>CAUYUJ010003636.1:211936-356936 GCA_963575745.1 Prorocentrum cordatum
GGTCATTGCTCGGGCCTGCATATTAGCCGTTGCGCTGACACTGCGAAATCGCGATCGTCGGCGACGCAGTGCCCGCTGCGAGTGCGCACCGCGGGCAGCCCGCCCCCGCGCGGTTCCCCCGAAATCCGTTCGGCAATGGCCAGGTGCTCGCGTTGGCTTCCAGGCCACCAGCGTGGCCGATGCATTGCTGATCGGCGAAGGCGACCGCGTGCGCGGTGTGCATGGCACGCCCGCGGCGCGGAATATCCGACGGATTCTCGCCCGTTGTTGCGGAGCGATTGGCGGCCGAACGATCATTGCAACGCGTCATGCGCGCCCGCGCCCCGACAACAACCGCGCCCGATGGGCAGCGTGCCAACCACGCAAAACCTATTTGCCATTGGTTTGACACGCTCTCGCTGCTGCTGCATCTCAATTTTACATGCGTGCGTTGCTAAGTGATTTAGTTGTGGTTCACGGGTGGTGTATGTGAACTCGGTGGTTTATGTGTGGTTTATGTGTGGTTTATGGTTGGTTTATGTGTGGTTTATGTGAACTCGGTGGTTTATGTGTGGTTTATGGGTGGTTTATGTGTGGTTTATGGGTGGTTTATGTGAACTCGGTGGTTTATGGGTGGTTTATGGGTGGTTTATGTGTGGTTTATGGGTGGTTTATGGGTGGTTTATGGGTGGTTTATGGGTGGTTTATGGGAACCCCCTGGCGCAGGCCCATTGCTTTTCGCGAGGGTTCTCTGGCTGGGTGCAAAGGAACCCTGGCCTCGCCAAATTAACATTAGTTTTCCAACAAAGGAACCGCCCTGCCCGTGGACGCTGGCGCAAGGGAACTCCCCGCGGCGCTCGAAAGCGCAATACCAACAGAGTTCGCATAACCAAATTTTGAGGTCCTATATATTAAACACACAATAATAAATCGCGGAGCCCCCCATCAACCATGCATCGGCCATCGTGCGCACCACGGCATGGTTTATTGTGAACAAGACGCGACGATGGCTTGTCCAGCAGTGGTTGCAGAGGGCAGATTCGGCGCGACGGCAGGCGTCCATTGGCGCCTGAACACGGGCCGTGGGGATTTTCGCGGTGGACCGGAGCGAGCGGGGTAGTGCAGCGGGGGAGCGTGGCGCGCGCCCCAGGTGGGCTGCTCGCCGCGCGCGCGTTGCGTGCCGTGCGCTATCCATGATGGAGAAATGTTCGTGCTGGCCTGCGCGCAGGAAAACGACCTTGGTGGTGGCAGCGTTGGCTATGGGGCTAGCATGAGGGACCGCATGTTAGCAGATGGGGTCGGCCAGGGGCGCGCGCTTGATTGGGCCAGGCTGTGGCGCGCGCGCGTGGCGGGCCTTGCGCTGCTCGCTGGACATGAAGCGATGTTCGGGCCTGGAGAGTAAAGTGGGCGCTGTGCGGTGACCGCCTGGGTTCCGATGTTCACGTGGCCGCATCTCATGTCTAGCGGTTTGGGCCAACGCGCGATGCGCTTGGCGGGCGTTGCGTTGTCCACGCCTGGGGAAAGCCGCCATGCTGATGTGAAGACTAGCATGCGCCTGGAGCGGTGGCCGATCGGGCTGCTAACGGCGCGTTCGTCGCGCACTCGCCGATCGCGTGGTGTCGGCTTGGTCAGCACGTGACGCGCGCGTGGCTGGCCTTGCGTTAGCACCAGTTGGTGCGCAGCCACGTGGCCCGAGAAGCTAGAGTGAAGCCCATGCGCGGCCGATGTGACTTCAACATTCGGGTGTGCCCATGACGCGCTATTCTGCTGGGCCAGGTCACGGCGCGCGAACATCGATGGATTTGCTTGGCCTACAGTCGAGCAGTGGCCATGGTGGCCATGAAGACAAAGTAACACCGTGGGGCTGGCAGGTTTGATGTCGCAATTATGGGCGCACGCATACGCGCGCCCCCCGCCCACCCACCCAACGCGCGCACGCGCGCGCGCGCACCCTGCGCAGGCCGAACCACTGACCACGTGCTTGGACCACCGCAGCATGTGCGCGCACGTGGTTGGCCCTGGCGCAGCAGCGCCAGGGGGTCGCCATGGTGACCTGGGGGAACGCAGCGGCCCCTAAGCGGTGGCCAGCGGCCGTCGACATGATCAGCGGCCCATGGCACGCCGTGCGCGGCGCGCGCGCGGTGGAGCCCGCGCCGCCCGCGCTGGGGAAGTCGTCGCGTTGATGCTGGGATCGGCATGGGCCCTTGCCGATGACCGCAATGGGTTTCAATGGTGGCGCGCGTCCATCGCGCATCATCCAGCTGGGTCGGCACGCGGGGCGAGCGCGTGGCGGGCGCCAGATGGTCCAAACCCGATGGTTCCCCATGGTGGTTTGCAAGTTGACGCGGGCCAGCAGCGCGGCGCGGGCGTGCGCGATGGGCATTGCGGTTGCCGCAAATATTTGGATGTCGCCACGTTGGTTTGCGAACGGAAGTGAAGCCGAAACGGTGGCCGACTGGAATCCGAAGTCAACGCCTGCCCGTCAGACCCCGTTCGGTTGGGCCAGCGCGCGGTGCGCGCGCGTGCGTGATGTGTTCAGGTTTGCCCTCGCCACACACACATTCACATGTCGGCAAGGAAGTGTGCTATCTCCAGCGGGCCCAGTGAGCCGATTCCAAACTGCGTCTCGAAGTGGCATTGGCGTTCGACAACCACGTGCCAAACATATGGGCGACGCCGCTACGCGCGCGCGCGCGGCGGGTGCCTTGCCCACAAGGAAGCACCACTGCTTGTTTGGAAACGAATGGGGCCCCTTCGCGGTGGCCGCTTGCAGTTCGCACCGAACGCGCGCCCTAGTCATGCCATTGGGTTGGGTCGGCGGACTGCGCGCGCGGGGGCGGTGGCGAGTCCATTGCAGCCTTGCGTCGCTCAACGCCATCGGGCCCATGACGAATTACCGTGCACATTGCGTTGGGCAGGGCGCAGTGCGCAGTGTAGTGCGCTGCGTACATGCCCTTGCCATGTCCAGCGCGGCGTGGCGTGCTGGACTGGGCGTCGGTGGAGCCCGCCAACTTTGGCTGGGAGGTCCGTGGGCCCAGCCCGTCGGGCTACGTTGTCGTATTCTGGGGAATACACGCACGCTTGCGCAGATTCGTGTCCGCTGACTTGCGCAAAACTATCGTGACGATTGCCAGGTGGCCCCGACACAGGTGCATGGTTGTTGCAAAGGGTTCTAGCGGCACGCACGTTGTTTATACATATATGTGTATAAATATGTACATGTATATTTGGTTTGATAGATCACAGACCAAGTGCGGTTCCACCGCGCGTGTGCCCACGAGATGCACGGCCCAGTTGGGCGATGCGAGGTTCCCAACCGAGTAACAAACCTGCTATTCGCGAATGCCGTTCGTTCGCCTAGTGCGCGCGTGCTGCGTTTCTGTCTTATTGCCGAGGCTGCGACCACCACTGGGTTTGAGCATGTGCACCGCCATTGTAGCACAGTGGTTGCGTACGCGTAGGCGCAATCATCACTGTGTCGTTCCGTGGCCGTGGTAGTCACGGCAGGCTTGCTTGAGTTGGTCACAGGTTTCGCGCACTGGCGCTCCTGGCAGAGCACGCACATGAAAGCGCCTCATGAAGGCAATGCCCATTGTATGTTGAAGCAACCTGCATTTTTCAGCGACGCAGCACAGCACGGACCACGCAGCCCAGCATCGCTTAGCATTTTATCGCACATCATGCCGGTTGCGTCACATATGACATCACAGAAAACGTTGCATAACACTTGGCCGCTCAACCTTACTAGTGCGACGTCGGTTGTGTCAAGTAGCGCGTTGTGTTAGCACCTCGTAGGTTGCGCCGCATAGCTTGCACGTCAATCCGCAGATGTACGTTGCGCATGTGAGCGCACCCTCTCATTGCTATTCCTCCTCTTCCTCGCCGTCCTCCCTCTTCCTCCCCCTCTTCCCCCCGTCCTCCACGTTCCCCCCTCTCCTTTCCCTCCTCCTCGCCCGCCTTTCTCTTCCCGTGGAGCCGTTCGGCCCGTTCGGCGCCCTTTCGGCGGATGTGGTGTGGCGATAGAAACTATGTTGATGATGGTGGTGATAATGACAATGATGGTGATATGTTTAGCCTCTTCGCCTGATCAATGACATCTTCACTTAAAGTACTGATCAGCGGGCCAGCTGCTGGACTTAGACTGGGACAGACAAGCAAACTGGGCACAGGCATGCTCAGGTCAACACTTCAAAATCAGGATCGCTCTCTGCGTTGCCTCCTGGTTGCCCAACGTTGCTTGATCACTGTCGTGTGCGAGCGCATTCTGGATGGTTCGACTAATCTGGTGCAGTTTGGTCTTGAGCTTACACATCCGAATTCAGAGCCGCTTCGACCTGGCCCTCTCAACCGAAAGCTTCATCGCGAGCTGCGCCACCTTCCGCTGGGCCGAAGGGCTGAGCTTACAGAACCAAACAGGTGGCACCTTGCGGTCAGCTCTCGCGGAGGCGTCTATGTCGACTCTCCAGAAAAATGGCGCTTGAGTCAAGATGTCTAAAGAATGGTTGCAATGCTGGCGCTGGCACGGTCATGTTGGCGCTGGCACTGTGGCGCTAAAGCGCAAACATATATAGTATTGTTGGTGGTGTCATTGCTGGCGCTTGCGATGGAACGATGATGCTGGCGATGGCACGGTAATGCTGTCGCTGGCACGGCAACGCTGGCGCTGGCACGGTAAACATGTTGGAGTTGGTTTTCTTGTCGCTGTCGCTGGCACGGCATTGCTGGCGCCGGCACGGGAAACATGTTGGTGTTGGTTGTATTGTCGCTGTCGCTGGCACGGCAATGCTGGCGCTGGCACGGTGAACATGTTGGCGTTGGGTTTGTTGGCGTTGTCGTTGGAACGGCAATGTTGTCGCTGGCACGGGAATACTATTGATGCTGATTTTGTTGGCGTTGTCGTTGGAACGGCAGTGTTGGCGTTGGCACGGTGCAAAGGTTGTTGGATTTGTTGTTGCCGTCGTTGGCACGGCCATGTTTGCTTGGGCACGGTAAACATGTTGGCGTTGGTTTTGTTGGCGTTGTCGTTGGCAGGGCAATGTTGGCGTCCGCACGGTGATGTTGATGTTGGCATTGCTGGCGCTGGCACGGTGCCCCCGTTGCTTAAGTGGCACGGTGACGTTGGCGCTGCCACTTGCGTTGCACGAACCCACAGGGAACAGCGAGGGGGAGAGAAGCGAAGTGAGACGCGAGGCGGGTTATCAACCGGATCCCCAATCGGCCTCATGAGGATGGTGACCCCATCGGGTGGCATGACCAGACGTCGGCCCGAGGGCCCATGGGGACGTTGATCCCACAGAGTCAACGATGGTGGGTCCCCAGGGTCGTACAGCAAAATGCCGAGACTGCCCCAGTGATGTTGATGATAACGTTGGATGTTGGTGATGCTGATGGTGATGATGATGGTGGAGATGCCGATGATAGTCGCCATGGCCCTTGTCATGCTGACATAGGGTCTCGGTGCTGATGGGCACATCATTTTTCATGTTTTTTTCAATGCATTGCGCAGAGGTTTTATCCAACATCCTCTGCTGCGCATGCGTCCACCTCTGCTGAGGTGGGCTTTCGGTGGCCCGCTTTATCTGCGGACTCAAAACGCCAGGCGCAGCCATGCGCCCAAATAATACTGCGCTGCGCGTGGGCCATATCGCTCTGTGCCCACGCGAACAGATCGAAACAGCCTGCACCTGCCATGGTTGACGTTGCAACAGTGCACACGAACGCCAACTGCTTGCAGGCCAGGTGGTAACATGTGGGTCTCTCTCGTGACCCGCTGGCCCTCGATGAAATGCGCACTTGCCTCCGCGCCAGCAAGCAATCCATCTCCCACGGGCGCTGGAGGGGGAACTGCAGGGGCGAGCTCGTCAACCTGCTGGCCGTCATCGCCCACGACGTCGTCGTCGCCAGCGACGTCGTCGCCGACGGCGTCATCCTCGAGCGGGATGGGGCCCATGACGGCGTCATCGATGATACCGTCACGCGGTGCATCCACACCGTCGCCCCCGACCACGTCATCGAGAATAGCTGGCGCAACAACTTTCAGTTTTTGTTGCAGACATGTCAATAATTGCTGCAACATCATGCTCGCCATCTCCTTCCAAGGAGTTCAGAATGGCAATGTGCCTGGCAGATTTCTCGCCTGGCACTGCTTTGGACGGATCCTTGAGGAGCAATCGAAAAACGAATCGGGCTCAGATGATATGAAAGGCTTGGCCCCCTTGTCAAAAAGGGCCTCCAGCGAGAGCAGAGCTAGCAAGTAATGTTTCCTACCAACATGCATGCTACGAGAATCGTGTGTCACAGCTCCGTCGTACTTCTCATACGCAACAACTTGGGCACGCGATGACCACCCAAGTGCCTCGAGATGGTCCAACAGAGACAGCGTGGGCCATTGCACTCTGGAGCCAGTAGGCGCTGCAAACCGAGGCTCACAATAAATCCAAGCAGCCTTAAATATCGCTTGGCACTGCTTGCCATTCCTGGACAGTTGCCTGCCATTCCTTCAAATTCTGTCTACACTCAAACCGACGCATCATGAATTCAAAGAAATCGAAGGCCCTGGATCCTGGGACAGGATAATGGTGCACAACATCGGACCCCCCAAAATGGGGGTTTACCAACCCATCATCGCTCCAAAAATTGCACAGGTATAACGAAGGAGTCCGTGTCGTGGCTTGCGTGCATACAGTTTTGCACAAGTTTTTTGCGGGGCCTTCAAGCTCAACACCTGCATGTGCACGCATGGAGGCTCGTCAACTTCGTCGTCACCATGGCATTGGAACGCATCGTAGCCGTACTGCACAAGCAATTTGTGCAGATATTCTGCAAGCTAGCTCGCCTCTCCGACAGCAAATCCTTCGACGTGCTTGTTCTTGGGACCCCGCCGTGGCGCACCACCGCCACCGCCACCGCTACCTCCTCCTCCTCCTCCTCCATCGTGTGGCTCATCATCCTCTGGGCCCCTACTTCCTTCGTCCAGATGTCGCCTACTCAGAGCCGTCTCCCTCTGATGTCCACCTGAGCTCGGCCCTGTACCGGCATCGCCACCGCCCTTATTTTTTTTTTTTTTTTTTTTTTTTCCCAACTAGAGCCCGGCGCGCTTGGGGGGCTGGGCCATGCCATGTCGCATCAGCTCAAGTGCGTTGCCGTGTAGTTCTGGCATAGCTCGAGATCGGTTTCAGGCGCGATGGCGACCATGAGCGTAGAAGATGCCCTTGGCGCTGGTTGCAGTATGACTTAGCGTTTGGACAGTTCGTGTCGAGATTTACGTTATAGGCGCTCAGAAACCCACGGATGTCCTCAAGATTATGGTCGAGCCTGATGGAACTGGCGATCCAAGGAAAGGTGCCCCGCCGAGCTCGCAAGTGGTGGTGCCTAGCCACGGCATGGGGGCCCTCGGCAACAGTGTCATCCAAAGGTGCAAATCGAATGGAATCGATTTCTGCCTCCAGCTGAGGGCTGATGTTTTCCCCCCTCTCGTTGATGTTATCTACTGCAGCACGCAATGGCGACCCTGGTCTCATGATGGCCAGAGTCACGGAATCATGGCAACATTGCGGATGCGCATTGAACAAGTCAATGCATCTTGATTTCATGCCAGGCGTATGCAACCTCCCCAAGATGTAAGGTAGATCGTTCAAGAATTTGAGCTTCAAGGACCCGGGGGCGAACGTGCTCCTCGCCAAGCCTTGGGCTTGGCGCAACAGTTGCTGGTCGGGGCCGAACCTGCCCCCCATCCAAGCATTGGCCTCGTTCAGCCCAGCCCTCAACTTAGACATGCCGTACTCGAAAGCAAAGCCTAGCACGCAACCAGATCGAGTGCAATTGATGGCCTCACCAGAATCCCACAGATGACGATGGCAGGGGCAGTACCCTGCAAAACGGATTAGATCATTGAGCCACGAATTGAACCACATCACGACTTGGAATTGGAAGGTGAACGATTGACAACTCATGGCCCCAAGAACTATATCCAGACGGGTTTTGTCACGAATATCCCCAAATGCAGCTCTGGTGATGTGGCCCCTGGCCGGCCAAATGAAACCGTCCAAGCAGGTCAGCACATGATAAAGTTTCTGCCACCTCCACTCCGCAAAACTAGGCACATTCGACACCGATCCCACAAGAGCAGCTAGACCATGCAGTCCGTGTGCTCTCCAGTGCGTCTCTAAAGTGTGCCGTGCACCCTGGGGCGCATATTCATTCACATGCACGCACGCACCTAGTTGTATATGTCCCACCTCCTACTCCTACTTCGTACTCCTACTTCTTACCTCCTGCCTCCAACCTCATCCCACCTCCTACATCCTGCTTCCTACTCCCCCCTCCCGCCTCCCACTGGCCTCGGAGATCCTTCGTCCTACCAGCTTCGAGGTGCATGCCAGTTGCAGTCTGCATCATATGCCACTCCTACCTCCCACGCCGTGCGTCTCACCTCGTCTGGTCTGTTCCCCTCCTGTCTCGTACCTCCTGCCTTCGGCCTCTCACCGTTTACCTCCGAGACTTCTGCCAACCTCTTGACTCGTTCTTTCTACCTCCTCCTCCTTCCTCGCACCATCGTCCGAGCTCCTACCTCTTATTTCGTACACCCTACCTCCTATCTCCTGCCTGCCACCGCGAATGGGCCCCAGGGTTCCCAACGTTTTCAAGGGGCGGCGGAAGGCAGGAGGTAGGAGGAGGGAGGAGGAGGGGCGTAAGAGGTAGGATGGAGACGCTGGCAATTGGGGGGTGGCGTGGATTCGAATGAATACGAACCTCATCTCTGAAGAGCGGCGCCAACGCCTTGATCCTCACGAGAAAGCGTGGGAACCACACAAGGGTATTACAGCCGCACCTGATAAGATTATCCACCTTGTGCCTCCAGCCAGGAATAACAATGGCACGC
The DNA here is from genome assembly GCA_963575745.1 of Prorocentrum cordatum. Classification (NCBI taxonomy): domain Eukaryota; class Dinophyceae; order Prorocentrales; family Prorocentraceae; genus Prorocentrum; species Prorocentrum cordatum. The sequence continues at coordinate 220,797 of CAUYUJ010003636.1, forward strand.
GGCAACAACAACTGTCGCCTGGCAAGCACAAACTTGGCGCCAAGACACTGATAAAAATCAGGCAGACAGTCGTTCATTTTGGCGACCATGTATTCTGTCCCCATATCGGAGACCACGCCACGCACGCGATCGAGAACTTTGCGCATGACAGTTGCATTGTCGCCAAACACCAAGTGAATCTGCCACAATAGCGCAGCAGTCTTGGCAAGTGCCGAAAGCTGAGTTCTCATAAGAAGAACTGGGGCAAACATCCTGGAAAGAAACTCTCGGCCTGCAACGCGGACACGGTACGAGGCAGCTTGCATCTCCCAGTCCTCTGCCTTGCCGTGACTGGAACATCAACATACTGGTTAGAGTGCATGCGACCCTTCGAGCCCTTCGTGCACTCGAACAGTGCCCTGCGACCTGCCCTGCGCATGTCGTCGCCCTCTCGCTGGCCGCTCATGAGGTCCATTCTCTCGAGGAGGGTGTCCAGCCAGCGGGGCCCGCAAAGCGCGTTCTCGCTGATGTCCCCGAACTTCGCCTGCATCGCCCAGTCGAACAGCTTCAAGAAACGTTCCGACCGTCTCCACAGCTGCACGTCAGCGTTGCGATTCCACCGCTGGATCGCCTTCTTCCACAGGCGGTAGTGGCCCCATCCCGGCCAGGTGGGCGGGTCTGAGTATTCACCTTCTGACCAGCCGCCCTCGTTCCAGTTGTGGCTCCTCCAGCCGCCCTTGTCGTCGTCCTGCCAGTCGGAGTCCCTGACGCCGTCTCGCTTGGCGCCCTGCTGCTGTCGGCCCCCGGGGCCTGGCTAGGCACTCTCCAGGCCACCTTTGCAGGTTAAGGGTACTTTCCCGTCAATGGGATGGCGCGCTGTGAACTCGGCGGTGGTTCATGGATTGCTTAAGGTTTGTTCCCGTGGTTTTAGGTTGGGTTTCGCCCAACCCCCCAGGCTTATGGTTTCAAATCGGTGGTTTATGCGATCTTGGCGTTTGCCAAGACGCATGCACGGTTGAAGGTCATATCACAAGGCACGCCAGCTATACGCTTGGCAACGCTCCGCTACCACACGCAAGCTTGACCGCGGTGCCGAGAGCAAGAAAACGATGGCAGCAACTATAATCTCAGGTCCCGCGGTAGCGCGGAGATGTACTTGAACGGTTCGAGCAAAAATGGCCACGGAAGGAGCTGGTGGGATGAGCGGGAAGAGGCGGTGGGGGAAACGAAGTTTGATAAGGAGGGGCAAGGATATGACATCGGGATGAGTAGAATGGGAGGGGAGGGGGAACGAGGGGCAGGAGGACGAGGCTGTGGAGTAGGAGGGATTTTCCGCATTGGTAGAATGGTTGTCCCCCCCTTCCCAAATGCCCCGCAGGACACTGGGAAAAGAGAACAAGGAGGGGGCTAGCGGACGGCGACAGCGCTTGAGCCAATATGGCAACAAGGAGGGAGAGGAGGGGGAGGAGGAGGAGCAGCAGGAGGAGAAAGCAGACGGGGTAGGAGAGAGCAGAGCGAGGATGAGGAGCAGGAGGGGGAAGAGGAGGAATATTCATTCCAGCGGGTGGCCCTGTCATCCAGAGCAAACTTCGACGAAACGGCCGAGCCACCTGGCTCGAAAACAGGTGCGAGCGGCGCATCGTCTTCTTTGTTGCTTCCTCCTTCCTGCCTCATTCCTCCTCCTACCTGCCTTCCCCTCCTACCTCCTCCTTTACCTCCCCCTCCTGAACCCCCCTCCTTCCTCCTCCCTCCCTGTTGCTCTTTACTTCTTGTCGTCGTCCTCTTCTCCTTCAGCTTCCTCCGAGTGATCCCTCTCTTCCTCCTCCTCCTCCTCCTTCTCCGCCTCCTCGTGCGGCGCGCCGCTCGAAAAAGGTAGTGTGGCGGCCTATAGGCCCAACATCACTGTGAAGCGGCCCAACGCCGCTGCCCTCTCCTTGTACATGGATGACCCCGCGGCCTGCGCCGCGAGGTACTCTGTGTTGTAGTTCGAAATCGCACGAGCCACATCCTGGCTGACCGCCTGGATGGGGGAGGGAAGATGAGGAGGTCCGCCTCATCGTCGACCCCCTCCTCATGGTCCGCCTCCTCATCCTCCTCACCATCACCTTCATCATCTAATTCCTGATCCGCTTCATCACCCCCTTCCTCATCTAAGTCGTGATCCGATCCATCCCTACCGCCCCCACCCGCATCATCATCATCCCCCTATGCCCTGCCATCGTTGCCATCATCGTCATCATCGTAAACACCTCCTTCCGCCGATCCCGTCCTCGTCATCCACGCCCGCGCGACCCTATCATCTTCCCCTATAGCCGAATCGTGTTCTTGATCATCGTACGCGTCATCGTCATTCTTGTCTTCGTGATATTCGTAGTCATGCAGGTCATCCTCATCAACGTCCTAGCCTGCCTCATCCTCACCATTCGCCTCACAGTCTTTCCCTCATCCCCTGTAGTTTTTCAGCGCCATCTCATTATCCCTAGGTTATCCTCAGTCTCGTCGTCATCCTAATGGGTTGATTCCTGATCCAGACTACCATCTTCATGAACGTCCTATGCCTCATTTTCATGTTGTCCGAAAACCCATCCTCGTTCATTGTCTGATCGATCCTCCTCCTCCTTCTCCTCTTCCTCCCCCTCCTTATGCTCGTCCGCCCTCAACTCCCGCCTCATCTTCCCTCCTCCTCCCTCTTCCTTGGCCCTCGTCCCTTTGCCCCCTAGGAGCGGCGGGTGAAGGGGAAGGAAGAGAAGGAGGATGAGGGCGAGAGGATCAATGGTCAGGGCGGGGTAACTCAGGCCGGAGGAGGAGGAGGACTCGCTGGTTTGGGTCGGAGGAAGTGGAAGATCGAGGATGGGAGGGGGCAGGAGGAGGAGGAGGAGTTCGAAGCACGGCGCCGTCTTGGCGTTCTCCGCGTGGAGCAGCGGCAGCACGATGAGATGGCTCAGCGGCATCTTCTTGGTATGCTGGAGCTCCAGCGGGCGGTGCAAAGGCATGATCATCGTGCCCCGTGCAGAATCTCACCAATCTTCAAATGCATAATCGTCGAGGCCTGGATGCCGTTGCTGCCCTCTTCCGTCTCCGCGAACTTCAAGAACTCCTCGAGCGACGCGCCGTTCTGCAGCACTGTCGCCGCCTCGTGGCACATGATGCGGGCATCCTTCGCGCGTGCAATCACCATGCACTCGAAGCCCACGAGAGGAACGGACGCTGGACCCCAACGAGGGCAATCGGCCTTGATCGTCATCAACCACGGCGATGCACCACCCGTACAGAGCTCGAAGTAGCCGTCGCCCAACGTCTCCACGTCGGTAACCACCCAGTCGCTCGTCACGCGACCCAGGCAGCCTAGCCAGTTCTGGCCTTTGGTGTTGAATGAGCTGTCGTGAACCTTGATCTTGTTATCGATGGCCTCGGAGTTAGTCTGATGATCCTGGATGCGACAATTGCGATTTGCCATTCAGCCTGCAGCAGCTTGATCTGGGCGCCCCCCTCATGGAGCGTCCTTGTCGTCGTCCTTCGCGAGCATGGCTTGATGCGCTACTCGTATCTCTGCTTGCCGCGTCCGCCCTTCCCGTTGAGATGCCGAAGGCCGTCCAACTGAGTACACGCCTGCTTCTTCGTCTTCTCGATCTCGTCTATCTTGGAATGAAGCCTAGCAGAATACCCGGCGAAGCTCGACTTGTTGCAGTCAGCACCGAGCCTCGACATCTTCCTGAATCTCCTGCGCAATACTGCTGATGCTCTTGATCAGCTCGTCGGTCGGCATGTCAAGGTCTTTCTGCGCCTCGTTGCCCACGGCGTCGCTGGCGGCCCTGAGCTGACACACGTAGCCCGACCCAGTAGCCATGAAACCGAGCCTCGACATCTTCCTGAATCTCCTGCGCAATACTGCTGATGCTCTTGATCAGCTCGTCGGTCGGCATGTCAAGGTCTTTCTGCGCCTCGTTGCCCACGGCGTCGCTGGCGGCCCTGAGCTGACACACGTAGCCCGACCCAGTAGCCATGAAACCAGCGTGCACGTGGGGCGCCATCTCACTCCAGTGCCGCTTCACCTCCATGAACACGACGGGCTCCATCTTCTCGATGTCCTCCAGCGTCGGCGCGACGCGCCCCCCGGTGGCGTCGTCAATGTTGATATCCGACTTGGGTTTGAAGAGCTTGGTCTTGCCGCCCTTCTCAGACGGCGCCCCCTTCTTCAACTTCGCGCCGTCCTTGCTTGTGTCTGGGGCCTCAGCTCCCCGAAGCGCCTCGCGAGGCGACGTCGCCACACCGACCGTGGAGGCGTCCAAGGTGTCCACGCTGTCGGCCCTGGAGCGGCTGTCGCCGAAGGTCAGGTAGTGCTCGGCTGAGCGGGCGTTGGTCGGAACATGCGACGGCGGCATTCGACCGTCGCAGGACGAAGCAGAAAACCGACGACTTGGCCATGAGGCGCCTGCGCTTCACCTCCGCATCGAGCGCAGACGTCTCCATCTCCACCTGCATGCTGCAATTGGACTTGGACTCGCCTTTGGACGCCCTGACGCGACCGATGCCCTTCGTAGCTATCTTCTGCAGAACTTTCACCTCGCCGTCTTCCACCCACGTCACGTCGTACTTGCCCTTCTGCTCTGCGCGAATCCGTCCAAGCTCAAGCGTGCTCTCCTCATCTGTCTTCCTGTGCCAGAACCCCTCGAACGCCATGAACTCCGTCCGAGAGACGGTAATGTCGTCATCGGTCCCCTTCTGAGTCTCTTTCGATCTCGTCTCTGTCACGGTGAAGAACCTCTTGGTCACCTCCCTGGCGCTGTCCCTCGCGACCTTGGCAGGGCCGATCCAAGGACGGATGCGTTCTTGCCAAGCGGGACGGTCGAGCTCGAAGTCCTGGTTCATTTTATCAACCACGTGCTGCGGCGCTCCCTCCAGGAAGCGGTCGTGGGCCCGTATCGCATTGAACTAACGCCCGTGGAGACACATGCCTTTCCAATCTGTCTTGCTCGTGTCTGCGCGCGCAATGTCCATCTCGCAGAGACCGCACTGGAAGCACAGGAGGTCTCCAACATCAGGCCCCTCTCCCAGAATCTCCTCGTCCGCCACGACTGAAGCAGCCATGCTGCACCAAATGCCGCGGCAAGGAGGGGCAAGCGCTGTCACCGCCAGCTCCTGTGAGCCCAAAGTGGCTCGAGGCCAAGCGGCGTTCGGTCGTTTGCTTCCGACGCTCCAGTTGGGCCTTCATTGGGAGCACATTTTGGGGGCCTTCATTGGGGCAAAGTTGGGAGCCTTCAGCGTTGGCACTCTGCACTGACATCTGCTCTAGCATTATGCCTGCCTGCGCGCACCGAGACACGCCACTGCAGCACAACGATTACGTAGTCAGAAGACGTCAACCGCTTGCTACTGCCCAAGGTCTTTAACCTTCTGGAGGCCCGCTTCTGTCTGCTTGGAGTCTTGTTTTGCTGGGTTATTATTTTGTTGCTGTCTGGTAGGCGTGTTTCGCTGTTTGGTAGGTGTTCACTAGCAGTGTTGTCTGGTAGGTGGTGTGTCGGTTTCTGGTGGGTGTTGTGTTGCTGTCTGGTAGGTGCTTTTCTGTTGTCTGGCAGGTTTCATTTTTTCTGCCTGGTAGGTGGTAGGCTGCTGTCTGGAAGGTGTTAGTTTGCTTCCTGGTGGGTTTATGGTGCTGTCTGGTAGTTGTTCGTTTGCTGTCTGGTAGGTTTCGTGTACTGTCTGGTAGGTGTTCTTTTGCTGTCTGGTAGGTTTCGTCTGCTGCCTGGTACGCGTTATGTTGCTGCCTGGTACATGTCTTTTGCTGTCTGGTAGGTGTCATGGTTGCTGTCTGGTAGGTGTTCTTTACTGGCTGGTAGGCAGCCCGTGGATCAAAAGGGGAGGGATGAGCAGTGAATCAGGACAATCAGGCGAGAGAGCTCTCATGCAATCATCAGCCTGAAATACCTGCTGATGCCAGCGTCTTGGCCTCTCGATGCGGCCTCCGAGCGTCGCCGCACGATGCGGCCACATAACTCCAAACAGTCTACGCAGCTAGATGATGAAGCTGCTGCAGCTTCAAGCACAATAATATTCCCACAGATGAGGGCTCACGATTGTTGTTTGCAATGCGAGACTCACGATTGCCGAGTCCTCGGGCCCATATTGCACCCCACCTCGAAAAAATACCTTGTAGTTCGTGCTCTCGGCGGGCAGCTCCCCCAACTTCACTGGGAACCTCGAGCCCAACTTGTCGATGAAGCCCTGCTGGATGCCAGCCGGGACGTCCTCCCACCTGTCCCAGCGGGACGCTGCCGTCATGATCAGCTTCTCCGTGGTTGTTTTTCGTCCTCAGGGGGCGCAGTGGCGGCGACTGCGAGCGAGGAGCCTCGGCCGCCGCCGCAGCGCTCTTGCTGGCACTATGGTCCTTGTCTGGGGGGCGCGGCGCCGCTGCCGAAGCCGATGGCGCTTGTGTGATCCTGACCGCTGCTGCCGCGAGCTCCTTTTTGAGCGAGTACTGCGGCGTCGGAGCCTCACTGAGCTTCTTCGCCACATCGGCGAAGCGTACAACTGGAGGTGGCGCGGCCTGCCGCGATGAGGCACTGCCTGCTGTCCCTGGCGTTGGCGATGGGATATTGACCATCTTCTCTGGGCGGGCTGGCTCTAGCGAGCGGCGATGCTGCAGCACTTCAGCTGGAATGGTGTTGGCGTAGTCTTCTGGCACCATAGGGTCCGTGAGGGAGTCGGGCGGCCCTTCCCATTGGGTCTCGCCCGATGGGAACATCTCGAGCGTGTCTGGCTCAATGGGCGGCTGCGTGCCATCCTCTGCGACGACGTGCTGCTTCGACTTTGGAGGCGCCGTGACTTGGAACTCTGGTGCGTGAGCAGACAAGAACGCGTGGAAACTAGAGCACCGAGCCAACGCGCTATCACGACAGCCCTGGAACGGGGCGTCGGCACGCTCGGTGCCCCACGAAGGAATTGGAGGATGAGGAGGGGTCAGACGAGGAGAAGAGGATGACTGGGAATGCAGAGGCTACGTTGGGAGCTGCATCGTGAGCTGGGGCAGGACGAAGAAGAGGAGGAAGAAGGCAACTGGATGGCCTGCCAAGGAAGAGGGGCAGAAACCCAGAGGAAACGCAAATCTGATCTGCGCCCACGACGGGGGGGCAGGCTGTGGAAACATTACACCCCAGAGGGGGTGTCCAAGGATTGAATCCAGAATCTCAAAGCGGAGCTTTAGTATGGCATCATGTTTGGCATTGGGCAGCCAGTTTGGGGTCCCACCGGACTGGCGGCGGCCGTTCAATAAGTCTGTTGGGGCCACGGCCTGCGGTGCAAACAGTGTTTGGGGATCGCCGAACGACCTCGGGGTGCAAGCACTGTCAAGTTTTCTTTGCGTTGGCGCCATCCTACTTCACGACGCCCACGCATACACGGTGACATCTCTAGTGTGCATCACAACAGACTACCACCACGCGCGCGTGTACCTGCGTCGTGCGCGGGCCCTGTCGGCCAGCCTGCGATGTGCGCTGTTAGTTCCCCTTTGTTGCGGGCACCCCTGCATGGCCATTTCAGTTCCCAAGACAGCGTAGCGGGTTGCTTTTTGTGGGCCCACAGACTCCACCGCGCGCGTACGCGCGCCGTGCGCTGGCCAAGTTGCCTAGCGTGTGGTGCGAGCATGTTAACGTCTAAACCCATCTGGCGACAACTCAGGGCCCGCGCCAGGTCCACTGCCAGCATGGTCGTTCCTCTGGTGAGGATAATTCAGAATTGGCCACACGCGCATGCGCGCGTCGTGCGATGACCAAAATCAAGTGTCACGTGGTAGGCCACTGCTATCTGGCAGCCTCCTCTTTTCGAAGACGCCAGAGGTTCAATCTTGGTTTGCAACCCACCATGGTACCTCTTGTAGCTTGGGGTATATAAGCCCCAGCAAGCGCGCGCGTGTGCGCGTCGTGCGTTGTCCCAAGCGATTGGCTTCATGGGCCAAGGCTGACTTCTGCATCTACATCGGTAACGGCTGTAGGCTTCAGATTAATTCATAGGTGGCGTGGCGGGGTTTATGTTGCTGGTGTTGCAGAAGCCACGGGCTGCTGTCTCGCGTGCGCGCGCAGCGCGCTGACCCAACCTAAAGGCGTATAGTGGGCCATGCCTGCTTCCGAAATCCAATCGGTCACCGCTAAGGGTCCGCCTTGACTTCTGAGACAACGCCGTTGCGTCCGCACGGTGGGCAGCGCAGAGCCCACCACGCGCGCGCGCGTACGCGCGCCGCGTGATTTCCCAACCGACCTGCATGCGGCGAGCCCAATGTAGCGCTATGTCATCCTATCGGCCAGCGCGAATTGCCCGCTTGGATTGAGTCGACGTGCCATATGTCTTGCCGCTGGTGTTTCCGAACCCCGCGCGCGCGCGCGCGCGTCGGCGCTAGTCACTGATTGGCGCTTGATGGGCCCGCGCGAACGCTGAGCGCAAAATATGGGTTTTGGTGGCGTTTCACTCTGGTGTCAGAGCCAACTCTGCGACTTCCCGATTGCGGGCAACGCGCGTTCCACTTCGCGCGCGTACGGGCGCCGCGAGCCAGCCCCGACAAGTTCGCGTTGTGCCCGCGTGCCCCCGCTCTATTGCCCAACTTTTTCTCGCGGCTCATTGCCCGACCAAACGCCTAAGCCGACGCGCTGGCCCCCTTGGCGCTGGGGCCATGCGCTTATCGCGCGCGCGACGCGATCAGGCCCGCGTCGGCTTACGCGCGGCGCGCATGGGCTGGCGGCGACGCCCAATCGGTCACCCCTGAGGGCACCACTTCTTTTCCATTGCGGCGCGACGGCTTCTTTGTCGAGGGCAGCTCGCAGTTCAAGTCCCACTTCGCGCGCGCGTCCGCGCGGCGTGCGCTGCGGCCCATAGGGCCTGTTCCACGCGTGACGGGCCCGCGGTGGCGTTTGCGTCCACGCGGCGCATCGCCACCACCTTGCGGGCCCCACTTCTTGTTCCGAGGAGGCGCGGAGTTGCGCGAATTCTGGAACCAGCAACTCGCGCGCGCGCCGCGCAGGCAACTTCCCGAGATGCCAAGTGCCTGCACGCGTCGGCGCAACGTCACATTCGAAATCCGAAAACACCTATGCCGCCACTTGGAGGCGGTGGTTGGGGGAGGGGGCTTGCGCGAGTGCTTGGACCATAGTGGCTGGTGACGCGTTGGGTCGCGCGGCAGAGGCCACCGCCGCGCGCGCGTGCGCCGCGCGCTTACATAATCGGTCGACGTTGGGTGCGCCAGCCAGCGGTGGCTCGCGACCGATGGGCAGTCATCGCTAAGTGGGGGCTTCGAATGTCCAAGGCAGCGCTGCGGTTATTAATTCTTGGAGGCCGCGCGGCCCAACGCGCGCCCAAGCGCGCGCGCGTCGTGGGACCGACGCTCGGCGGGCGCGTGATGGGGCCATGCGTGCGCCGAAATCCGAACACCCTCCGCTTCGGGTTCATTCCGAATTCCAGCAGCAGCGCGTCGGTCTCCACACTGTGGGCGCCAGAACCACGACGCACCCGCGTGCGCGCGTCTTTTGCTGGCCCAGCAAGTTGGCGCACAGCGGGTCACCGTCAATTTTGAAAGTCTAGCGCCGCCCGCCCTCGGTTCATTAGGGCACCGAAAGCAGCGTCGCGCATTCTCTGGTGCGGAAAGCTCGGTGCCGCCACGCGCGCGCATATACGCGTGGCGCGTTGGTCCACACCGAACGGCGCGCGATGGGCATACTAGATCAAAGGCAGCGTCAGGCCCCAATCGGCCACCGTTGATGTCGAGCTGCGGTTTCCAGGCCGTCGTGGTACCTTCGCCGCCGTTGCGGCTGCAGAAAAGGCGTCGCGCGCGTGCGTGTGCGCGCCGCGCGCTCGCGCAGCCGACTGATGCGCGGCGGGCGCGGGTTAACTCCCCGATGCAATGCCACGCCGCCAAAAGCTCGAACTACTGTCCAGGCCGACGTCGCTTGGCCTCCGTAGTGGATGTCGCAGAAGCCACAACGCGCTTGGCAAGCGGCCCGCCCGTCGCGCGGGTCACCCGCAATCCGTTCCGTCACCGCTGAAGTTTCGCGATGGTGCCCAGGGCAGCAGCAAGGCACCTTGCGCTTGTTGTATTGCAGAATTAGCCACGCGCGCGGCGGTTGACCTTAGCGACGCGCGGGCCACAAGAATTCGAGCTTTGTTCTTGGACGCAGCGAAAGACCACATCAGTTTTCAAATCGGCACTGTGGCTTTACACTGAGGGCACCGCGTAAACCCTTGCGCGCGCAGAGGACGATCCGCCCGTTGCGCGGGTCGCCCGACAGCCGTGCGGTCATTGCTCGGGCCTGCATATTAGCCGTTGCGCTGACACTGCGAAATCGCGATCGTCGGCGACGCAGTGCCCGCTGCGAGCGCGCACCGCGGGCAGCCCGCCCCCGCGCGGTTCCCCCGAAATCCGCTCGGCAATGGCCGGGTGCTCGCGTTGGCTTCCAGGCCACCAGCGTGGCCGATGCATTGCTGATCGGCGAAGGCGACCGCGTGCGCGGTGTGCATGGCACGCCCGCAGCGCGGAATATCCGACGGATTCACGCCCGTTGTTGCGGAGCGATTGGCAGCCGAACGATCATTGCAACGCGTCATGCGCGCCCGCGCCCCGACAGCAACCGCGCCCGATGGGCAGCGTGCCAACTGCGCAAAACCTATTTGCCATTGGCTTGACACGCTCTCGCTGCTGCTGCATCTCAATTTTACATGCGTGCGCTGCTAAGTATTAGTTGTGGTTCACGGGTGGTGTATGTGAACTCGGTGGTTTATGTGTGGTTTATGTGTGGTTTATGTGAACTCGGTGGTTTATGTGTGGTTTATGGGTGGTTTATGTGAACTCGGTGGTTTATGGGTGGCTTATGGGTGGTTTATGGGTGGTTTGTGTGTGGTTTATGGGTGGTGTATGGGAACCCCCTGGCGCAGGCCCAATGCTTTTCGCAAGGCTTCTCTGGCTGGGTGCAAAGGAGCCCTGGCCTCGCCAAATTAACATTAGTTTTCCAACAAAGGAAGCGCCCTGCCCGTGGATACTGGCGCAAGGAAACTCCCCGCGGCGCCGTCGAAAGCGCAAACCACAGAGGTTCGCATAAACCATTGAGGTCCACATAAACCACACATAAACCATTCGCGGAGCCCCCCATCAACCATGCATCGGCCATCGTGCGCACCACGGCATGGTGTGAACAAGACACGACGATGGCCTTGTCCCAGCAGTGGTTGCAGAGGCGCAAGATCGGCGCGACGGCAGGCGTCATGGGCGCCTGAAATACGGCGTGGGGATTTCGCGGTGGCCGAGTGCAGCGCAGGTGGCGCGCGCCCCAGGTGGGCTGCTCGCCGCGCGCGCGTTGCGTGCCGTGCGCTATCCATGATGGAGAAATGTTCGTGCTGGCCTGCGCGCAGGAACACGACCTTGGTGGTGGCAGCGTTGGCTATGGGGCTAGCATGAGGGACCGCATGTTAGCAGATGGGGTCGGCCAGGGGCGCGCGCTTGGTTGGGCCAGGCTGTGGCGCGCGCGCGTGGCGGGCCTTGCGCTGCTCGCTGGACATGAAGCGATGTTCGGGCCTGGAAAGTGAAGTGGGCGCTGTGCGGTGACCGCCTGGGTTCCGATGTTCACGTGGCCGCATCTCATGTCTAGCGGTTTGGGCCAACGCGCGATGCGCTTGGCGGGCGTTGCGTTGTCCACGCCTGGGGAAAGCCGCCATGTTGATGTGAAGACTAGCATGCGCCTGGAGCGGTGGCCGATCGGGCTGCTAACGGCGCGTTCGTCGCGCACTCGCCGATCGCGTGGTGTCGGCTTGGTCAGCACGTGACGCGCGCGTGGCTGGCCTTGCGTTAGCACCAGTTGGTGCGCAGCCACGTGGCCCGAGAAGCTAGAGTGAAGCCCATGCGCGGCCGATGTGACGTCAACATTCGGGTGTGCCCATGACGCGCTATTCTGCTGGGCCAGGTCACGGCGCGCGAACATCGATGGATTTGCTTGGCCTACAGTCGAGCAGTGGCCATGGTGGCCATGAAGACAAAATAACACCGTGGGGCTGGCAGGTTTGATGTCGCAATTATGGGCGCACGCATACGCGCGCCCCCCGCCCACCCACCCAACGCGCGCACACGCGCGCGCGCACCCTGCGCAGGCCGAACCACTGACCACGTGCTTGGACCACCGCAACATGTGCGCGCACGTGGTTGGCCCTGGCGCAGCAGCGCCAGGGGGTCGCCATGGTGACCTGGGGGAATGCAGCGGCCCCTAAGCGGTGGCCAGCGGCCGTCGACATGATCAGCGGCCCATGGCACGCCGTGCGCGGCGCGCGCGCGGTGGAGCCCGCGCCGCCCGCGCTGGGGAAGTCGTCGCGTTGATGCTGGGATCGGCATGGGCCCTTGCCGATGACCGCAATGGGTTTCAATGGTGGCGCGCGTCCATCGCGCATCATCCAGCTGGGTCGGCGCGCGGGGCGAGCGCGTGGCGGGCGCCAGATGGTCCAAACCCGATGGTTTCCCATGGTGGTTTGCAAGTTGACGCGGGCCAGCAGCGCGGCGCGGGCGTGCGCGATGGGCATTGCGGTTGCCGCAAATATTTGGATGTCGCCACGTTGGTTTGCGAGCGGAAGTGAAGCCGAAACGGTGGCCGACTGGAATCCGAAGTCAACGCCTGCCCGTCAGACCCCGTTCGGTTGGGCCAGCGAGCGGTGCGCGCGCGTGCGTGATGTGTTCAGGTTTGCCCTCGCCACACACACATTCACATGTCGGCAAGGAAGTGTGCTATCTCCAGCGGGCCCAGTGAGCCGATTCCAAACTGCGTCTCGAAGTGGCATTGGCGTTCGACAACCACGTGCCAAACATATGGGCGACGCCGCTACGCGCGCGCGCGGCGGGTGCCTTGCCCACAAGGAAGCGCCACTGCTTGTTTGGAAACGAATGGGGCCCCTTCGCGGTGGCCGCTTGCAGTTCGCACCGAACGCGCGCCCTAGTCATGCCATTGGGTTGGGTCGGCGGACTGCGCGCGCGGGGGCGGTGGCGAGTCCATTGCAGCCTTGCGTCGCTCAACGCCATCGGGCCCATGACGAATTACCGCGCACATTGCGTTGGGCAGTGCGCAGTGCGCAGTGTAGTGCGCTGCGTACATGCCCTTGCCATGTCCAGCGCGGCGTGGCGTGCTGGACTGGGCGTCGGTGGAACCCGCCAACTTTGGCTGGGAGGTCCGTGGGCCCAGCCCGTCGGGCTACGTTGTCGTATTCTGGGGAATACACGCACGCTTGCGCAGATTCGTGTCCGCTGATTTGCGCAAAACTATCGTGACGATTGCCAGGTGGCCCCGACACAGGTGCATGGTTGTTGCAAAGGGTTCTAGCGGCACGCACGTTGTTTATACATATATTTGTATAAATATGTACATGTATATTTGGTTTGATAGATCACAGACCAAGTGCGGTTCCACCGCGCGTGTGCCCACGAGATGCACGGCCCAGTTGGGCGATGCGAGGTTCCCAACCGAGTAACAAACCTGCGATTCGCGAATGCCGTTCGTTCGCTTAGTGCGCGCGTGCTGTGTTTCTGTCTTATTGCCGAGGCTGCGACCACCACTGGGTTTGAGCATGTGCACCGCCATTGTAGCACAGTGGTTGCGTACGCGTAGGCGCAATCATCACTGTGTCGTTCCGTAGCCGTGGTAGTCACGGCAGGCTTGCTTGAGTTGGTCACAGGTTTCGCGCACTGGCGCCCCTGGCAGAGCACGCACATGAAAGCGCCTCATGAAGGCAATGCCCATTGTATGTTGGAGCAACCTGCATTTTTCAGCGACGCGGCACAGCACGGACCACGTAGCCCAGCATCGCTTAGCATTTTATCGCACATCATGCCGGTTGCGTCACATATGACATCACAGAAAACGTTGCATAACACTTGGCCGCTCAACATTACTAGTGCGACGTCGGTTGTGTCAAGTAGCGCGTTGTGTTAGCACCTCGTAGGTTGCACCGCATAGCTTGCACGTCAATCCGCAGATGTACGTTGCGCATGTGAGCGCACCCTCTCATTGCTATTCCTCCTCTTCCTCGCCGTCCTCCCTCTTCCTCCCCCTCTTCCCCCCGTCCTCCACGTTCCCCCCTCTCCTTTCCCTCCTCCTCGCCCGCCTTTCTCTTCCCGTGGAGCCGTTCGGCCCGTTCGGCGCCCTTTCGGCGGATGTGGTGTGGCGATAGAAACTATGTTGATGATGGTGGTGATGATGACAATGATGGTGATATGTTTAGCCTCTTCGCCTGATCAATGACGTCTTCACTTCAAGTACTGATCAGCGGGCCAGCTGCTGGACTTAGACTGGGACAGACAAGCAAACTGGGCACAGGCATGCTCAGGTCAACACTTCAAAATCAGGATCGCTCTCTGCGTTGCCTCCTGGTTGCCCAACGTTGCTTGACCACTGTCGTGTGCGAGCGCATTCTGGATGGTTCGACTAATCTGGTGCAGTTTGGTCTTGAGCTTACACATCCGAATTCAGAGCCGCTTCGACCTGGCCCTCTCAACCGAAAGCTCCATCGCGAGCTGCGCCACCTTCCGCTGGGCCGAAGGGCTGAGCTTACAGAACCAAACAGGTGGCACCTTGCGGTCAGCTCTCGCGGAGGCGTCTATGTCGACTCTCCAGAAAAATGGCGCTTGAGTCAAGATGCCTAAAGAATGGTTGCAATGCTGGCGCTGGCACGGTCATGTTGGCGCTGGCATTGTGGCGCTAAAGCGCAAACATATATAGTATTGTTGGTGGTGTCATTGCTGGCGCTTGCAATGGAACGATGATGCTGGCGCTGGCACGGTAATGCTGTCGCTGGCACGGCAACGCTGGCGCTGGCACGGTAAACATGTTGGAGTTGGTTTTCTTGTCGCTGTCGCTGGCACGGCATTGCTGGCGCCGGCACGGGAAACATGGTGTTGGTTGTATTGTCGCTGTCGCTGGCACGGCAATGCTGGCGCTGGCACGGTGAACATGTTGGCGTTGGGTTTGTTGGCGTTGTCGTTGGAACGGCAATGTTGTCGCTGGCACGGGAATATTATTGATGCTGATTTTGTTGGCGTTGTCGTTGGCACGGCAGTGTTGGCGTTGGCACGGTGCAAATGTTGTTGGATTTGTTGTTGCCGTCGTTGGCACGGCCATGTTTGCTTGGGCACGGTAAACATGTTGGCGTTGGTTTTGTTGGCGTTGTCGTTGGCAGGGCAATGTTGGCGTCCGCACGGTGATGTTGATGTTGGCATTGCTGGCGCTGGCACGGTACCCCCGTTGCTTAAGTGGCACGGTGACGTTGGCGCTGCCACTTGCGTTGCACGAACCCACAGGGAACAGCGAGGGGGAGAGAAGCGAAGTGAGACGCGAGGCGGGTTATCAACCGGATCCCCAATCGGCCTCATGAGGATGGTGACCCCATCGGGTGGCATGACCAGACGTCGGCCCGAGGGCCCATGGGGACGTTGATCCCACAGAGTCAACGATGGTGGGTCCCCAGGGTCGTACAGCAAAATGCCGAGACTGCCTCAGTGATGTTGATGATAACGTTGGATGTTGGTGATGCTGATGGTGATGATGATGGTGGAGATGCCGATGATAGTCGTCATGGCCCTTGTCATGCTGACATAGGGTCTCTGTGCTGATGGGCACATCACTTTTCATGTTTTTTTTCAATGCATTGCGCAGAGGTTTTATCCAACATCCTCTGCTGCGCATGCGTCCACCTCTGCTGAGGTGGGCTTTCGGTGGCCCGCTTTATCTGCGGACTCAAAACGCCAGGCGCAGCCATGCGCCCAAATAATACTGCGCTGCGCGTGGGCCATATCGCTCTGTGCCCACGCGAACAGATCGAAACAGCCTGCACCTGCCATGGTTGACGTTGCAACAGTGCACACGAACGCCAACTGCTTGCAGGCCAGATGGTAACATGTGGGTCTCTCTCGTGACCCGCTGGCCCTCGATGAAATGCGCACTTGCCTCCGCGCCAGCAAGCAATCCATCTCCCACGGGCGCTGGAGGGGGAACTGCAGGGGCGAGCTCGTCAACCTGCTGGCCGTCATCGCCCACGACGTCGTCGTCGCCAGCGACGTCGTCGCCGACGGCGTCATCCTCGAGCGGGATGGGGCCCATGACGGCGTCATCGATGATACCGTCACGCGGTGCATCCACACCGTCGCCCCCGACCACGTCATCAAGAATAGCTGGCGCAACAACTTTCAGTTTTTGTTGCAGGCATGTCAATAATTGCTGCAACATCATGCTCGCCATCTCCTTCCAAGGAGTTCAGAATGGCAATGTGCCTGGCAGATTTCTCGCCTGGCACTGCTTTGGATGGATCCTTGAGGAGCAATCGAAAAAAACGAATCGGGCTCAGATGATGTGAAAGGCTTGGCCCCCTTGTCAAAAAGGGCCTCCAGCGAGAGCAGAGCTAGCAAGTAATGTTTCCTACCAACATGCATGCTACGAGAATCGTATGTCACAGCTCCGTCGTACTTCTCATACGCAACAACTTGGGCACGCGATGACCACCCAAGTGCCTCGAGATGGTCCAACAGAGACAGCGTGGGCCATTGCACTCTGGAGCCAGTAGGCGCTGCAACCCGAGGCTCACACAAATCCGAGCAGCCTTCAATATCGCTTGGCACTGCCTGCCATTCCTTCAAATTCTGTCTACACTCAAACGACGCATCCATGAATTCAAAGAAATCGAACGGCCCTGGATCCTGGACAGGATAAGCGTGCACAACATCGGACCCCAATGGATTACCAACCCATCGCTCCAAACATTGCACATGTATAACGAAGGAGTCCGTGTCGCTGGCTTGCGTGCTTACAGTATGCACAAGTTTTGCGCGGACCTTCAAGCTCAACACCTGCATGTACACGCATGGAGGCTCGTCAACTTCATCGTCACCATGGCATTGGAACGAATAGTAGCCGTACTGCACAAGCAATTTGGACAGACATTCTGCAAGCAAGCTCGCCTCTCCGACAGCAAATCCTTCGACGTGCTTTTTCTTGGGACCCCGCCGTGGCGCACCACCGCCACCGCCACCGCTACCTCCTCCTCCTCCTCCATCGTGTGGCTCATCATCCCCTGGGCCACCTGACTCATCATGTTCTGCGTCGCTCAGCACGCCGTCAACATGTCCACCTGCGCTCGGCCCTGTACCGGCGTCGCCACCGCCTCCAGAGCCAGGCGCGCTTGCGGGGGCTGCCATGCCATATCGCATGCAGCTCAAGTGCGTTGCCGTGTATGTTCTGGCAATAGCTCGAGATCGTTTCAGGCGAGATGGCGCCATGAGCGTAGAAGATGCCCTTGGCGGTTGCAGCATTGACTTAGCGTTGGCCCAGTTCGTGTCGAGATTTACGTCTATAGCGCTACAGAAACCACGGATGTCCTCAAGATTATGGTCGAGCCTGATGGAACTGGCGATCCAAGGAAAGGTGCCCCGCCGAGCTCGCAAGTGGCGGTGCCTAGCCACGGCGTGGGGACCCTCGGCAACATTGTCATCCAAAGGTGCAAATCGAATGGAATCGATTTCTGCCTCCAGCTGAGGGCTGATGTTTTCCCCCCTCTCGTTGATGTCATGTACAGCAGCACGCAATGGCGACCCTGGTCTCATGATGGCCAGAGTCACGGAACCATGGCAACATTGCGGATGTGCATTGAACAAGTCAATGCATCTTGATGCCATGCCAGGCGCATGCAACCTCCCGAAGATGCAAGGTAGATCGTTCAAGAATTTGAGCTTCAAGGACCCGAGAGCGAACGTGCTCCTCGCCAAGCCCTGGGCTTGGCGCAACAGTTGCTGGTCGGGGCCGAACCTGCCCTCCATCCAAGCATAGGCCTCGTTCAGCCCAGCCCTCAACTTAGACATGCCGTACTCGAAAGCAATGCCCAGCACGCAACCAGATCGAGTGCAATTGATGGCCTCACCAGAATCCCACAGATGACGATGGCAGGGGCAATACCCTGCAAAACGCATTAGATCATTGAGCCACGAATTGAACCACATCATGACTCGGAATTGGAAGGGGAACGATTGACAACTCATGGCCCCAAGAACTATATCCACACGGGTTTTGTCACGAATATCCCCAAATGCAGCTCTGGTGATGCGGCCCCTGGACGACCACATGAAACCGTCCAAGCAGGTCAGCGCGTGATAAAGTTTCTGCCACCTCCACTCCGCAAAACTAGGCACATTCGACACCGATCCCACAAGAGCAGCTAGACCATGCAGCCCTTGTGCTCTCCAGTGCGTCTCTAAAGTGCGCCGTGCACCCTGGGGCGCATATTCGTTCACATGCGCGCGCACCTAGTTTTATATGTCCCACCTCCTACTCCGACTTCGTACTCCTACTTCCTACCTCCTGCCTCCAACCTCATCCCACCTCCTACCTCCTGCTTCCTACTCCCCCCTCCCGCCTCCCACTGGCCTCGGAGATCCTTCGTCCTACCAGCTTCGAGGTGCATGCCAATTGCAGTCTGCATCATATGCCGCTCCTACCTCCCACGCCGCGCGTCTCACCTCGTCTGTTATGTTCCCCTCCTGTCTCGTACCTCCTGCCTTCGGCCTTTCACCGTTTACCTCTGAGACTTCTGCCAATCTCTTGACTCTCTCTCTCTCTTTTTTTTTTTTTTTTTTTTTTTTTTTTTTTTTTTTTTTTTTTTTTTTTTTTTTTTTTTTTTTTTTTTTTTTTTTTTTTTTTTTTTTTTCCAACCTCCCCCTCCTCCTTCCGCGCGCCATCTTCCGAGCTCCCACCTCTTATTTCGTGCACCCTACCTCCTATCCCCCGCCTGCCACCGCAAATGGATCCCAGGGTTCCCAACGTTTTCAAGGGGCGGCGGACGGCAGGAGGTAGGCGGAGGGAGGAGGAGGGACGTAAGAGGTAGGATGGAGCCGCTGGCAATTGGGGGGCGGCGTGGATTCGTACGAATACAAACCTCATCTCTGAAGAGCGACGCCAGCGCCTTGATCCTCGCGCGAAGGCGTGGGAACCACACAAGGGCACTACAGCCGCACCTGATAATATTATCCACCTTGTGCCTCCAGCCAGGAATAACAATGGCGCGCGGCAGCGGCAGCTGTCGCCTGGCAAGCGCAAACTTGGCGCCAAGACACTGATAAAAATCAGGGAGACAGTCGTTCATTTTGGCGACCATGTGTTCTGTCCCCATATCGGAGTCCACGCCGCGCACGCGATCGAGAACTTTGCGCGTGACAGTTGCATTGCCGCCAAACACCAAGTGAATCTGCCACAATAGCGCAGCAGTCTTGGCAAGTGCCGAAAGCTGAGTTCTCATCAGAAGAACTGGGGCAAACATCCTGGAAAGAAGCTCTCGGCCTGCAACGCGGACGCGGTGCGAGGCAGCTTGCATCTCCCAGCCTCTGCCTTGCGGACTGGAATCAACATACAGGTAGATGACAACCTCATTCCAATTCATTGTGAGGAATAATTGTCTGGTCAGGCGCATGGCAGCCCAGTCTGCTCTGACCCTGGCCGTGCGCATGGTCTTGTACATGATCAATCTCAAGCTGCGCTTTAATTCGGTACGATCGAACCGTCCACTCTCTGAGAACAGCCTGCTCCAAGCGATCGCGCCTTTAGCGGCGTGCCTGAGCGATCTCAAAGTGCAACTGGCATCCAGCCACGCCAAGACCAGAGAAGCATTTACAGAGTGGCGCCGTGCTCCTGGCGCGACGCCTGCCTCAAGGGCTGGCGGGGCAGGCGTGCGCCCCGCATGCCCTCGTCGGAACACTTTCGAGATAGAAGGCCGCGGCCCGAACCTCAAGGTTTGTTTCATTCGCTTCGTCACCACATCGCAGCAAAACAACACTTGCATCATTCCCATCAGGCTCACAGCGAACGATGGACATAGAACAACGGGCCCGCACATGGTGATGTCCCCATGCGCAACACGGATTTGCTCAACGTGTTCATCCCAGCTTCCGCGCACAGCATCTCCCTCCAAAGATCTGCACATGCATATCTGCCCTTGCAGTGCGTCAAGGGCAACATTCAGGTTCACTGCATCGGGGTCGCAAGCGCGAGCCCCAAGCAACTCGATGCACGTTGCAGCTCTGTGCACCAGAACACCGCGACAAGCTTTACCTCGCAGTGCCGCCAACGACCTTCGCACAATGAGCTGATCGAGCTCACCAGGGAAGCGCCCAGAATCCCGCAGGGGGGCCAGCTCCCAGTGGCCCAGGACAGCGCCGAACAGCCAACGCTGTCCGTCTTCAAAGCGGACGCCCTCGGCCCCCGAATACTCGCTGGCGAACGGGCCGCCGCGCACGCCGAAGGCGAACCAGAGCCCGTCGGGCCCGCGAAGGATCTCTCGGCCCCGACGCCTCCGCCGGCCCGCCGCTGCAGCCACGCCGTCGCCGCCGACGGCCGCGCCCTCCGCAGGGGCCTCGTCGCCGACGACATCGCCGTCCATTGTTGCGACGCACGCTGAGGAAACACAATTGTGCGAAGCCCGTTTGGGTCAAAACGAGTTTGCGCAGAAATGGTCACGGAGGAGGAAGGAGGAGGAGAAGGAGGAGGCGCGCCCCAAACAGTGAGTGACGCAAGCGGGCATTGTTCGGGGGGAGTTGTGGAAGAACGGGGCGCTGACCCCTTCCCGCGGGCCCGTGCCCCAAGAAACGTCAGGACCCCAACGATGGATTCGGCATCTCACTTGAGACATCCGCGCGCCATGCCACCCGTCATGTCGGGCATTGTCTCAGCTTCGCATATGGTTGGCTGCAACGCTTGCAAATAGAAGGACAACCGCTTGAGACATCCTGACATTGTGACGAGCCGCTCCGACGGAGCCCTCTACGCGTTGACTCGGCCACACGACCTGCAAGCGCAAATGATAAATTCACGCCGACCAGCCCCGATGGGGCGTGGTCATGTGGCTTGTAAGCAGGGACATGCAAACCTGGCGTGACCAACTCGCGATTATGCGGGAACCCATTGTTGGATTTGATTGCGTGTTGCTTTTATTTGTTGGGGGGCGAACGGGGGGCGGACTTCCGCGTCGTTTACCATCGACGGTGAGTTGTTGTGCTTTTTCGTGTTCGCATTGTTCATCGTTGTGTGGCTGTTGTTTGAGATGCGTATTAGTAAGTTTTAAATCTCGTCGTTGCTCTTAGCGCGCAGTGCTAAAATCCTAAGGGATCTTTTTCCTTTTTATGCGACCCCCCCGTCGGTTCACATAACCCCATACCATTGACGGGAAAGCGCCCTTAACCCTTGGAGAATGTCTAGCCACCGGGGCCCCACCTGTTCTCGTCAGGGCCCGGTTGTCCACTCTTCCATGGGTCGCAGCCGTCGCTCCAGGGATCTGGACCCCATCGAGCTCTCCTGCCGGCCGCTCCTGATGCCGCCGTATTTGTCGCCCGCGCCGGCTGCGTTGCTGCCGAGCCCTGGGCTGAGGTTCTTCACGGCGTCCTTCACCGCCTGCTGGATCAGCTGCTTCAGCTGCTCCGTGACCTGTGGGCTCGAGCTCGCAGCGCCTCCGATGGGTGGCGGGGGCGCTGTCCCCTCCCCAGTCCCCTCTGACTGGGCTGAGCGCCCTCCGCCGATGACGGCGCACGTCTCGTTCTTGTCGTCTCCTGGGCCGGTGTCGCCCGGCCCTGGCATCAACGCCTGCCGTGGATCCGCGCTCTGTCCAGCCCGGTGAGAGCAGCGCCCGCGCAGCCGCCCGAGCTGCCCCAGGCACTGCCGCTGATCAGCGGTACCTGGAGGCGCCCATGCACGCCGCGCCGAACACTGCTCCGCTACCAGCTGCGGCAGCAGCAGGATGAACGGATGCAGTTTGGCCTTGAGCCAGAAAGCGGCAACCGCAGCACATCCTTCCCTGAGCTGGCCGGGAAAGAACATCACGCTAAACCTATAACGATAAAACAAGAGAGTCTCCACAACAATCGACGCAGACGCCGCCGCCGTCGTCGCCCCCGCCGTCGTCGCCGCGACGCCCACGCATTCACGTTATTACTAGCGGCGGTTCGCGCGCGACCGCGCACGCCATTGCGCTCGCAGTTCCGTTCCTCCGACGGGGGCCCCGACGGACATTGTTATTTTTTCCGCCCACACCTCATTTCAACAACTAGCGGGAAAAATACGCCTCCGACCATCCGGCCCCAGACCCTCGCACTGGCATCTGCTGGCATGAGAGAAGCCAGGAAGACTGACGGGGCAGAAAAGACGGCCGAGGCAGGAGAAGCGCCGCGGCGACCCCCAGGGGCGGATCTGGACCATCGAGGCCGCCCGCGGCCTGGGCTACATCACTTACGAAGAGCTCACTTGCGCATCTTCCTCACGTGCCCCTCGAGCGACTGCCGGACCGTCGAAGTCTAAAAAGTCTGGGGGGGGGGGGGGGGGCGCCAAGAAAATCATTGCCCCCGGCGCTGTAGTGCGCATATAGCAAATACAATCGGGACGCCCTCGCGAACGCCCTGGCGCGGGCGCCCCCTTTCGGCGCCAGGCCGCGCCCGCCGCGCCCTGCGACCCTGGCGTGGATGATAGCTGCGCTCAAGAGCCACCGCATATGTGCCGTCGTCGTTCTCCTTTCCATCCGGCTACGTACCCCCCCCCCCGACGCCCCCCCGACGCCGCGCCCCCCCCCCCGTCCGCCGCCCCCAGTTGTCGCGGGGCCCCCCGCAGCAGAAAAACTCGCAGAATAAATCCCCATGTGACACATGGGGTCCATCTTCGAGCCCTTCCACGACAGAAGGGGGGGGGGGGCAACAAACGCATTGTCACTCGATTCTGGCTCGCGGGTTAGAATCGCGGACAACGGGCGGGCGTCGGCTGGTAGACGGGAAAGGCCCGCTGAAGCCGCGGGAAACAATCGAGAAACTCCAGCGCGCTACGCGTCGGAGCAGAAGAACTAAGCGGGGCCCTGGGCCCGCCCGCGCGATGGGGACGCCCAAGACAACGAACGGTCTGAGGGCAAATATGAACCGCCAAGCGGCAGCGCCCACCGGTCCCGCGACGACCCCGAATCATCTGGTCGGGTCATGGGTCCGCAACGCGCGCGCCGCGGCGTCGCCCGACTGCAATGCTCGCATTGCCGGCTTCGTAGCTGATGGCCACAAGGACGGAGCCAGATTCTTCCCGACAGTGGGCGGCGGGCTGACGGCTACGCGCTATGCAGAACACCTGCCAGGCACGCGACTTGCCGGGCCGAAGCAGGCAAGCCACGAGGTCGTAGGGGGCGCCCACAGCCTTGACCATCCCAGCTTGTTCACGGCAGTTGGATCGGCCATTCCCCGAAGAGTAGGGATGACGATATTATCGAGGGGGGCAGAGGTCAAAGGCCAGATGGTGAGGGGGGGCTACGGTCGGCAGCTCGCTCAGCTGCGCCAGCTGGCAGGCCGTCGGAACTCGCTAGATCGAATCAGCATGTAAGCCGTTAAAAGGAAAACTGCAGCGGAGAACTGGAAACGCTGCGCCGAAGAAGGTCGAGAAGACGAAGCAGCCTTTCAGGTGTATCAGCGCGAGAAGTTCATCGATATAGCCCCGATGATGGCTGAGTTTGGTGAACTGGGCTGCGGCTAGCAGGAGCAAGAAGGAGTTCGGCCTCGCCCTCGGGGTTGCGGAAATGGACTCCGAGAGATGGAGACGCTGAAAGAAGCGCATCGCGAGGCGGCGACGCTCGCGAAGCTCCTGGAGGTGCAGACGCGCGCGGCCGAGCTGACCATCAAGCAGGCCAGCAAGATGGATAACGCACGCGGAGTGCGGAAGAAAAACAAAAACACGACTGACACCGGGTGGGACGGTCAGCCATGACTGCGTAGGGCCCCCCCGGAGAGCGCGTGTCACCCCAGAAGAGTTGCAAGGCCTCCTGAAAGCGAGCGTTCGACCACGCGCTGTCCGTCGCAGGCCTGGCTTGCGCACGCGTTTGCAGATCCTCGAATTCCGATCTTCGGAGCTGGAACGCAGATCGAAGCAGGGCTGTCCGGGTGGAGGCCGCTGCCTGCTTCGGACGCTGCAGTGATGGAGTGCGCGGGGCTCGAGACTTTAGCAGGTAGATGGGCCAGCTGCAGGCTCGGTGCTCGGCGATAGCACCTGAAGCCTGCGGCGCCCGGCTGACTCAGACAGGACGGATGGCCGTTTGCCTCCGTCAACTGCCCTTTTGCGCGCGATCTTCGTCGCCCGCCGCTGTGAAACAAAAAACGGCAGCTAAGGATGAGGAGAGGCTTGCACGGTTTAGGCAATGTTGGAAAGCGATTCTTTTGATTTCCCCCCGATGGGGCCGGCTGGAACACCTGCGGTCCAGGGATCGTGAGTCGTATGGCTATTTTGTGTTTGGGTGCGTTTATGCGTCTATGTACACACACATACACGCATTGCGTGTTAGGCACGTGCGTGTCTAAGAAGAACGCAACGACTCGAATTGTATAGCACGCGTGTCTAGCCGTCCAGCCATCAAGGCCGGGTAGCAGACTCGGCGAGCCCAGGTGCGGAGATACAAAAAAAACATCCTCCTACGTCAGGGAACCTCGAAGAGATCCCAAGGTCCTCGAGGCAGGGGTAATCCTGAGTAGTGAGAAAACTCGGTGTGATGTCAGACCGCTTGGGAGCATCTGCTGCATCGTAGAGCACTTAGGTGTTCTAGTAGGTGACTGTTATTTATTAAGCGCGCTGCAAGAAGGGGACGGATGAGGAGGGAGGAGGAGGGAGGAGGAGGAGGAGGAGGAGGAGGAGGAGGAGGAGGAGGATCATGCCTCCTGTGCCGCCCACCTCCGGCGGCCGCGAGCGGGCGGGCGGGCCTGCCCTCGCGCCCGGGTGCCCCGGGCCGCCGTCCCCGTCGGCCGCCCGTCGAGGCGGAGGCCTGCTCCTGCCGGGCCCCGCCGCGGGGGGCGGAGGATGTCGGAAGAGGGCCCAACAGTCTTCGAGCACCACGGGGTGTTCAAACCACCAGGTTCGAGGTGGTTCGAGCCCTACAGTTCGAGGTGGTTCGAGGGCGCCGAAGGGTGGCTAGAGTCGAGCCTGGAGTCAGAGAAACTGAACGTTCGACAGTCTGCGCGGATTTCTGGGATCTGCGCCAGGGGCGGCGCCGGAGGCACCGCCAGGGGGTCCAGTGCCGATTCAAGGAATCTGCGCGGAGCTCCGAAAGCTTGTGTTCTGCAGTTTGGGCTCCTCGATTCTGGGCCTCCTGGAGGCTCCTCGTCGCCAGTGCGGGATCCCTAAAAAACGAGTCAAGAGTCGGGCATTGCCTAACGGGGGCGATGATTGGGGGGATGGGGGGGAGAAAGGCTCTGATTGTTTCTCCACCCAAAACAACAGCCATCCACTTCGAACTAGATTCGGAGCAGCCCGGCAGACGAGGGAACGAGGGAGAAGAGGAAGACGAGGCCGAGGGGGAGGCAAGGACGACCCCAAAGCGCAGAGACGACAACGCGGGAGGAAGGAGGACAAGAAAGGGAGGCGACAGGCCGAAGAGACAGGACGAAAAGAGGCAGACGACACGAGAAATCACCGCCCTCAACGTCGCCGCCAGGACGACCAGCAACTGCAGCGCCTGGATGATTCCCTCGCTCTTCGTGCACCTTCCGTGCTCCCTTTGGGCCCAAGCGGGTCCCTCGAGGGCACCTCTGGGGCACGAAAGATGCACCCGTCTTCACCCCCCCTCATGTGTTGCCCCCCCCATTACATTACGCAACGCCCGAAAATGGAACTCCCGGGAGGGGTTTGGGGACCGAGGTCAGACGTACGTGGGCCGAGCGGGAGAGGCCGCTGCTGGGGCCCGCAAAGAGCGGGGGCGCCCTGGGCTTCCTGGGGTCACCGCCCTGGGGGCATGGATCGCGTTTTCTCCCCATGTCCTAAGATGGGGTTCTTGCTATTACTTAAACGCCTCCGGACCTCTTTCCTCCCTCTCCTCCTGCTCCTCCTCTTACCAATGGGTCCACCCTACGGGTGAGAAGGAGGTTGTGGGGGGGATTCCAACCCGAACCCCCCCCCGGGCGCCGAGGGGGGGGGTCCCCCCCCCCCGTTTGGCGCTGGCGCCGGCGCTGGCGGCGGCCAGCAGCGCCGGCGCTGGCGCTGGCGACGGCGGGAACACCGACGATGACCACCACTACCACCACCACCACCACTACCACCACCACCACCGCCTCAACCCACCACCGCCACCACCACCACCACCAACCCACCACACAACCACCACCACAGCCACCACCACCACAACCACCACCACCACCACAACTCACCATCACCACCACAAAAGCACACCACGACTACCACCACCCCCACTACAATCGACCACGCCACCGCCACCACCGCCACAACCACCACCACTACCAGCAGCACAACCCACCACCACCACCACCACCACAAACCACCACACCACAACCACCACCGCCCACCACCGCCCCCACCACCACCACAGCACCACATCCTCAAACCACCACCACACAACCCACCACCACCACAAACCACAAGTCACCACACCACCACCACACCACCACCACCACACCACTACACCACCACCCACCACCACACCACCACCACCACCACCAACAACCCACCACACACCACCACCACCACCACCACAAACTGCCACTGCACCACCACCACCACCACAACCCACACCACACCACCACCACCACCACCACCACCACCACCACCACCACCACGTCCCTCGTCGACGCTCCCCGCCGCCGCCGCCCGCCGCCGCAGGCGCCGGCGCCGGCCCAGAAAAAGAAATCGTCGTCCCCGCCGCCCCCGCCGCCAGCCGAGGAGAAGGAGAGAGGAGAAATGGGAACGGGGGGGTTCGAACTCCCCCCCCTCCGTCACGGGAGGGGGGGGGGGTTCGAACACCCCGCCCCCCCCCCATCCAAGGGGGGGGGGTCCGGTTCCAACCCCCTACCCCCCTCAGGGCGACCACAGAACGCGCTCTTTCACCTATCTATCAATATATTTCTGTATCCAACATCGGGACACCATCGGGGCAACCATCGGGACAACCATCGGGACAACATCGAGACACCCATCGGGACAACCATCGGGACGACCATCAGTACAACCATCGGGACAACCATCGGGACAACCACGAGACAACCATCGGGACAACCATCGGGACAACCAAGGTCCGCGCCCGGTCGGGGGAGGGCGGGGGGGACGGGCGACCTTTTGGGCTCCATGTGGCCTCTACCAGTGCAGGAACTCGCGCAGCTTCGCCTCGCCCGCACGCACGCCCCGAACCGAAACCGAAACCGGTGTCCCGGATGGGGTCACTTCCGCTCACACCCCCCAACCTTCGACTCTTCATTCTCGTATCACTCAAATACTCCTATGCGAATCACTCGCGCCCATCACGGACTCCATCACAGACCTGACAGACCCACTCTTCTCCACGGGTCCCGTCACAGACTCATTCTTCCTTATGCAGACTCAGCCGCATTACGTCTTCATTCAAACTCATGCCCCCTCAGACCCATCCAGGGAATTAGCCTCGAACGCACTTTGCCTCCTACGTATCAGACTCTATCACCCCCGCACACTTTCTTCATCCAGACTAAGTCAGGTATTTCTGGTGGTCCGCTACCCACCGCGAGATAGCAGGCGTGGCGTTTGGGCGCCCTAAGGGGAGTCGCCAGGGGTGAACACACCCGAACAGTCGCACCCAGATTGCGGGGATTTCTCAAGCGATTTGCCTGTTTAGGCCTCTCAAACTTTTCTCTTTTGGTGCCCCAGTGCCCACAGCGATATTGCAGGCGTTGCACTTGGGCACACCAAGGGGAGCCGCCATGGGTTACCCTACTCAGACGTCGCGACCAGATTGTACGTTCTGCGTGTTGCTATCCCCCCAGATTTCTCTTTTGGTGCTCCAATGCCCATCGCGAAATCGAAGGTGTGGTTTTTGGGCAGTCCAAAGGAGATTCCCCAAGGGGGAGCACTCCAACAGTCGCGCCCGAAGTGTGGGGATGTCTCCAGCGGTTTGCCTGGCTTTGCCCGCTAAGTTTTTTTCCTGGCATCCCAATCGCATAAGATGGATATACGGTTCTTGCTAAGACCACGTCAGTTCCAATTCCTCCTCCTTCCTCCTCTTGCTCATCAACCTCACTGGTACCAGACCCACTCCCACGAATAACCCGATATTGTTGAAATCATTCAAATTCAGATCCACCAGTGTTCATTTTGACTCAGCAACGCTACCTCCTCACTCAAAATGCACCCATGCTCATACTCATTCACTGTTGTCCGTCGGTGGCTAGGCAAAGTCAATGCGAAGGCTGTAGGGCGCTGGTAGGTGCACGAAAGGCGAATACTCACTCACATACTCCGGCTTTTTGCTCATACTCCAACTCAACCGGACTCACACAGACTCACACGCAGACCCGATTATACTCAAAACCGTTCGTATTCACAAAATTCCCCCCTCTTCCTGCGAAGCCCGAAGTTCCACCCCCCTCCGAAAATCCCCCCCCTGCTGGATCCCCCCCCTCTCCCCTCCCCCCTGCAACTCCTCCGCCCCCGCATCGAGCCCCCCCCCACCGGAAAAGCGGGGGGTGTCACTACCGGTTCGAACCCCCCCCAGAATGCCAGACGGGGGGTACTACCAGTTCGAACCCCTTCGACTACACGTAGGAGTGACCCGAGGCTAGAATGACCCTTGGTGCGCGGTTTCAGGGGCGCCCGTGGGGGGCCCAACGCCATCGCGCAAGCCAGCGCTGCCGCGCCGCATCAACGATCGGCGGGGCGCCACTCTAAATTGTTTTGCGCCAGCGGGCAACCGCGGAATTCGGCCGATTGAATTGGAGCGCCCCGAAGGGCACACCGAAGGGCCTGCGAAAGCAGACGCTGGTGGGGGCCACCGCGATGAGGTCTGGCACTGCCGGGCTGCATCGCGATAACGTCTGACCAAGCCCGGCGCCTTGGCCAACACTGGCCCCATCCGAGAGCCCGGAATATGTTTGAATATCTTTGGATAACTTATAACAGTACAGATCCCCATTGGTTCGAAAAGCATATTCAAAGAATATTCAAACATATTCAGAGATATCCAAATCGACTCAAGCCAGACGTTTTGGGGTTTGGGCTGGGATTCCGGACTGGTCCTTGGCCAGAAAACGCGCCGTCTGATCGACAGGCTCCCCCTCGGGTAACGAATGCAAACTGTAGGGTTCGACGCTCATGCGTTGCTGTCGATTGCAAGGGGTGGGCCCAAACCTGGCGCGCTCAGGTGTTAACGTAATCGCGCGATGCGGGTGCTGACGCGAGGCCGAGCTCATTCCACAAGAAAGATCACCCGATCCCCTTTGGGCCAGCACCAAAGGTCACTCCGGCGAAGGGTCACTCTTACCCCCTCCCCCCCCCTCCAGAAAACCGGGGGGGGTCACTATCTGTTCGAACCCCCCTCTCCCCCCCCCGCTCATCGCCAGCAAACGATTCCCGGGTCCCTACGTACCACCGTCCGCACCACATCCGCCACTGCTGTCCCCAACACCACTGTCCTCACAACCACTGTTCCCACCACCGTCCCCACTGTCCCCAACAGTGCCCCCACCACTTTCGCAGTCCCCAGTGTCCCCGCCACTGATCCCACCACGGTTCCACTCTCCCCACTTTCTCCACGGCCCCAACCAGTGTCCCACTGTCCCCACTGTCCCACTGTCCCCGCCACTGTCCCACTGAGCTGTCCCACTCTTCCCACCACCGTCCCCACCGTCCCAACTGTACCTCTGTCCCATTGTCCCACCGCCGTCCTCGCCACCGCCCTCACCACTGTCCCCACCACCACTGTAACCACCACTGTCCCACTGTTTCCACCACTGTCCTACTGTCCCCGCACCACTGTCCCCACCACCGCCGTCCCCACCACTGTCCAACTGTCCCCACTATTCCCACCATTGTCCCCGCTGTCCCTACCAATGCCCCCACCAGCGTCTCCATGTCCCCACTCTCCCCACCATTGTCCCACCACGGTCCCGCTCTCCCCACCTTCCCCACCTTCCCCACCACTGTCCCACTGTCTCCACTGTACCCACCACTGTCCCACTGTCCCGTCCGCTGTCCCTCTGTGCTGTCCCACCGTCCCCACTGTCCCCATCACTGTCCCAGTGTCCCCACTGTCCCCACCATTTTCCACACTGTACTACTGTTTCACCACTGTCCTCACCACCGCCTTCACCAATGTCCCCACCACTACCGTCCCCACCACTGTCCCACTGTCCCCACCACTGTCGTGCGGTCCTGTCCCCGCTGTCCCCACCACCACCGTCCCCACCACTGTCCGCACCAGTGCCCCACCACCACCGTTCCCACCACTGTCCCAACACCCCCACCATTGTCCAACTGTCCCGAGGAGCTGGAATCGTTTGCCGGCGGCGAAGGGGGGGGGTCGAACCGGTAGTGGCCCACGGTTTTCGAGGGGGGGGGTCCGAACCGGTAGGACCCCCCCTCTTTTCATGATGGACCGGAGAGGGGGGGACGGGTTCGAACCGATAGTGACCCCTCCCCAGTTTTCGAGGGGAGGGGGGGGACGGGCTGGGAACCCCCAGTGACCCCCCCCCCCCGGTTTTCCGCCAGCAGAGGTAGAACACGCTGTTTCCATCATTTCCCCCTCAAACTCACCCGATCATACTCTAACTCACTTGTTCCCTTCGCATTAACTATGGCACACCTGTTCTTCATTCGGACGCACGCGTGCTCATAAGGACTCACGCACACACGCAAACTGTGACGACGTTTCGAGCGAAACGTTGGCGTCAGCACCCCAAGAGGGGGGCCGCCAGAGGGGTATGACAACGGCCCGTTCGCGCCAACATTGCGAGGATATCTCGAGCGGTTCGCCTGTTCGCATGTTCAACACCCTCTGTTTTCAAAGCGAAATATGCGAATGGTTTTGGCAATGCACTGGCTATAACAACGGAAAAAAGGGAACCGCCAGGGGGTATGACACGGGCACGTTCGCACCCAGCTTGCGGGGATCGTAGGCGGTCAGCCCGTGCGCATGCTCAGCGTCCCCTGTGTTCGGCGCATCGTGTGGGGATGTCTCGGGCGGTGTACCTGCTTCTGCCCACCCACAAGTTTTTCGTGTAATTGTCCAATGCTCACCGCGATACAACCAGCGTGGCGCTTAGGCACCCCAAGGCGGAACCGCCAGGGGTGGCAACACCCCAGGGATCGCGTCCCGACTCTGCGGGCGTGTCAAGCGGTTTGCCAGTGTTTAACGGTTTGTCTGTCCGGTGCCGTTTTGTGTGTCCAGTGCTCGCCGCGATACAATATGCGTGGCACTTGGGCACCCCAAGGGGGGAACCGCCACGGGTTGGGATTTTCCAAGGTTCGCGTCCAAATTGTGGGGGTGTTTGAGGCATCGCCTGCTTCTGCACGCCAGGTTTTAAAATCCAGCGCCCACGGTTATATTGCAGGCCTGGCACGTGGGCGCCCCAAGGCGGGGCCGCCAGGGGCTGGGAAACGCCGCCATTCGTGCTCAAATTATAAGGAAGTATCAAGCGGTTTGCCTGCGTTTCCCCCTCCCCCCCCACCCTCAGAATTGTGGCGGGACGTGTGTGCTCTGTACTCGCTCGCTCACTCAGTCTCTCACCCCTTTTTCGTGTTTTCCTCTCTAAAACGCACTCGTTCGCTCATATAAACATCTTCCTCAATCAAACTCGCAGCTCCCATTCACATTCGCCCATATCCACAAGCCACCATGCTCCGGGCCACGCGTACTTCCTCGCTCATACTCAGGTTCGCTCGAGCGCAGACTCAGTCACACCCAGACGAACTGACACTCGGACTCGATCGCGCTCAGGATCGCTCATATTCAGAGTGCCTCGATCCCGCGCCCATTCATACTCTTCTTCAGATGCATCACACTTTAACTCACTCACCCACACTCAGATTCCCACGCGCTCAGACCAACTCGCATTCGTACTCACTCGCACCCATACCAACGCACACTCTGAATAACTCGCACTCTGACTCGCCAGCCCTCATACCCACTCACACCCAGACTACCTCGCACCCGCGCTCACGCATGGTCAAATATGTAAAAATCACGTTCCAACTCAGAACTCACCCGCGCCACTTAGACTCACTCGCACTCAGACCAGCTCGCACTTGGATTCGCTCACACGCAGAGTCGCCCCTACCCAGGCCTACTCGTACTCAGACAACTTATATCCAAACCCACTCGCAGTCGATCGCGCTCATGATACCAAAATCCTTTCACACTCCGACTCGCTCACCCTCCGATCACCCTCGCTCAAAGCCATTCGCCCAAATACTCACACGCGATCAGCTGACGCGAAACAACTGGCGTGGCACTTGGGCACCACAAGTGCCAACAAGCGCGGTGAGTAGCACGCCAGAGACCGGGTGTAGCAACGCCGTGCGCGCTTGCCTGCGTTGCCGCGGGGAGAGGGGCAAGAAGAACACCCCTCGCTCTTCCAGGTGTGTTTTCCTCGTCTCTCCTGAAAGATGCCAGGTTGAGGAGGAGGAGGAGGAGGAGGAGGAGGTCACTGAAATCATCGCTGTCGTCATCGTCCCCACCACTACCGTCCCCACCACTGTCCCACTGTCCCCACCACTGTCGTGCGGTCCTGTCCCCGCTGTCCCCACCACCACCGTCCCCACCACTGTCCGCACCAGTGCCCCACCACCACCGTTCCCACCACTGTCCCAACACCCCCACCATTGTCCAACTGTCCCGAGGAGCTGGAATCGTTTGCCGGCGGCGAAGGGGGGGGTCGAACCGGTAGTGGCCCACGGTTTTCGAGGGGGGGGGTCCGAACCGGTAGGACCCCCCCTCTTTTCATGATGGACCGGAGAGGGGGGGACGGGTTCGAACCGATAGTGACCCCTCCCCAGTTTTCGAGGGGAGGGGGGGGACGGGCTGGGAACCCCCAGTGACCCCCCCCCCCCGGTTTTCCGCCAGCAGAGGTAGAACACGCTGTTTCCATCATTTCCCCCTCAAACTCACCCGATCAGATTCTAACTCACTTGTTCCCTTCGCATTAACTATGGCACACCTGTTCTTCATTCGGACGCACGCGTGCTCATAAGGACTCACGCACACACGCAAACTGTGACGACGTTTCGAGCGAAACGTTGGCGTCAGCACCCCAAGAGGGGGGCCGCCAGAGGGGTATGACAACGGCCCGTTCGCGCCAACATTGCGAGGATATCTCGAGCGGTTCGCCTGTTCGCATGTTCAACACCCTCTGTTTTCAAAACGAAATATGCGAATGGCTTTGGCAATGCACTGGCTATAACAACGGAAAAAAGGGAACCGCCAGGGGGTATGACACGGGCACGTTCGCACCCAGCTTGCGGGGATCGTAGGCGGTCAGCCCGTGCGCATGCTCAGCGTCCCCTGTGTTCGGCGCATCGTGTGGGGATGTCTCGGGCGGTGTACCTGCTTCTGCCCACCCACAAGTTTTTCGTGTAATTGTCCAATGCTCACC
Source organism: Prorocentrum cordatum (assembly GCA_963575745.1). Classification (NCBI taxonomy): domain Eukaryota; class Dinophyceae; order Prorocentrales; family Prorocentraceae; genus Prorocentrum; species Prorocentrum cordatum. The sequence goes on from CAUYUJ010003636.1 coordinate 254,164, forward strand.
GCGATACAACCAGCGTGGCGCTTAGGCACCCCAAGGCGGAACCGCCAGGGGTGGCAACACCCCAGGGATCGCGTCCCGACTCTGCGGGCGTGTCAAGCGGTTTGCCAGTGTTTAACGGTTTGTCTGTCCGGTGCCGTTTTGTGTGTCCAGTGCTCGCCGCGATACAATATGCGTGGCACTTGGGCACCCCAAGGGGGGAACCGCCACGGGTTGGGATTTTCCAAGGTTCGCGTCCAAATTGTGGGGGTGTTTGAGGCATCGCCTGCTTCTGCACGCCAGGTTTTAAAATCCAACGCCCACGGTTAGATTGCAGGCCTGGCACGTGGGCGCCCCAAGGCGGGGCCGCCAGGGGCTGGGAAACGCCGCCATTCGTGCTCAAATTATAAGGAAGTATCAAGCGGTTTGCCTGCGTTTCCCCCTCCCCCCCCACCCTCAGAATTGTGGCGGGACGTGCGTGCTCTGTACTCGCTCGCTCACTCAGTCCCTCACCCTTTTTTCGTGTTTTCCTCTCTAAAACGCACTCGTTCGCTCATATAAACCTCTTCCTCACTCTAACTCGCAGCTCCCATTCACATTCGCCCATATCCACAAGCCACCATGCTCCGGGCCACGCGTACTTCCTCGCTCATACTCAGGTTCGCTCGAGCGCAGACTCAGTCACACCCAGACGAACTGACACTCGGACTCGATCGCGCTCAGGATCGCTCATATTCAGAGTGCCTCGATCCCGCGCCCATTCATACTCTTCTTCAGATGCATCACGCTTTAACTCACTCACCCACACTCAGATTCCCACGCGCTCAGACCAACTCGCATTCGTACTCACTCGCACCCATACCAACGCACACTCTGAATAACTCGCACTCTGACTCGCCAGCCCTCATACCCACTCACACCCAGACTACCTCGCACCCGCGCTCACGCATGGTCAAATATGTAAAAATCACGTTCCAACTCAGAACTCACCCGCGCCACTTAGACTCACTCGCACTCAGACCAGCTCGCACTTGGATTCGCTCACACGCAGAGTCGCCCCTACCCAGGCATACTCGTACTCAGACAACTTATATCCAAACCCACTCGCAGTCGATCGCGCTCATGATACCCAAATCCTTTCACACTCCGACTCGCTCACCCTCCGATCACCCTCGCTCAAAGACATTCGCCCAAATACTCACACGCGATCAGCTGACGCGAAACAACTGGCGTGGCACTTGGGCACCACAAGTGCCAACAAGCGCGGTGAGTAGCACGCCAGAGACCGGGTGTAGCAACGCCGTGCGCGCTTGCCTGCGTTGCCGCGGGGAGAGGGGCAAGAAGAACACCCCTCGCTCTTCCACGTGTGTTTTCCTCGTCTCTCCTGAAGGATGCCAGGTTGAGGAGGAGGAGGAGGAGGAGGAGGAGGAGGAGGAGGTCACTGAAATCATCGCTGTCGTCATCGTCGTCGTCGTTGCCGCTCCCGTCCTTTGCGCGGACTCGCTCTCATACCCACATGTTCATAGACAAAGTTTTTCAGCGACAAGTGACAAGAGTATGGTATGCACATCTGAGGATTTCCACGCCGAGATGTCCAACCAGCCCTCTCGGCGCTGGTGGTCTAACGATGTCTTTCTTCCCTCTTCCCAAAGCCCCTCTTCCCCTTCGGGGAGGGGTTTACCCCTCCCCCTACTCCATCCCCTCGACCTGGACGGGAGGGACCGCGGTCGGTTGGAGGGTTCTGTTTCGGCCCCTGGGAGGGCTAATTTTTGACACCTCTCACAAGGATCGTGGCCACCGAGGGGGGGGCCTCGATCTGAACCCTCCCTCTTTTGATCGATAGCCTCGAAGATGGCCCCAAGAGGGGCTCCAGGGCTCCCAAGAGAGCCCCAAGAGAGCCCCAAGAGGACCCCAAGAGGCACCCGAGAGGCCCCCAAGAGGCCCCCGAGCGGCCTCAGAAAGCCCAAGATGACCTCCAAAATGGCTCAGATAGCCCAAGCTGGCTCAAGAGGGCTCCCAAAATGTTCCAAACGCGCCCAAGAACGCTCCAAGAGAGCCCCAAGAAGCGGTTTGCCGGCTCCTGAGGGGGGGGGCTGAGTTGGGGACCCCTAAATCCTGTAATCGATGGCCTCCAAGATGATCCCAAGGAGCAGAAGCCTTCCAGGGTTACGAAGGGGGTTCCAAGAAGGCCTCCAAAACTCCCAGAGAACACCAGCAGCAGCAGAAGCCGCAATAATGCCTCTAGATGATTCCATGAGTCTTCGTCCGCGTCGTCTTCATCCTAGTCCTCGTCCTCCTCGTCCTCGTCCTCCTCGTCCTCCTCGTCGTCCTCCTCCTCCTCCTCTTCCCCTCGCCCCCACGCGGCACCCAGGGATGGCCCGAAGAGGCCTTCCAGGGCCACCCCCTTGCTCGCTTTGTTTCCCTAGATGCATCTCCTCGTCCATTTTCCCATCAGCTCTGAAGGGCGGGGTTTCTGAATGGTCTGGTGGGGGTACGCGAAGCGTGAAAACTTATATTTCGCGATAGCGGCTAGCGGCTGTTACCCCTCCCACCAGGTCACGTTACGATTCGTGCTGACCTCCGAGATGTCTTTGGTAACTTCCAAACATTCCAAGACGGCGCCAGCGCAGAACGTCACTTTACCAACCCCCTGCCCCCTCCCCACTTAATGCCTGTTATCGCCTGGAAATAAACAACACTCGCCAAAATGGTCATACAATTCCATCGTGGCTTACACTCCACATCAAACTGCATGAGAAACATGATCAACGGCTCCCGGTATTCCTGGCGCCTGCCACCGCGATGGGAACCCGCCTAGGTAACCACGCGCACGCGGTGGACGGGGGGCCAGGTAGGCACGTCAGATTCGGACAACCTCATCGCCCTGTCCATAGAAAACCCCCAAACCGCATCGGTGCATGGATTTGCCCTTTCTAATGTTACGGAAATTCATGCATCGACGTGGTCGGCCAATAAAGACATCGGGTGCTGATTACATGTTTGCGCGTGGGTGCGCTGCTTGGGCCCTTTTTCTACGGGAGGCGAAAGTGGCGCCCACGGCAACCTAGGGGGTGCGAGATTCATGATGTTCTACGCGCCCTTTCGCAAGAGGGGTGGCTCCTTCGGGGTCCGATCAAGTTTGGATAAAGACATGTCGGTGCATTCATGAACCCCCCCGAAGGTGAAGTGATAAGACGAGCGAGTGGCTTGAAGCCAGTGCCGCGCGGAGCGCGCCACTGGCGGCGCATCTGGCGACGCCTGGGGAGGGGGCCAGCGCACCGATCAAAGAAATCCGCGCAGACATTCGAAACTTTACCTTTCTGGTGTTTCTGCTTCATCGGCAAATGAAGGACTATCACGGGGCTATCACTGTCTGGGCGGAGGACCGTTCGCAAACGGGGCCCGCGTGGATGGAGTCATGGGCTTGTCCTTCTCCCAGGCCGTCCCTGAGCGAAATGGCGCAGCTGCTCGCGTGTAGCTGATGACGCTGGGCCTCAGGTCCGCGCAAACCTGCCGTGCAAGCCAGGCAGGGGGAGGAGAGAGGACGGAGAGGGAGGGAGAGATGCGGATTCTTAGCCCTGGCGATTCTCAGGAGGGAGCTTCTCTTTGACATCAGCTGCAAGGCAGAGGGTTACCCCAAACGGCGCTGTGTTCTCCACGGTCCCTCCTGCCGAGTCAACTGGACCACCATCCGTGCTCTATCCTGCGCGGCGAGTCCTGCTGACAGCGCTGAGGCTGCCCTCGGAGACGGAGCCCATCTTCAGCATGGCTGAGGGCTCGTACCTGACGTCCCGGCGCACAGGCCAAGTGCAAGCGTTAGAGATGGAGGGATCGCGTAATGAGGAGGAGGAGGTGCACCAACACTGACCCTGGCCAGGCCAATCTTGGCTGTGCGATTACGCCTGGAGGTGATTACAACGGTCCCGGGCCCAGGATTGGCCTGGGCAATTGGAGTCGGCGACCAGCTGGCGTTCCCCGAATGGAATCCGTATGCGGAGGGGAGGAACGAGGACTAATTCCCAAACAGCGGTTGCGCGACGCAAAGCTTTCTCGCTTCGGCGCCGAAGTCTGGCCGTCATCACCACGGCCATGGCGGAGTGGGCGCTGGAACACCGTGGGGCCACACGCGCCGTGGATTGGGAGTCTCGTGCGCACGGGTTTCTGCAGGTGTTCAAGGAGTAATATGTTTGGAGTCCACGCCCTGGCATCCCTTCCTCTCTGGCACTCCGCGACCAAGTGACTCTCGGGGTAGCGCCTCCGCTGCAACCCGCGAACGGTGGCGGCGTGGGAGCTGGGGGCTGAACAGCGACGCAATGCGATGTCTGGACAGTAGGTCTGTATCGTCCAGTGCAATCTCTCACTGCCGCTTCTCCTGCGCGGCATGCACTTTTCCCCTGCTGAGCCGATGTGTCGTGCGACATGGCTTGCGAACGAACGAAATAGCTCCCCACATGCATACAAGTGGCCGTGTGCATGGTGACATGATTTGCGCTGGCCAGGCATCGCCCTCTTGAGTCGACCGTACACTAGGAACTCGAAAACTCGTGCCCTGAAATGGATGATACGCTGTGACACACCAGGCGAGCATCCAGTTCAGACCTCACATCTCGGATCCAGTCGAATCGAATCAAAGGCCCGACGCGAGGCTGAGACGATTTCGAGCCAACGCTTCACGTGCTGTGTGAATCATGCCGTGCAGTCTGAAAACGAACGAACCTTACGCACAACTGTACGCACCTGAGCCAACAAGGCACGCTACAATTGTCCTTGCCAAGAGCACAGTACTTGCCTTTGTTGACGGCCTGAGCCTTCTCACAGGTCAAAGCACGAGCATCTGTGAGACCACAAGCCTAGTGCTCCCTCCGAGTGCGAGTCGCAAAATGCGGTTGGACAGAAGATCCTCGCAGTTAGCAGCGTCGTCCTGGCCTGGCCAGAGCTGCACGGCAGGTTCGTGCCGTGTCGACACTGCGTTGGTTCCTGACACCCTGGGGATCTTTCAACCTTGAACGATTGGCCGTTTCCGAAACGTCAGTTCATTCAACGTCGACCGAGTCTGGGTCGCCGTCGGCGCCCAACATTGAACGCCAGCGGCGAGGTCGCAGCCGTTCGACACGACGCGAACCAACCGCACCCTGTCCCTCTCCCTTCCGTCCCCTCCCCCCCCTACCCCCCCCCATTGCCTGCCAGCCTGCCTGCCTGCCTCCCCTCGTTTTTCCATAATCCTCCTTCCTCCCTCCTACGCCATCCTCCCTCCTCCGCCATCCTCCCTGCCACTCCCCCCTCCTTCCCTCCTGCCCCCCTCTCCCCTCGCTTTCTTCACCCTCCACCTCCCTCTCCCGCTCCATCCCGTTATCCCCTCCTCCCCTTCCCCTCAACCATTGCGTGATACTGCTCCCCTCTCTCCCCTCTAATACGCTCCAGCGCACGCGCCGCCTGTCCCACGTGCTGTTTTTGTTTTCCACGCACACACATGGTGTTATCGCATGCGTTTCCGATCGGACTGGCTTCGGCATGGTCTTTCGTTTCGTTGCGTTTCTATTGGTATCGTCTTCAGCGTTGGTCGTCCTGGAAGGCGATCCCGCATTGGCGCCTGCCCCGTTCCTGGTCCCCTTCCCCTTTCCCAGCATGAATGCCACCCTCCTCTCCCCATGATGCTTTCCAGTTTCGGGCGCCGCTTGTCCCACGCATTGTATTTGCATGGACAAGTTATCAAACATCAAGCGTGTTGTGCACCCGCCACCGATGCGGCACACCCCTCACACGTTGCGTGGCCTCATTGGGAGCACCACCAGTGGTTCCAATGGCAAGGCTCTCATGGCGTACCCACCCCGCCCCCCAATGAGGCACACCCATCACACGGATCGTGGCCCCATAAAAGGGCTCCACGGAAAGCCCAAACGGCACGGTCCGTATTGCGTCCACGCCTCCTATTCGGCGCATCTCCCACCCGCTCCGTGGCCCCATAGGGAGCTTAAGCGAAGGCTCCAGCGGCAGCGCCCGCATGTATTCCTGTCGCCCATGTCGGCGCACCCCTCACGCACTTCGTGGCCCTATGAAGAATCCCACCGAATACCAGAATGGTTACGTCCGCGTGCACCACCGCCGCCCGCTTCGGCACGCCCCTCACACGCTTCGTGGCCCCAGGTGGAGCTCAACCGAAAACCCGAATGGGCGCGTTCGCATGGCATGTCTCGCCAAGTACGGCACACCCCGTACACGCTTCGTGGCCCCATGGGAGCTACAACGACGGGGGTGCTCACAACCGCGGCACTCACAACTGCATATGGCTGGGCACTTCGCCAGGGTACACACTTTCTCATACAGAAGTCATCCCCAAACAGTGTTTGCGTTTAGGGGTTGTTACTTCGCTTACTGAAAGAACTGGATGGGTGTATCGGGGTTTCCGCTGATGTCCCGTTGGCGGGCGCCCGTGGGTGCCTTTTGGACACCCCGAACTTTGTGTGCATGTGTGTGTGCCATGATGACGATCACCGGCATGTTCTTCCACCCCCTGAGGCTGTTCCTTTAAGGGATGGGGAGAGAATCGCGATGTATGATTACAGGGTTCATCTTCGACCGCTTCTACACCGTGTACAGTGAAGTGCCATAATCGCGACCAAACGCAGCCAATGTGGTTCCCAAGCGCGGGATTCTTGCATGGGGGCATCGGAATTTTGCATGGTGGCCGATTGAACATGTTGTTCATTCCAAACCGTGTGGTGGAGGTCATTGCTTTTCAGAGCGGGTGCCGCTCTTTGAGTGGGTGCCGACGTGCCATGACGTGTGTTTCACGCAATGCGGCGGATTTTGGTGTACTCCAAGGTGCATGTGATCATGACTTTCTTTTCTTGCCTTATCCATGGGGTTATCTGGGCGGTACGCGGGCTTCCTGGGAATGCGCTGTGTTGCCGACTACGTGTCACCTCTTGGCCTCAGCTGGACCCCTTGCTTTCTGCGTGCTGCTGGACTCCCTGCGGTGTTCCTGGCTTTCCTCTTCTCCTTTGTGCAGGGCGAGCTGAGTACTACGTGGTGGATGGTGTAGGCTGGCTCTTGGTTGCGTGCTGTTGTGCGCTGTTGTACAAGACCGACGGCGTAGTCGAGATGACCCACCGCCGTACCCTCGGCTTGCGGGGTGCTCATTTATGCGGTTGATTCTTCCCGCTGAGCGTGATATCCCAAGGGGGACATATTCCCACGTATGACTGGATAAGCTTGTCTGGGGGGCTTACTTTTATGCTGGTATCAAGGAGTCTTCGGTGCCATGTATTTCCAGGCTTAGGTGAGGAGAGAAGAGGACGTGCAGCGGATGAGGAGGAAAAAGAGAGGAGGAGAGGAGGGGGAAGAGGATGGAGGAAGAGGAAAGAGTGGAAAGGAAGGGGGAGGGAGGAGGGAAGGGGAGGAGGAGGGGAGGATATTGGTATCCCTTGCTGGTCGTCCGTGCCCTCCCTCCCTCCAATTCCTCCGAGGCCCGTGCTCATGCACGCCCTTGCCCTTGCTGAGCTGGCTCAGCAGCTCGTTGGCCTGGCTTGCTAGCGGCTCCGGGGCCCCCTCGATACCCAGCTCCCGGATCCTGGGGGCAGGGGCGAGTCGGACGTGCTACGGGGAATCCGCCGACCCCCGCTTGGGTGAAACGGCGTGTGAGGCATCTGGCTGCCCGCCGCCTCCCCTGTACCCCTTCCCTCGGGGCCCAAATCCCGTTCGAGGGGATGCGGGGGGACGAGCTCCCCAGCGCACCTCTGGCCTTCGGAGCCTCCAAATTCTCCCGCCGTGACGGCCAAGCTGCCCAAGATGCCTCCAGAAGACCCGAGATGTCTAGAAGGCCCCCAAGGAAGGCCCCAAAAGACTCACCCGTTGAGCCTCGAGAGGCCACGACCATCGACTCTCTTTTGGTTTTCGAGTGGTGTTCAACTGATCGCCAGTTCGGGGTTCTGCACCCCAAGACGGCCCGACAAGCCCCTGAGGTTGGGCCAGGGGGCCTTCCCGAGGGCCCAGCGATGGCCCAAGAAGGACCCCGCTTCCCAAATAATCCTCTTCCTCGCTCCCTCAAACCCGGTCTCTGGATCTCTCCTGAAGGCATATTCGGCCCAGGACTTCGAGAATGATCCAGCCGTGACGACGAGGGCCCCGACAGAGGCCCAAAAACGAGAGAGAGAGAGAGGAAGATAGGAGGAATGTGGGTTTGGGGAGCAGGGTGCGTAGCACGAGAAGAAGCAGTGGAAGCAGCAAGAAGTGGACGAGGACCAGCAGCAGCAGGATGATGGCACGGACGAGGAAGAAGAGGAAGGGATACCGACTGCACCGACTGGTCTACACCCCCCTCATCCCCTATCACGTCTCCTCCTCCTCCTTCTCCTCCTTCTCCTTCTCCTCCTCCTCCTTCTCCTCCTCATCCTCCTCCTCCTCCTCCTCCATCCTGCTCCTCGCCCTGCAGGAATCGAGGTGGTGGTGGTGGTGTGTATCCTTGGGGCCCGCACAAGGAGGCCCAAAACGGCGACTCCAGGATCCGGCGGGCACCTCGGACCGCCGTCCCCACAGCCCAGCCGAGCTGGACCTCCCCGAACACTCGGCGTGGCCGGGGGCGCCGGGGCGCGTAGGCAGCAAGGAGGCGAGCGCGGGGCGTCGGCCACTCCGAACAGTGTGGACAGTGTGGACTGCAATCGGCACCGTGGGGGGGGCACCCTGGGGGGCGGGCGGGGACCCTGGTGGAGCTCTCCGCCGCGCCTCCAGGAGGCACGAGGACAGCTTCGTGCTCTCCGGGCCCAAGCGGCGCCGATCACAAGCCGCACCCCGGCGTGAGCATACCCTTTGTAGTCGTAGGCTGGGGCGGGGGGGGGCCAGCCGCTGGTCTGGTCCTCTGGATCTCTTTTCTGATCTGGGCGCTCTTCTTCCTGTCCCTCTCGAGGAACAACATGTGCTCGCACATTACCTCACGGCCCTCGCTCCCCCTCAGGATCGACCGGCATCAGATCGGGAAATCGCATCGGATAGGAATGTGCGTCGGATCGGGCCGCATCGGCGCGGAGACTGCATCACATCGGATCGGCCGCGCCAAAATCCACAACAACGCCACTCAACAATCGGGCCGTTTCAGATCGCCCGAACGTGGGAGTGGAACGGGATCGGGCCAACCAGAGCCGATGACGAAACGTAGTGGATGTGATCGGCATGGACTTTGCCCGCGCACCAGCGGAGGTTAAGGAAGAACCGTCGACGCGCGTCCACTGGTTCCCGATCTCCTCCCAGCCGACACAGGGTGCACGGGGCGCGCGAGGGTGGGCAGGTGAGGTGACAAGTGCGCCGCATCCTGAGAACACGAGGAAGAGAGGAACATTGCACATTTGACAGTGGCATGTCCCTTCGTGAGAAAGGGGGGGAGAAGAGCAAGAGGGCCTTCTCCCCCCCTGGTGTCAGACGAAACAGCAGGTTAGCACAAGGGGGGTCAGCGAACCAGGGGGGGTATGTGACCCCCCCCCTTTACACATAGCGGCTCCGCCAGTGGCGCTGTTTCGTTAATAGCGGCGAAGGCCATGCGGACGATGGCGATGACGATGACGATGATGATGATTTGTTGTATTCGATACAAACACACGCGTCGCATGCTGACGGCCCGCGCGCCACGGCCCAGCTACAGCTCAGCGGAAGCCGACGGAGGCCTGCCACAGGAAGGCCAGGAGGAAGAAAAATATCGGCAGGATGGGCAGCACGTCGACGATCGGCGCGCCCCACACGAACTCGTCCGGCAGGCGCGCGTGAACGACCTCGGGCACGGCGATCGCCGCGCCAGCTGCTGCGAGCTGCGCCGTGTCGGTCCATGGCGTCGCGCCGCGGAGGGAAGTGTCGCCAGCAGGCGGCACGAACGCGCACTGCAGCGCCAGGGCAGCGCAGGCAAACGCGGCCACGACGAGCAGGGCGCTGGAGCGTCGGGCGGCCATCTTCTCTTCCTCAATATTCGGGTGCTGCTCGGGCGCGGGCTCCGTAGCCGGGGTGCAAAAAATAACCTTGAACCAAAATGTTTACGGATGATGGCGATGATGATGGTGCTGATGATGGTGATGATGGTGGTAGTGATGGAGATGATGATGATGAAGATGAAGATGAAGATGAAGATGATGATGATGATGATGATGATGATGATGATGATGATGATGATGATGATGATGATGATGATGACGATGATGATGATGACGTTGCTGCTGGTGCTGATGCTGATGATACAGGTGACGACGGCGATGCTGATGGTAATGCTGATGCTGATGCTTTTTCCCCCACCCACCCCAGCTGGCGCCGAGTCGGTTTGATTCTTTTATACCGAGAACGGAGGACGACGAGGGAACGAGGGAACAGAGGAGGAAGACGAGGCCGAGGGGAAGGCAACGACAACCCCATAGCGCAGAAACGACAACGCAGGAGGACAGGACACGAGAGGGGAGGCGACAGAACGAATCGACAAAACGAACAGAGCCAGAACGACACGAGGAAAACGGGTCCGAGGCCCCGCGCTCCACCCAGTATAAGCAGACGTGGCGCACGAAGAACAGGCCGGGGAAAGTCACGCAAACGATAACTTTAGAGCTGCCCATCACATGCTGGCAATCATGTCAGGATCCTCCACATCATACCAGCGAGGACCACATGCCGGCGATAATCTTAGACCCAAGAACCGGGCTCTAACCATATCGGTTTCTATGGAGTTCTTTCCACCCAACATGACGTCCCAATACGGCGCGCTGGAGGTTTTCCAACACTCGCGGAACAACTTCGGGTCAGACCCCGAAGTGGTCGCCATCGGTATACACATTCAGGCGTATCACGCTGGCGTTGCGAACTCCTTAGAAATCCCCAGCACCCCCGATCCAGGGGCCATCAAGGAACGTGACGTAGCGATCAACAAACAACTCGAGCGGCCAATCGCGGTGCTGACGAAATTCCCATCAAGTAGTCACACCATCGTCCTCGTAGAGGATCTCCCGCGCCACCCGAAGAGGATCCGCATCGCTAGGGCGCGAAGCAACATCTCCATTTTTGTGCACAGAAGCAGGAGACGCAGGAATGGGATCATCACCAGCGCGCAGGGGAAATAACACATGTAAATCGCAATGGACCTGCCCGAACGCAGCGCGAACCTCGGCGACGAGGCCTGTCCGGCACCGCGCCGGCACATCACCGCAAAAAGCAATGAATGTTGCCTGCAACTCTGCGCCCCGAAGACGCCCAAGCAAATGCTCGACGACGCGGTCTGAACCGGGAGGGGCAGGACCAAACTCGTCCATCAGCCATTGCAACAAATGTAACCTTGGGCCCACGACTGGCCGCGATCCCGCCATGTGAGAATCTCCGGTAAAAACGACTGCGAAGCCGCGCAGCCCCGTGCCGCGAAGGAGCCAACGGAGATAGCCCCGACCTGGCTCGCGATCTCCACTGGGATCTGGACTGCGAAGCGGCTCGCCTGCGCAATCGCGTTGAAGCACCTGCGCTGCGCCATGCTCTGCACATTGGCCATCGGGCCCAGCGCGGCAATCAGGGGCGCCGCCGCCGTCGCAAGGAACCCCCAAGCATAGGAGTGCAACCTCGAAACCATAGAAGAGAAACGTCCGCATCGTCACCGGAAAGGGCAGGAAATAGGCGCCGCCGCGTTGCTGGGAAACGGGGGGGGGGGGGGGGCAGCCGGTAGAGGAAGCGCAGCGCGTCGATGCCGAGGCGCTATGGGCGGTGGACCTGCCGTAGACCACTGGTCGCCAGAACCAGTCTGCCACGCGTCGCGCTTCCGGGGGGGGGGCCCAACCTCCGCGCCGCGGACCAAGACCAGGACCCTCTGCGTCGCCGCCATCGCCGCGATCACGTCGAGAACCGCGCGTCCGCCACCAGCGACATGATCGTCGCTGGCGTCGTCGTCCGCGTCCACGGGCAGCTCCTGGCCAGGCCGCGGGGAGGGCCACAACCCAACTTCATGGCGATCACCACTGCGACGATGGCCGCGGTCGACAACCGCGCGCAAGTTCACGAGTTGGCCGATAGGCAAATGACCCCGCAACATCCCGTGCCAGGACGTGCAAAGGCGAAGCCTCAAGATATGCAAGCAGACAGTTGCCATCTTTTCAGCAGCACAATGCACAATGTTACTGAGCTCTCCGCCTGGGCACACAACGAGGCAAACAGTACACATCAGCTGTCCAGTGGCGACGAGTTGCGGGATCGTGAGAAATGTTCGAGCAATCAAATCACTCCCAGCCGCTTTAGCGAGAGTTGTGAAACAACTGAAAGGCAACCCTGCTTCACAAGGTTGAGGGTGGTTCGTGGGCGGGAGACTTGAGCCGTAACATTATGATACGGCGCTCCCTTCAAGCTTTATCATTGCTCGTGAACTTTACAATGATTCCGCAACACCCCGTGCCAGGACGTGCAAAGGCGAAGCCTCAAGATATGCAAGCAGACAGTTGCCATCTTTTCAGCAGCACAGTGCACAATGTTACTGAGCTCTCCGCCTGGGCACACAACGAGGCGAACGGTGCACATCAGCAGTCCAGTGGCGACGAGTTGCGGGATCGTGAGAAATGTTCGAGCAATCAAATCACTCCCATGCCCACATTCACGCGTGCCCTACGAAGTGTCTAAAAACAACTGTTAATCTAGACCCAAAAGACGGGGCCCGAGGCTGCGCATACACTGTTGAGTTAAATCAGCGACCAGGGAGCGAGCTAAAAAATTACACAGGGGGGCGGGATAGGCCTGAGCCCTTCTAGTGCGGAAGTTACCCTCGGCGTCCTTACCCATGAGCTGTATGTGTCTATGCCCTGTAGAAGAACAGCGCCCCCCTGTCCCAGAACATCTTTTGAAATCGATCAGCGAGTTACATTCGATAACCAGGAAGCATGTAGGTTTTTTTTCCACTGGGTTCCATATTGACAGTAATGCGCCTCGAGCAGACGTGCCCCGAACTTGCGCATAAGATGAGTGACCTGCTTGGTAAGCCAGACCCTGGACGAAAGCGGGTTCTCGAGCACCACGGGGACCCCGATGGAGGCCAGCTGACAGATCATGCGGAAGGTGGTGACCCAAAGCCTGTTGCCTAGCTGGACCCTGTCGCGATCCCTCTTTGAGAGTTCCGGGAGACCCCAGAGGTGTTCACCATCGTCCCGGACCATCGCTTTTTCGGGCCCTGGTCCAGGTCTGGCAGGGGAGGACAGCAAGCAGGGCAAGAGCTTTGCCCGACTTAAAATCCCGGACGAGCCTGCGTCTGTTGGCGGTCCTCAGTATATCCGCGCCGAGCCCGTCGATCACGCCCCAAGCTTCCGCTTCGACCCCCTGGGCGGCAACTGCCCTCGAGAAGCCGGCTTCACCAGAGAAGATCTCGACGATTTTCTGGCCCTCGAAGAGCGCGCGGATCGGGCGAAGTGCGGCATGCCTGACCGGAGCTGGGCCTCGAGGCTGACCAGACACGCGGCGGCGCGGCTCTGTGTCGCCTCGGAGACCAGCTTCTCTTGGAGCTGGAGCCGGCCGTGCGCCTCGTAGCGTCGGACCGACCGATCGCCCCTCCAGCGACCTCTGTCCTTTACCTCTGCCTTCGAGCGGAGACGGTTCAGGATGTCGTGCGAGGGCCCGCCGCGACGCAACTGGTATAGGTCGGGCTTGAGGGCGGCCAGTCCTGCGGCCCTGGCAGCAGTCTTGAAACTCTCGTTGAAGCTCCGGTAGCCGAAGTCGAACAGTGCTGGCCCTGCAGCCGCGCCCCGGTGCGCGTCCAGCAGGTATCCGAGGAACGGGGAGAGCCGACGAGTCCAACAGCAGCGTCTCGTCGTGCAGGCCAACTTTGCTGGGCTGGCCCCGCTCCGCGCGATGTAAGTGAATCGCGTAGTACGGGCTGCCCTTGGTCGGCACGAGCACGTCCGTCACCTGGAGCGAGAGGAGCTCGATCGGCCTCAGGTAGGCCGAGAACATGAGCATCACCGCCAGTGCCATGCTGACGAGGTTCATGCCGACGAGCTCCACCGCGATCAGCGCCGCGAACGCCAGAGGCAGCGGCGGCCTGGTCCTGCCTGGGTCGAGCCTGTTGAACCCCTGCAGCGCCTTCATGGTCCGCACCAGCTTGTCGGGGCCCCTCTTGGAGAAGGACGGGCGGAGCTTGACCCAGGCCGCGTAGGTGCCCGTTGCCTCGCCGATGTCCGCGCCCTCGATCCACATCTAGTTCAGGTAGTCGACCAGCGCGCAGTCCACCAGCTTGGCAGAGGTGAGCCTGAGCCCCCTGGCATCCGCCCAGCTCTCGAAGTCGGCGACCCTCTTCACATACATGGCGTGGGTCCGCTCGGTGACGGCGTTCGCTTCCAGGAACGTCTCGACGTGCGACTCCGACGAGTTCGACGCCTTGATCCCGATGGAGCCGACCAGCTCGCGCCTGAGCTGCGCCCGAGCCTGCTCGTTGGGCGCTCCTCGAGCCAGGCGCTGCTTCTCCTGTGCTCCCAGCGTGCGGGCTCGGCGCGCTGCAGCGGCTTTCGGACGCCGCGGAGGCGGCCTCGCCGGCGCCGCCCTGAGGCCGCGGGCCGCGTGGCTGGAAGCCCGCCCAATGGACGGGAGGAGGCAGTCCTGGCGGAGGTCGTGGCACGGTAGGCTTCGCCCCAGCACCCGCGGCGCTGGTCGGTAAAGTGCGCCTTGAGGAAGGAGACCCCTCCCCATGTTTGAGCCTAAGGTGCCCCCACAGACGGGGCCCCTTGTCCACTGGGTTTCGCTCCGAGGGTATCCAGCGATGGTGAACACGTGCTGATGTGGCGAGCTCCAGGGAACACAATTTCCTGCAGCAAACCAATCGCGTGAAGTTCTTCATTCGGCCCTTCTCCTGCCCCAAGACATTACCTAGGTTGTCTCCCAGATGAAGATGATGAGAACGAAAGCCTCCAGAGGACCCCAGGGTGTGTTTTACGCCAGAGACCGCGGCCCGAGACTCCGGATCCCCGATACCCTTCTTGAACGCAAAGGGCGCCGCATCGCTAGTCTTCCACATGGAGTCCTGCAGAAGGCCCTCGGGGATCTCTTTGAATAGGAAGTTGGGCTCGTAGGGGGAGGGCTCGAAGCGGTCGACGATGGGCTTCGCCGTCTCGAGGTCGTGGAACGGGTCGAGGGCCCCCAGAGCGGCACGACGCGGCGCGGAAGACGGCGCGGCACAGCGGTAGCGAAACCTCTCGCGAGCACCCCCAGCCTCCATCACATCCGAGACATTCCAGAGAGACTTGCCCACGGCGTACCCGGACAGCGAAGCATCTGTAGCTCTTACCTGCGGAATCCACGGCATCCTGAGGTCCGCCCAAGCGAGCGGCAGCAGCACAGAGATCCACTTACACTCCAGCGCGGCGGAATGCCAGAGACGCCTCTTGCGGCTCCAGTTCTCGTGCATGAACTGATACAGGGCATTAGGCAGCGAGAACATGGAGCGGGTGAGGAGGAAGATCGGCGTGACGTAACCGAGAGCCTTACTAATTTGCCAGCCTGTGACGTGAGGTCTCCCCCTGAGATGAGTGAACGCTGCCGCGGCCTTCTCAAGCCGATGCGGGATCGGAAAGACCCCCCCCCCGCGTTTTCCATCAACCAGGTAGCCCAGGGACTCGAAAAAGGTTGTTACCTCCACCTCTTCATGAACCTGGAAGCCCGCGCGTCTGAGCTGATCGACTGCCAACATCTTGACATTACTGACGGAGTCCTTGTGTGTGTGTGCCCATGACAATCAGGTTGTCGCAATAGGGGAGGACCACGGGAACCTTGCAAGATAAATCCGGAGTGGGAGCGTCTTCTTCGAGAAGTCGGTCAGAGCCCAGATGGGTACCCAATAAGACCTGATGAGAGTGAGCCCTCTGTGCGAACCAGAATGCCCAGGACCAGCCCTGAGGACAGACACGCATGACAGGACGCACGCGCCCAGGAAGGCCAGCCCGAGAAGACTCATGTCCAGGAAGAGCGCCCCAAGAAATGACGTTGGCAGTACTAACAGTTGGCAGGCCAAAGTACTTTCGGAGCCAGTGCGGCAGCACGAGCCAGTAGAACAAATTGCTGACATCCGACAGAGCACCGTACAAAACTTGGCCTTGTGGAACCTGCAAGCGAGAGAGGACGGCTCCCGTCGCAATCCTCATCCGAGGTGGCGCTCTGAATCTACGGTTCGGACTCCTGCAGTCCAAGACCATGCGCAGAGCAACGCCTTTCTTGTCGACAAAGAATGGAGTGATGTGATCCTCGACCTCAAACGAAAACTCAACGATACCCGCGTGATACAAGTCTTTCACAAAACCTTCGTATGCAATCTGGTCAGCTTGTAAGACCTCATCGAAGTAGGGGGTGACATGAGGAGAGGTCTCGATCACTCCCCCCCACTCCTGTGGGGTCTTAGGCATGCGGTCGGCCCCCCCGATTAAAACCTGACGCCCCTCCTGGTCGAGAACATCCTCGAGCCTGGGCGCCCTTGCGCCCGACTGAGGAAGAGACGCGGGGGCAGTGCGAAAGGGTCGGACGCGGCTCGCAACCTCCTCCGAAGCGTAGGAGAGGTCTGTGCGCATGACCCCACGGAAGGCGTCATGCGGAAAAAGTACAGGTTTACCGCTGCCAGGCACAGAAGCTAGCTTGCTCAGTACCTGATGGTGAGCCTCCTCCTGGGCGAGGTTGGGGGCGAGGTCCGTGGAGCCGACCCCGTACAACTCATTGAGGGCATTGCGCACCGTCGTCGCTTCATGCGCATGCCGCTCACGACGCCGGAGGGCTCGATCTGAAGCCAAAACTTGCTCCGGCACCTCATGTCCTGCATCAACTGGAGGCAAAAGAAAAAGATCGCGCGGCCGATCGCCTGCGACCGCCTGACCATGTTGATGAGCATGAAAAGGCCCAAGCACCTGTGGAGCGCGAGCTTGATGAAGTCGAGGCTGTAGGACATCACCACCGCGCTGGCCTGGAAGATCTCCTGGGAGTCGGCCACACTGCCCAGGAGGGAGGGGGCTCATCCCTCCTCGCCCGCGGGACCCAGCCCGCCCCCGCCGCGACCACGGCCTTTGCCGCGTCCACGACTCCGGGCCTGCTGCTCCTCGCGGGCTTTTCTGCTCTCCTTCGCGATGGCGGCCTGGTCCTTCAGCTGGTTCGCCGCGTACTGGGCCAGCGCAGGATGGGTGCCGCCTCCTGCCGTCTGGGGCCCCCAGACCATGAACGCATCTCCAGCAGAGTAATCAGGATTGGATGGCGCGGCCTTGTGGGCCTCCTTGATGAAGGCGGCGGCACACCAACTCGGCCCACTTCAGAGCCGGCAAGTTGAGTTGGTCGTAGGTGGCCGCCGCGTCCAATATCCTGCACAGAACCTGATGCTCATACACCGAACGATCGCCCTCTGGGATGCGGGAAGATCGAACCCACCTCTCATGGTGAGCGTTCGGGCTCGCATCATCATCTCGGATCTGCTTCAGCTGCCAGAACGTGGTAGGCGGACCGTCGAGGCCGAGACCGCCACGCGGAGGCGTAGGGCCCATGGCCGCCACCGCGTCCGCGAAGCCGACCTTGCGCTCACCCGACGCGTCCGTGACGACTGGCAGCACCCTGAGATCGTCATGCACGAATCGGTATATATCAGCCTCCGCCATGCGCTGCACGAGCAGGTGTCCGTTCCCGTGCTGGATGATGGCCTTGTCACCGAGGGTCACTGCGTTATCGGGCAGCTTTGGTATCTGGGTCCCCTTCGTGATGTCCTGGGTGCCCTCGGCCGCGACCCGCACGGGCGGGGAGCCAGCCTGCGCCGCAGCGCCAGCGGGCCCGGGCGCCGCGGCCGCCGCAGCAGCCGCACCTGGGACAGCCGCGCCGCCTGCCACCGCAGGCGGGGGCGCAGCGGGGCCGAGGTGAGCTCCCAGCGGGGGAGCCACAGCCACCAGTGCCCCAGGCGGCGGGGCCGCTGGCCCCAGCGGCGGATGCCACGCGGCGGGGGCAGCGCCAGGTGGGCCCACAACAGGCGCCGCAGGCCCTGGCGGAACTGGAACCCTGTCCTGAAGAGCACCATCCGCCACGTGCTGGATCATCTCGGCAGCCGTCGGCACGACACGAAACCGATACACACTTGCCATGGGAATGTCTGGGGGCGGCACCCCCAAGCCTGGGGCGCTCCGAAACTCAGCAATATCGAGATTATTTGGACGAAGCTCTTCCACAAAAATGTCGCCGTCGGGCGTCAGCACTGCGAAGTGGCCTGGCTGATTGCCAACAGCGAGAATGAGCCGCTCATGCCAGTGCGGCGGGCCAGGCAGGTCGTACCTGACCAGCACCACATCACCGGGCGCCACCATTGCGCTGACGTATGATGGCGAGCTGCTTCAGCGCCAGATCCCGCGTAGCAGCGTCGTCCACGACGGCCTCGGGCTCGGGGCGCCTGAACACGAACGAGGTCAGCCAGCCGCCGCAGCGACCAATAAGACCTGTGCAAGTCAGGGCTCCAAATCCCACGAGGAGGCCCGCAACGAAACCGAAGATGCCAAACCAGCCCGCTCCCTCGGCGACCTGCGGGGTCACTGACGGACAAGAGAAAGTCGGACAAGTGATATTGATCGACGGCGTCGAACAAGTGACTGTCGGACAGGTGGCCACGCAGTCAGGGCAAGGCGGGCGCTGACGCGAGCCCAGGCCCCAAATGATCGCATGATCGGCGGCCTTGGTAACGACTAGCTGGGCGGGCCAACCGACCATGAGAACAGACTTGAGCCGTGACATTATGATGCGGCACTCCCTTCAAGCTTTATCATAGCTCGTGAACTTTACAATTCGCATGCTCATGGTCGCAGCGCGTGCCAAGGGAGAAGACGGCTGGGGCCCGTCGACAGGTCGAACTCGCACCTCTCTTGCATCGCCGCCCGGCCAGCATGCATGTGCTCGCCCGCCCCCTGCCGGGCCAACCGCCGCAGCCGCGCCGGCCGAGCCGCGACGACCGCCCCGCCTCGCGCACGGGCGCAGGCGCAGGCGCGCTAAGGAACCCCTCGACCATGCAGGTGACGTCACCTGTGCCACATGTGCTCTGGTGCTGCTGGTGATGATGATGACGACGGCGGCTATGACGATGACGATGATCGGGGCCGCGCTACACGCCGCGAGATCTCGACTGAGGCGAGGAATGGAAGACCCGAATGCAATCCACCCTGACATCCCCCCCACGTCCAGATTTGCCACCGCGCAAAAACACGCTCGGGATCCGACGCGGAGCGACAAACCATTCCGCGGTCTTGCGCCTGTGCCGCCGCCGGCGGGGGCGCCTCCACATTGGCGGGCGCGCGCGAGGGGCGACAGAGCAGGCCGCCGCTGCGGCGGCTTAGCACCGCCAGGCTAGCACGCGCGCCAGCATGGATCGCCCCACTTCGAGAACGGCCTGGCGCGAGCGCAGCGCGAGGCCCAACTTCATGCTCTCGACCGAGGCAGCAGCTGCGAATCACGAGCGCGATATCGCTGCTGCGGCTCGGAACCAGAGCGCGGCGGGCGGGGGCGCGCGCCCCCGGTCAAGGGGCGGCCGTGCGAGCGGCGGGCAGTCCGACTGAAAGGTGTCCTAGCCTCCTGCGTCGGCGTCGACGCCGCTCGTTCCTCGGCGAGGGCTGCCGCGACCTCCAACTCGCCCATCGCCAGATCGCACCCTTGCGGGGTCCCCGAGCACCTCAGCCAACACCCGATTGCGGCGACAACGGCGGCTTCGTCGATCTGGCCAGGGCTGCCGCCGCAACCGGAAAGCGAGAATGACGCGCGCGCGGAAGCATGCTCGGCGATCAGGCACCCGACCCCCGCCGCGCTTGGGCGAAGCAGCTGCTCCACAAAGGGGGCGCGCCAGGCAGGCGCCCCGGACGCCCGCGCGCCAGCGGCGGGCTGCGGGCAGTTCGCGAGTCTGCGCGACGAGGGCGGCGCGCAACAAGCCCGGCAATGTAATGCGCGAAGCTGCGAACCAACGCCGGCGCGTGGCACGCGACGCTCGCGACGCGCAGCGCGAGGGCCGCGCCCCCGATCGGGCGCTGGACGGCGCGGCCCACCAGGAATGCCACCCTGCGTCGCGACGAAGCCCACTGCGAGGCCCAGGGCGCGCCGACGTGCCCGCGCCGCAGCATTGACCGCGAGGCTAGATCAAGACATCGCAAGACAGCCCGCCAGAGCGGCGCCCCCTCGCCCAGCCGCTGGAGTTGCCGACGCGAGCCCGCCAGTCGAGATGCTGAGGGAGCCCGCGAGAAGATGCCCAGCGAACATCCCGCGCCGCCTTGACAGCACGCGGCGCGGCCTCCAAGGCGCCGCCATCGCAGGCCCCGGGCTGCCCGCGCGGCCCGCCGTAGACCGGCGCCCCCGCAATCACAGCGGTTGAATCAGGGCCTCCTCGGCCCACATCGCGGCAGCGCTCAGTCGCGGCCCCCCGCGCGACCGGGGCGACTAGCTCCGCCCCGCGCGCGGCGGGGGGGCTGGCGAGCTGCGTGGCCGGCTCCGTCGCCGGCGCAGCCTCGCGGGCACGTCGCGTCGCCGCATATCTCGCCCTCGAGTAGGAGCGGTCGCGCACGTCGAGCGGCAGCCCCGCGCTCAACGCGCGCAGCCGCCCGCTGGCGGCGGCGCGCCGGGGGCGGTGAGAGCGAGCGCAGCCGCCGCCTGGTGCCAACAGGGCCACGGATCATGATGGCCCCAGGGATAATGCGAATGGAGGGTGGGGGGGGGGGGGGCGCGACCATCGACCAGCGCCGTCGAGGATCATCATCACGCAGGCCAGGCGCCGAGCACATCGGCCGCGACCAATCGCCGCGGCGCGCCCGAAGACCCAGCCTTGCGGCGCTGCTCAGATTCACGCCTGGGCGGAATGCGCGCCAGCGCCTAAGTGCGCCGGCCAGCGCGGCGGAAGCGCTCGCAAAGCCCGGCGCCCAGAGCGGAGCGTCGACATTCCTGGCGCATCACGAACGCGAGCCTCTACCTCTCGGCCGGGTCGCCAGGGGGCGGCGGCGGGCGGGGGCGGGGGGCGCCGTCTGCCCGAGCACGGGCGCGGCAAGAACTCGACGCAGGCTTTCGCGATCCTCGGGCCCGCTTGGCGCCCAGAGGATAGATCGCCTCGGCGCTTCGGCGGCCGCCCGGGGCCGCGCCCCGGGCCAGCGGCGACCTCGACGCTCGGAGGTGGGCGCTGGGAAGGATGCATTCTCCAGCTTCGGCCTCCGCTAACCGCGAGCGCACTCGCGGCGGCGGGCCAGCGAGAAGATCCGCCGCGGAGGGCCCGGCCACCGAGCGGACGGGCGCACGGCGCGCCATAGCTACATTGAACGCGCCATCGGCGAGCCGCCCGCCCGAGCTCCCAGAGCTGCGCGCACAGCCCAACGCGGGCGCCATCAGAGAGAGAGCCCAGCGAGCGCACAGTTTCCGCAACAAGGCCCCCCTCGGCACGGGGGGCGCAGCGAAGCTGAGCGCCGCCGCCGCGAAGAAGACGACGAAAGTGAAGAGGATGAGGAGAAAAAGGAATATCAGCCTAACAATAATAACGGCGATGGTGATGATGGTGATGCTGATGTTTCCTCGAAGTCAGGGCTAGATGCGACGGTGCGCTATATTGTCTGAATCAAGAAATTGGTTGCCCGTCGCAGAGGGGGGCCTCTCGGCGGACCCCGCGCGGGGCGACGCTCGCTGGGCGCGGCGCGGAGGGGCGGGCGCGCTAAGGGGCGCGGGGTTAAAACTGCGGGGGCCCTGCTACTTCTTCCCCCGCGGCGACGCCGGCATCGTCGATGGGGCTCGGGCGAAAAAGGGCGAAGCTGCGCTGCAGGAGCCGGTCGAGCTGCGGGGCGTGGGCCAGGCTGCGGAGCAGGCCCAGGCCTCGCATCGCGAGCGGGTGACGAAGACGACGAGAGTTGGGGCGTTCGTCGCGCCATTAGACTGCCATGAATGACCTCGCCGCGCGCACGAAAGTTATGCTCCGTTGTCGAGCGTGCCCAGCCGATGCCCGGCTTCGCCCTCGAGACAGCCCGCCAGCGCTACTCCGCGACGGTGGGCTTCCACCCCGGCTGAACGAAATGCTTTCAGGAGCATCGCGCTGCCCTCGCACTCTGGAGCTCCATTGATAAGGTTCATCTTCTCCGCGTCGTCGTGGTGGTTCTGGAGACGCACGAAGCTGACTTGCTTGCTCGGCGAAATCGCCCTTCGAAACTTTGCGTTCCATATTCTCGTCGGGGGGGTGGATCTTTCTCCAGCAGGTAGGCGGCGATTTCCGCTTCGAGGGCTCCCCGATGTCGGACTTCTCGATGTCTTCAGTAGCCGCGAGACCCAGGCCAGGCGCCGGGGTGCCAATCTCCTTTAACTTCCGCGTGTCCTCCGCGGCCCCGTGGCGCAGAGTGTCCAACGTGGTCTTATAGCCCTCCGACTCGTTGCTCACCGCGTTGACCACTGCGTGAGTCTTTGGGAATGTGTAGGCGACCGTCACGAGCGAGCTGTTGAGCCTCGCCCGATGTGCGGTTGTTTGTCTTGCTCGACCAGTGCTTCTCCGAACGATCGCCGCGCGTCGTCCTCCGCCCTCCCCGCTTCTTCCTGTGCGGCTGCCCCTCGGCCTCGTCGTCGCCGTTGCCCATTTTCGCCACCCCGTGCCCCTGCCGTTCTCGGCGGCGGCGGCCTTGCCGGGCGCGGCCAGGCAACGGCCGCGATTCGCGCGAGCAGCAGCGACGCCTCTGCCACCAACTCAGCCCGCGCATGAGGAGCCATCGAAGCGATTGCCATTATCCAAGGATTTAATGCGGTGAGGGAGGGATGCACGTCGCGCCCATCCACGCGACGCGCTTCCCCCTTCATCATCGCTCGTGGCTTCCGTGCCAGCGAACTATCTAGGCGGCGCGCTTCTCGCGGGCGCAATGCGCGACTTCCCGGGCCCGACTGCGCGCGACCTGCCACGTTTGAAGAAACGGTCGACGACCAGCACTTACTCTTCAGAAGTCCCCACGAAAACCAACAACCCCAAAGACGAATCCACCCGATGTTGGCCGATGGGGCACGTTCACCAATTTAGCGGCGACTGTTGTTTGCGACGCTGACATCCCCGCCGAGGTGAATGAACCCCTTCTGGGCCCGACTGCATAGTGGCTGCCCGAGCGCCCAAAAAGACCGGCGCGCCCTGCCCCCCTGCGTTCTGGCCGCAGCCTCCGGGGTTCAGGGTCTGGGAGAGCGCAGCGATGTTAGTCATGTCGAGCAAAGGCTTGATGGGCCGCCCCGTCAGAGACCAAGATAAGGTGAAACGCGCCGTCGGTTAAAGCGCCTGGGTGACCCTTGCGGGCGCGCGACTGCGAACGCCCCCCCCCCTGAACTTCGGACATCTCAGCTTCTCATCCCGAACCGCTGGGCAGGATGGGCCCACGAATAATTATGGTTCGCTGGGCCCCCCCCTCCTGTTCACGACCGAGAAGCAAGGTCGGCGGCAGAGGCCCGGCGGCGCGCGACGGCCGGCCTGCTGGAGACGATGGGCAAGTGACGGATGGGAATGCCCCTCCCCGCGTCGAAGAGAGCGGGCTGCCCCGAGCAGCTCGCGCGCGCCAGCGGCAATGGCGCTGCGCGCGTCGCGGGCATTGGCCAGGAATGGCAATCGCAACGCGCGCAGCTTCCATATAATGAGCGCCAGCCAAAACCATTGAGGCCTCTCGCCGCCGAGCGCGAATCCCCCTGCGCGCCCGCGGAAAGGGGGCCTCATGCGCGGCCATGCGTGATCTCTCCAAAACGAAACAATACTCGCCACGGGTGGTCAAAATCACGCAACGATCGGACGCGCTCTTGTATGTCACGCGTCGGGCCACCCGCCGGGAATTAACATGTCTCGCCGGTCTTGACGGGGTGACTGGCGCAAGCCTGTGCAGGTAGCTCTTGGGTTCGACCGACATGGGCGATGAGCTGCGCGAGCGCCTGGGCAATATCGCCGCGGTCGCGCTGGCCCAGTCGCGGCCGGCGGGGTCGACGTCGCTGCAGCGAGCTAGCAGACGTCGCCGCGCCGTGGTATTCTTGGCCATGGCTGCCCGCGCCCGCTCGACTATGTCCTGCGCGCGCGAGGCCTGCGGGGTTGGGCAGCGCGGCGGTGGCCTCGACCCGCCGGGCCCAGGTTGGACTGCAAAGGGCGACGCTCCACGCGCAGCAGTCGATTCTGAATGCGTTGAAGCTTGCCAGCTGCGGCCAACATCCTGCTCCCCAGTGGCGGGCAAGCCCGTGAACTCTCCTACTGGCGCGATCTCGCCCGGTCGCGATGACACTCTCGCCGCGGAAGCGGGGTCGTCGACGCGCGCGCCGGGGGCGCGCCGCGGTCGCCCCCCCCCCCCTCCCTCGGCGGCTCGATGCATCAACGCCCTGGTGTATGCTGCGATGCTGTCGGGTCGAAGGCGGCGAGAGGCGCGGCCGTCGCGCCCCTCTTCGGCGCCAAGCCCGCAGGTAAGTGTGATGCGAGACTCGCGAATGGTCTCGGGCAGCCCATGCCTTGCGCATGTCCTGGCCCAGGCTAATCTTCCACTGGTGGCCCACGTCGCGTTGATGTGCCTGTAGTTGTTTCTGCTGGTTTGTTTTTCGCTCAATGGAGTCCAGCGACGTCGCGCTCGCCGTCGCAATAGTTCGCGAAGTCACGTTCGAACCGCTCGTCCAGCGCTTGCTTCCACCGCGTCGACCTTGCACTCTCTGTTGTGAAAAATGCAACCGCTCGCGCGGTGGTGGCGTGGCGCACAATGGAGGCGTGTCGAACCGGATATTTATCCACGCGCGCTGCCGGTAGCGTCTCTTTGTGCCTTCCCAAGTCGCGCGCCGCAGCGGCAATCAATTCTTCACGGTGAATGATTTTTCCTGGAAGCCTCGTGCCAGCATGCCCCAGCCCCATGCATGTCTCAACATGTAAGGCAAGGAATCGTATATGCATAGCCACGAAAGCGCGGTCTGGGATATGCGCCAGCGCGCATACTCGTCGACGAATTCGCCACCCCAGCTTTAAACTTATAAGGGTCTCCAGCAGGTTCGAATATCCGATGAAGTAATCAATGCACGAGCAACTTTCCCGAGAGCCACGGTAGGTACAGCGGACGTCGGGGTCGCACTTGAAAGCCTTGACTCCATGCCAAAAGAGGTCCGCGTGTACGCTCATGTCTTCAAAGCGTTGTTTCAACACTGGTTTGGCACGGTCCAACAGCTTCGTTAAAGTTCTTACTGGTGATAAACCTTGCCTGGCCCTTGGCTGAGGTCCGCGACCGCAACCGGGATAGCTCTGTCGGGCACCTCCGTCGCCACTTGCGTGAGCCAGCTGGGTCGGTTGCGACGCCCTTGCTGCCATTGGCTAACTCGATTGAACCACCCACTTGGTTTGGTTTGGACGGGAAGCAAACCAATATAAAGCGAAGTCGCACGGCACCCCGGTGTACGTCTACGACGCCTCCGCGGCCTGCAATCAGCAGGCGGATGTAAGCTACGATCGATATAGTCGTCGAAGGTGTCGTTTCCTGAACGCTATGCTGCATCGTGCCGACGATTTGGAATGTTACCCTCGTTGTCATCCAAAGTTTATCAAATAAAATCGAATAGTGTTGTCCACTTTGTGAGGAACATTGCGCGCCGTTTGGCGCAACGCGGTTCCAACAATCAGCAGCGCATGAAACGTAGAGAATGCATCGGGGAGGTCGTCGAGACGTCCTGGGCAACTGTTCAAGGATAATGGTTCCCACCCAATAACCGCCACTGGCTTGGCAGTAGTAGAGGTAGTGGTGGGAGTAAATGGTAGCAGGCGCCTGAGAAGGCGTGGGTCTGATGGGCGTGGGTGAGGGCGTGGCCCCAAGATGCCTCAAAGTGTTCCCGCAGGGGACAATGTCCGAACCCAGGACGGGGACAGAGTCGGCTTCGCTCAGCTTGTTACTGTGTGGCTGTGGCGAGTCGTTGGGTCGGGACTCTTGACCTGGGGACTCTTGGGCAGGGGCGTTCTGACATCCGTCGGGGTGTCGACGATGCGGATGTGGTTGGCGTCCAGCAACCTCCGGTGGGAAAAGCATTCCACCCCAATGGCACGGCAACCTTCAGCAGCAAGAGGATCCAATTCAACATCCCGTAGGGCCTGCTCAAGGAGCTGGCCTCACCAGCAACGCCGTTGTGCTTGGGCAAGGTCGTCAAAATCTCCAGCGAGCACTGCTGGGATATGGGTTCGTCGCCGATGCACTCGATGTCACTGAACGCGTCCAGGCGGGCATAGTCGTCTGATGCAGCGGCTCCAGCACCAAGGAAAACGTTGATGTGTTCCTCGGGTCCCGCAGCGCTGCAGCGGACATCCCCAATGCTGGCGGCACGCGCGCGCGCGCTCACGCGCTGGAGCATAGCCGTGCCGCCCCCGAGCGGGGAGATGCCATCGATGCCTCGCTGCTGGTGCCTTGGTGCGGGGGCGCGTCCGCTGAGGCCGCTGCGCCTCCGAAGGCCTGAGCTCGCGGCAGCCTTTGATGATGATGATGATGATGACGATGATGACGACGACGACGACGACGACGACGACGACGATGATGATGATGATGATGATGATGATGATGATGATGATGATGATGATGATGATGATGATGATGATGATGCTGATGATAACGATGATGCTGCTGCTGATGACGATGACGATGACGACGACGATGCCCAGGAGGCGAACGATGATGCGGAGGAGGGCGGGGGAGGAATATGAACCCTGAACACCCCCCTGGCACCCTGTAGCACCTCTGAGCACCCCCCGAATCCCTGCGCAAATACTGTAAACCTCCCTCGTCCTACTTCTCCTTCTACTTCCTCTCCCCCCCGCGACCGATCATCCTGATTCCTCCATTCATCATCCTCATTGTTTGACGTTGATCAGAAGCTCGGGGCTCAAAAGCGTTGGTATATCCTCCTCCTCCTCCTCCTCTTCCTCCCCCTCCTCGAAGGAGGAGGGGGGAGAAATAGAGGATGCGGCCCTGGCGGCGCTCTGTGCTGAGGCTTCGGCGAGACCGCCCGCGTGGACGTCGATAAGAGGGTAAAGGCAGGTCATCACCTTCTCCTCAGTGTCCAGCTGGGGGATGATGCCCTCCTGCGAAGAAGCCCACCCAGTCCTCCATCATTTCCTCATCTGCCCATAGTATCCCCTCATCCTACTCTCCCTCTCGTCGCCGTCCTCCTCCTCCTTCACCGTGTCCACTTTCAGCTCCATCTCGTCCTCCTACGAGGCCTAAAACTACTATGTTTATCGTGAATACTAGTGTTGGTAGTATGATGGATATCGCTATTAATAGTACTAGTCGAATTCTTAGTAGTATTACGTATCACAGCAGCCGTAGTGATGAAATTATTTTGATTCGCATAGCTAAAACTAGTAGGGGTGTAAGTATTTTTTAGCATGTTTTTACTACACAAAGTAAAACTAAAATAATTACCACCACTCGTATCAGTAGTGTTATTGCTCGTTGTTCCTCCTCCTCCTACTACCCAACTCCCTGACCTTTCCCGTCCTCGTCATCCTCCCTCGTCGTCGTCGTCGTCGTCGTCCGTTTCCTCCTCCTCCTTCTGCTTATCCCCCTCCTCCTCCTCCTCCTCCTAATCCTCCTCATCCTCCTTCCCCCCCGTATTCGTCCTGTGGGGCATGCTTATAGCTCGGATGGTTCTCGTGCAATTTCCGGGCCCGATCTCGGCCCATCCGAATGGGAGTGCACACGCCACGCCATCTCCCTTCCCGCATTATGATCCGAGAGCCCACGGTGGTGGGGAGCCAGGTTGGGGAGGAGGGAAGATGGGCAGAGGGGAGGACGGGCGGGAGGGCGGAGGCAGAGGGAGTCGGGGGCGTCAAAGAGGGAGGTTCCCGAATCATGGCCCGAGACACGTGTGCGGACGAGGAGGGGCTAGGGAACGCAACGAGAGAACAGGGGGGCATGGTATCTGACAGACTTCATGGCCCTGGCTAGGTGGCGCCATCCGAACCCTACCCCCCCGCCAACCATCGATTCTCCTGAATCGATGGGAGGCGGGGTAGGGTTCAAATCTCGCCACGTGTCCGGCGAACCCTGCCCCCATCGCCCATCAAGTTATCAAGGTGCCTGAATCGTTGATCGGCGAGGGTAGGGTAGGGTCGGATTTCGCCGCCGACCTGGCCATGATATCCCCCCCCGCGGGCATCACCCCCCTCATGGACGGCCCCGAGGGAGAGGGAGGGGCACCCCTCTCGGGCATGACGACCCAATCTCACCCTGCCCGCCCCTCGAGCGGTGAGGGCGTGCTCTCCCGCGGCACGGGGCGCGCGGGGCAGGCGGAGCCACGGGCCGGACGGTCCCGACGCAGGCCTGGGAGATCCGATTCGGACGGTCCATGACACGATGGGGGCGAGGAGGAGTGATGGACGAGGGGCGAGGCAGGGGAGGGGTCGACGGAGAAGAAGGAAGGACTCTCTTCTCCTCCTCCTCCTGCTGTTCCTCCTCCTCCTCCTCCTCCTCCTCCTCCTCCATCATTTCTTAGGTAAGCCATGGGGGGCTTCAAGCCGAGCCTCCCCCTCCTCCCCCTCCTCCTGCTAGTCCTCCCAGACATGTGGCTGTTCCCTCATGTTCCGGTTCTTCCTGCCTCCCTCTCTGCCTCCGTGTTGCCACTTAGTGTTGCGCCAGTTGCGACTGCTTCTTCCGCCCCCTTCCCTCATCCCCCTCCTGAAAGAGGGGAAGCGGGAGGAGTCGCGAGGAAGAATTTCATATGATCGCCAAAACGATATATGGCATGACGACGGGGGCAAGGATAAAACAAAACGCGGGGAAGGGGACCAGCGGCAAGCATGAGGAAATCGACGCGAGGGGCAGGCGGAAGAAGATAACAAAAACCAACACAAGGAGAAGCAGAGGGGACGCCCCCCGTCGCCAGGGTTCTGTCCTCACTGAAGAAGCCGAGGTCCTCGAGCCCTTGTAAGAACTCCTGCAGAAGCACGGGGGGGGAGGATGAGGAGGAACAGGTGGAGGAGTCAGTGGAGGAGGTGTTCGGGGGGGCGGGGCAGAAGAGGCGGAATGAACAGGATGAGGATGACGAAATGCGAAGAGATGAAGAGGCGTGAGAAACGATAATGATCAGGAGGAATACAAAGCTGGCAGAAGGGGAGGAGACGAGAAGGGCACACGAGTGCCCCCGTTCTGATGACCAGCTGGACGATGAAACAAAGCTGGCAGAACGGGAGGAGAGGAGAAGGGCACACGAGTGCCCCCGTTCTGATGACCAGCTGGACGATGAAGAAGCCCAAGGGTTGCGTGGGAGTCAGGACAGATGCCCACACACGAAGAACTCTGCGAATTGGCGAGAGCCTGGGGATCCACCACCAGCTTCGTATAGAGCGGCTCCTAGGGCGCAGGAGGCCACCTTCACAACTGAACCATCCATCTGGATAAATCGGACTTGACGCCGATCGGCCAGCCATGCAGCCGAACCCACACGCACGCACAGCAATGTCTCAGCTCATGGCCTACAACCTCGACTTCCTGTTGCGAGGAGAAGCGCGCGCGTCTGGCCACTCGGGCCCATCTGCCTCGTCGCACTTTGATATTGCACTCTGCCGGGAAGCACCCAGACTTGTCCCCCTGATGGACAGACGACGGGCCCTCATCACTGTCAACCCCATCGGTGTGCGGGAGGCTGTTCTTGTCCAAGCCGCCTTTGGCGCGGCCGTGTAAGGCAGAGCCCAACGGGTGCATGCATCTCGCTGGACGTCAGGAAAGCGCCCAAGCGCAATCACCACCAGGGGAAGCAGCACCGACCAGCTCTGGACAGTCACGGCGCGGAGCGTTAGCGGCTTCATCTCAACAAGGTCTTCACCGCAAGGCTCGTGGCCCATGGGGCACAGAGCCAGGCCCAGGAACTCCAGCTCCAAGCACACGAGGAAGCACGCCGTTTTGCGCGATCTTCGGCAACAGGCGCACGAAGGGCAACGCATAGCGCGCGACATCCAGCACCAGGCTCACACGCCTGGCCTCCCAGAGGAGCACCACGCTCACGATGCGGCGCACCAGGCTACCCGAAAGTCCAGCACCAGGGCTCATAGAAAATGGCACTTGGCTCACAACTAACCCTCTAGGAAACTCATGAACCGCGCCTGGTCCAAGCAGCGCGGTATCAAGCTCATGCCTTC
This sequence comes from Prorocentrum cordatum, assembly GCA_963575745.1. Taxonomy (NCBI): domain Eukaryota; class Dinophyceae; order Prorocentrales; family Prorocentraceae; genus Prorocentrum; species Prorocentrum cordatum. Next base: position 284,216 of record CAUYUJ010003636.1, read on the forward strand.
GAACGCCAGACCCACAACAAGGCGCTTGACGTGCAGCGCCTGGCACGCGATGTCCAGCACCAAGATCACTATCACAACCCCATGCTCGTGTGAAAATGCAAAAGGGTCACGGCGCGCGGCATCTCCAACTCGACGGTCCACTCCGCGTTCGCTATATACCCAACTTTGCGTGTTATCACTGGAATTGTCCCAGCCACGGGCAAATTAAACAGGAAGTCAGGGGTCGCCACCGCCTGCCGAGAGACGACCTCCAGCCACCAGGACGTCGGGATCGGCCCAGACCACGGACAATCTCGGGAACAATCCAGTAGCCTTCGCACGAAATGCGGACCACGACCCCGACGGCCCAGGAGACAGAGCCTGCCACCATCGACTGTGACAAACCGAATTCGCCAATCGAACTACCGATCGCATGTGGCAGATGGCCACGAAAGACAACACTCAATGCTCTTCCGCCCGCCGAAACGCATCGCGGAAAGTGCGTGCACGCGGGGATCCGTGCACCACTTCGGGGCAACATTGCAAAGCGCTCCTGCGCCTCACGTTAACAAAACCGAATCTCCACCCCATCAACACGCGGGGCGTAGCGAGCAACGCCACTATGACAACCCTCTTGGATACGCAGAGGCGCCAAACAAGCATGCTGGACTCCCATGCGCGAGCGCGCTGAGATGCGCGCCGTCCGTCCGTGAATCCGCAGCGCCAAATTGAGCGCAATGCGGTCGAGAACATCTACCCCCGCTGCAAATGAACGGCAAAAGCCGTGCAACCCAGTCCCGCGCGCGCGCAGTCACCAGAGAGCCACGCGGCGCGATGAGGCTATGCCCAGGGGCGTGAAGGTGGTAGGGGGGAGGGCACGACAGGCAAGAACCAAGCTGGATGCGGAAGGAGGAGTAGGAGGAGAAGAAGAGGAGGAACACGAAGAGAAATAGGATCAGTGGAAGGCAAAGAAGGGACAACGCGGGGGATGGCAACGGCGAAAAACGAATCGGATCTAGAAGTGCGGCCCGGGCTGGAGCGGGAGCGCCATTCGGAACGACGGGGGCGAACCGCCGATTCTGAAATGCGCCCCGCAACGCGTTGGCAGAACTGGCCAGAAATCAAAAAGGCCCGCAACATGCAAATCCGAACTCTGCGCCTCGCGCTTGGGAAGAACAGCCCATTCAGAACTTCGCGACCGACTGCGTTGCCACCTAAGCCCCGCGTCGGCGCTGAAACGCGCCTTGTTGTTGTTGTTGTAATTTGGCGCACATCGCGTTCTTGGACTGCTCGGCGGAAATAACATGCAATGTCGGACCCCCTCGAGCGACCGCAACGCGGCAACTTTCGCGCGCCTGCTCTTCACTGGCGCTGGAGTCGTCTCAAAAACACAAGGCTACCGGAACCTGCAGGGCTGCGCCTACAGGCTGCCTGCCCCGCCGAACTGAGGGAAATCCGCCCGCGCCGCCAGCGGGGCAAGCCCCGCGCGAAATTAAGCCCCATTGGGGCAAAGAAAACAGCTACAGAAACAAGGCGGAAAACTATATGAAAGCTCTGGGAAGCCATGAACCACACGTGGGGTCCCGCTCGAACGGGAGGGCCCCCTTCTTCCCAGCGGGATCCCCCTTCACGTTCTGACTCAATGCCAGTGGCATCTTCCAACTCGCGGCGGGTGCGCTTTTTCAGCTCAGAGGAAGCACGCTGCTTCAAATAACGGCCGGCCCCAGGGACAGATCATCTGTAGTTGTGGCGGGGGGGGAGCGCGGGAAGAGGACATATTCTCGGATCGTTGGAGCAGTCCCAACATGTTCGCCACGCGCGCGCGGAGTGCGTCGGCACGGGGGGCGCGGCCTGGCCGCGCCGATTCCTCGGCCAGCGTTTGGCGGCGACGCGGGGCAAGGGCCGATCTTCCAGCCAGGCATTTCAAAACGCTGCCAAGATCCGCAGAGGAATGCCGGGAGAAAAACGCCGCGTCGGACGCCGGCGAAAAGCGGGCGCGCCAGACCGAAGTGCTGACTTCAACACGGCAAACCCATGTTCACTGCGTCAGCCCACCTACAAAAAACGAAGCCCGCGCTTCAGCGGGCGCAATAATATGTTCGAAGGGCCGATGGCGTTCTGATCGAATAAGAAAATTCAGAACGTATGCAACCCACCGCCTGAAATCCCCTGCGCGGAACACTGCGCGGGAAAAGCGGGAGAACAACAGGGCGGCATCAGCGGTGAGAAAATAGCAGCATTCGCAGTGCTCCATCACGAGAAGGGGAGAAAGAGAAGAGGCGGGCGGGGCGGGGGGCGGGCCCCCCCTCCCCGCCCCCCAATCCACAGCGGCCCATTCGCTGCCGCCCGCCCCGTTTTCCAGCTGGGTTTTTTTGCGATCGCGCCGAAGCGGAGGTCGCCCCACCGCCTCTGGTGCGCGCTCGCGGCGTCTCCCGCCCTAAGAAGCTGGCCCGCGGGGCGCTCGCGTCACAGGGCTAGGGGGCCGAGAGTGGGCACCAGGGGGGCTAGAAAGATGCGAGATGTTTTGCTTGGAGGGTGAAATTGGGGTCGGCCGCATGGTCCCGGCAATGATGTCTTTATGGGCCATGAATGGGCGATGCATCCTCGATTGCTGTGTTCGGCGGGGGAACTAATGGAAGCCCCCCGCCTGCACCCATGCGCGAGACTTGAAAGGAAAGGAAGCAAGGGGGCGGGGGGCTCGGGAAAGGCGACGATGGCAACGTGCGCTGAGGGCGCAAAAAGAAAAGGCTGGAACACACGAAAGCGGTCAGGTGAGTGTCGAAATCTGCCCAGCCAATCTGACATGCGGAACAAAACGCCTCAGTGTTGGGGATCTTGAAGGCCAGGGCAAAATGTGAATTCACATTGTGGGGAAAAGCAAAATGTGAATTCACATTTTGGGAAAAAGGAAAATGTGAATTCACATTTAGAAAAAAAGGAAAAATGTAAATTCACATTTTGGAATGTTGTGTAGGTTTCTTTATGAAACGGGCCAAAATGTGAATTTACATTTTGGGAAAAAGGAAAATGTGAATTCACATTTTGGGAAAAAGGAACATGTGAATTCACATTTTGGGAGAAAAGTTGCCCCCATTCCAAATCTGTCTTGGGGGTCGAGAAGTCATCGTTTGGGAACATACCCGATCATCAATCGCACAATCAATACACACTTGCACTCCACTTCGCTGCCCCACGCGCAATATGCAAGAACCCCCGCACACATGAACGATAATGGATGGACGGCGCGTGTGCCCGCGCGGGCAACGCGCGGGCACGAACGACTGGCCCTCAATGACCGCCAACATTGGATGCCAATCGTACCCGTTCACATACATGAACGATACATTGAGCACACATGGGCCATTCAGCCCCCATTGAAGACCCCCTGTTGCAGACCCCCTCTTTCGCTCTCCAATTTGAATGCTCCGAGCGAGTCCCACGCTGACTCTGAAGCCTAAGCCTGAAAGGCTGCGGGCGCGAAGGACATGGAGAGGGAACGGGGGGGGGCAGACGGGGGCCCCCCCCAGGGGCGCAAGGGGGGCAGCGGACCCATCTTTCGCGGCCTGAGCACCGGCTTTGAGGACGAGGAAGGCCGGCCGTCCAGCCTGCAGCTCTGGGGACCACAGCGCCGCCGCGGCGCCGGCGCCGGCGCCGGCGGGGCCTGGCCTTCCCTGCGGCCGGCCCCCCCCCCCACCCCCCGCCTTTTCTCGTTCTCTTTCTCTCTCTCTCTCTCTCTCTCTCTCTCTTCTCTCTCTCTCTCTCTCTCTCTCTCTCTCTCTCTCTCTCTCTCTCTCTCTCTCTCTCTCTCTCTCTCTCTCTCTCTCTCTCTCTCTCTCTCTCTCTCTCTCTCTCTCTCTCTCTCTCTCTCTCTCTCTCTCTCTTCCCCCCCCTCTTCCCCCCTCCTTTTCCTGCGCTCCTTCTCGCCCCTTCCTCGCTCTGGTCTTGAAGTCTTTAGTGTTCCTGCTTTCGCGCTTCGGGCCCAGCGGCGTCTTCCCCCCCCCCGCGGCCTTCCTCGCCCCCCCCCCTTCCCTCCTCCTCGCTCCTCGCCTATTCCGAGAGGGCCTTTCTAGACGCTCCCTGGGGGCGACTCAGGAAGGGCCGGTTGAGCGAGCGCTCATCTAAATGTCCTCCTTCATCGACCAAGCAGGAGCCCCCGCGACATAAGGCCGCGCAGTGCGCGATTTCCCCTGGCTGGATCCGCGCGAGCGGGCGGGCCCGCCGGCGCGCCCCCGCGGGGAAGCCCGCGCGCCTGAGAGCCCGCGTTGCTGAGGGCATCCCGCGCCGCAGCTAGCTCAAACGCATCCCTTCGGTCCGCGCGGGGCCCCGCGGACCCCCGGGCCAGCGCGTGGAACGCCGACTTGGCGTCGACGATAGACGACGACGCCTTCTCCCTAGGTCGCGCGACCGCGACGGGGCCGCAGACAAAAAGGACGCGCCCAGATCCCAATCCAGACGCGGAACTTTGAAGACTGCGCCCCTCCGCGCCACCGGCAACCATTGGGCTTCTGCCAACGGGCTGGACAGGGCCATGGCCCAGCCGCCGCCGTCGAGCTGATGGCTCGCTTCAAACTCTGAGAACGCCGCGACACCAGGGACGCCCTAGAACGCTGATTCACCCGAACCGCGGCGTCCGCCGCCGCGGCGAACCAAGCCCCTTGCGCGCCCCCTCTGCAGGCCGAGCCCGGCCCCCCCGCGTCGAATGCCGCGGCGAACGCGAGATAAAGAATCCAGCGGCCAAATCGTCAACTTCTGACGGGCGGTGGCTTTCAACAAATTCAGACTTTGTTCAAAGCGATCGCTTTCGCGACCGTCGGGGACAGCGTCGCACTCGCAAGACTCGAAGCACCCCCGGCAACGTCGAGGCGAGACTCGCGCGCCGCCCACTGCGAATGGGCAACCACTGCACGATGGGAAGCAACCTCAGACGGGGCCAACGAGGATCCCAGAGACGCTCGACGAGAGCGGTCGAAGGGCATCACCGATAACTGTTCTCGGAAAAACTTGTCCTGGTCCACGATGATGTGGTCCGTTTCTTGTCTGACGTGGCGGCCGGCATAGTCGGCCTCGCCGGACTGCCACTTGTCGAACTTAAATCGAGCGGCCGAGTGCCCCTTGAAAATGTCTTGGAGCGAAGGGCGACTGGAGACGATCATATCGCCCGCCTCGATGACGACGAGACCTTCGAGAGAAACCATCCGCCATAGACAGGGCTTAAGGAGCGAGCGCGCGAGCCCCTCAGACGCGAGCCCATCAGTCAGCGTTCGGCGCCGCAACGGCGGGGCATCATTGAGCCCGTGCACGGGCGCAGCGAGCTCGAGGCAGAGGCGATGAGAGCCCCGGCGGCAGTCCAGCACATGGCTCGACTGAGAGCGAGCCCCAGGGTCCCTCAAATTTCTTGCTTTGGCAGAAGACATTCTTGGCGCCCGCTATGGACTCGGGTCAGCCCAGGGGGCGCGCGATCTGGAACGCTTAAGGCACGCGTTCCGACTGAGTTGTTGGACTGTAGAGTTCCGGCGTCTCGCCGTCCGGAGCTTGATGGCCATGGGCGCGCTGCCGAGACTTCGGGCCCGGAAGGGACCCAACTCCCTCGACCGGCTAAGGCCGGAGCACCATGCTGGGGGACAGAATGCGGCCCGGGCGACGACGGCGGGCCGATCGGAATTCTTTCGGGGATGGCACGCGCGCGGCTCCAGTCGCCATGTAACGTTCCGCTCCTCAGCATCACCCGCGGCAAACCGCCCCCGACCTTCGGCGGGGAGATCTTCAGGCGGACTTCCGCCCCATCGAGGATGCGCGCGCTCGCCTCGGCCCGCAGGCGTCAGCGAGGCGACGCTGACCTCGCCGCCGAGGTCACCTACGAAGAACGACGCAAAATCAAGGGCATCCGATAGAAAGGACAAATCTCGCAACTTGCCAGACAAGGACTCGCCCTGGCCCTCATCCCGCCCGGGCCGCAGATCTTCGCCGCCGCCCGCTTCATCTCCTCGCCGGCCTCCGCGGTCTCGTCGGCCAGGAAAGCCGACCTGTCTCCCTCGGGGGGCCTGCGTCGGTCCCTGGGGCCCTCTCGATCGGGGGCAGACGGCGGCGCCCGGCTGGGGGGCCCGGCGCGAAGCGCAGAAATCTCACGGCCAGAGCCCAAGCGACGGGCAGCAGGCACGGGGACATCAGCTGCCGAAGCGGCGGGCTCCGACGCGGAAGCGGCCTGCGCAGCCGGACGCAAAGGCCCGGCCTCGGGCGGGGCCTGCTCGAGCCCGCGAGCCTCGATCGCGCTCTTGGGTCTGGCTCTGGACCGACGGTCGCGACTCCGCGAACTCTTCGACGGGGGTCAACCTGAGCTGCTCGGGGCGAGAACTCCGGGGAGCCAAGGCCCCGCTGGCCATTCGGCCCTCGGGCCCGGGCCCTTCCGAACCCCTCGCGGAACTCGGCCGCGACCTCGAAGTCTGGCCGGCCTCCGAAGGGGGCCGGGGGCGGGGCCGCCGGCTCGACGGAAAAAAACTCGGCCGGCGTATAAGAACTGGTCTGGGCGGAAGGTGGCCCGGCATCCTCCAACGCCTGCCTGGAGAGGCGGGGCAGAGACTGACGGGGCTCCGGGGGCGCCGAAAATTTGAGCGGCAGCGTCCTCGCCGAGGGCTCTCCTCGGGGCATCGCCGCGGCGTCCGGGGCGTCGAAGGGCCCCGGGAGAGGGGGGCCCTCCACCGCCGCGTCGACGGCCCCGCTTCGCCACCCGGGGCCCCGCACCTCCTCGCGAAGTTCATCGAAGGCGCAGCTCTCGAGCAGCTCGGCGACGAAAAGATTCCGATCGGGGCGGCGGGCGGACCTGCTCAGCCGTGCAACGGACTACTGTGCCGCCGGCGTGGTATATCACTGCGCCTGGGCCCATCCAGCGATCGCGCTGCGGCGAGCGATCTGTTGGCGGCTGTGATGCGCCCATAAGCATAAACCCAGTCACCTGGGCGAAACTCGCGATCGCTGCGCATGCGTGTCTTGGAGACCCCGGCCAACCTGGACTCGGCGTCCAAAGCCGCGAGGGCACGACGCACCTCGCCCCCGATCCGATGCTGTCTCGTAAAGGCCCCTGCAGCTGCACCCATGTCCGCGGGCGTCTTCGGACCCTATCAAGTCGAGGGGGTCGCCCGACAGGAGGGGCAGGGGATCGGGGTGTTCTGCCCAAGAACGAATTGCGAGGGCAAGCGCCCTCCCCAATGGAAACCACGGTTCTCTGTCGCCATGGCCTCTCACAGCACGAGGTCGGGATCTTCCGCCGACGCTGGGCTCGCGGCGAGGGCTGCCATCGAGAGAGCGTCATCGACGATTCTACCGCGACGCTCGCACTTCCCGTTTTGATGAGGAGAGCTCGCAGGGGCGACGAGGTGCAGAATGACGATTCGCTTGCGCCCGCGCGCAAACGCGGCTTCGACCCCCCCCCCGCCCCCCACCAGTCACGATCATCTCGGGGGGCCCGAAAGGCCGCGGCAGCCACCGCGAGAAGACAGCCTAGAAAGATGTCGCAGCGTCGTCGGCGAGGAGACAGCGCCGCTGGAAAGTCGCGCCATGGTCAGTCACGTCGAGGACGGGGGTGGCCTCACCCAAAACATCAACTGTTCAAAAGATCCAACGCCACCATTCGTCAAAGGCGCAGGCGCGGGGGCCCTCCTCCAGCTCGCACGCGAATACGAAAGACGCTGGTCGCACTTGAAATGGTATCGAACCCGAGTCAAAACCTCGGGGCGAGCCCTGGCCACTCGGAACGCTCTAAAAGAAAGTCCCCATCCTGGGCGCACCCCAGATTGACGTGAAGGCGAGCCACTTCCTTCTCGGGATCGTCAGAGAGAACCGAAGATTCGGGGCCAAGGGGCCAGAAACTGGGGTCGGAGGTGCGCAGACTGGGACTCGGCCCCAGATGGCTCGGGGTCGCGCCCCTCGAGCGGGAAGGCCCACTTGCCCCCCCCCGAAGAAACCTCGTCGGAGGAGCGAGCGCGCCGGCGGGGGCTCTGGTCCGCGCGGCATCCTCAACCCTGGTCGAGAGGCCCATCACTAGCTCCCCCGTGGACATCTCCGCCGCGCCGGCTCCTGCGAGGCCGACAAGGCGGGCGCGCGGGCGGCCCCCTGGGCAGCGCTTCTTGCAGCGGGCGAGACAGGGAAGCGAGTTCGACATGATAGAGAAATCATTCTTGGAGAGCCCCCCCCCCCCCCCACCCCACGTAAACAATCAGTCAGCGCGCGCGCGTTGACTCAGGCTCTCGCGGCCGACTCCGGGAAGGCCCAGGACGCGGCGAGTCGACTCGAGCTTCCACGAGCTCGCTGAGGCGGGGCGTTCCCGCGCGAAGATGCGCGAAGAAGCGCCCCTTCGAAACCTGAAACTCAGGTATCCCCACGCAGACCTCTCTCTTCCCACCGCGCTTCGAGAACAGGGCCCGCCCGCCCCCCGCTGGAGGCGCGAGGTGCTGGGAACGCTTTGCGCATCGGCGTCGTCAGCACGATAAGAGGGGGGCGTCCTCCTCAAGCTGGCGCCGCAGCCGCGCCTTGCCCTCGCGCGAGAGCAGATCCGCCCCGACTAAGATGTCCACTGTCGGGGGGGCCCAAGCCCGCGGCAATCGAGCTCGGCCGAGACCTTAGCTGGACTGAACAGATCTAAGACTACTGCTCCTCCTCTACTCTTTTCCCTGTCCCTGGTGATCTCGCGCTGGGCCTGGCGGCCCTTCCCGAAGCCTGGGCCGCCCTTGGCCCGCGCCGCGCCCTCTCGGGCCTTCCGGGGGGCGGGCGGGGGCGCGGGCGCGATCTCGACCGGGCCACTCGAGGCCGCCGCCGAAAAACTCCTCGCGCCAGAACGCGACGAGCAGCTCATCTATGCGCAGGACGCTCGCACGGCGTCCGAGATCTCGCGAGAACCCGAGGCCGCCCGCCGCCCTTGGAAAGAAGGGGGCACCCTGAGGTCCTTTGATCTCTAACAATCGGGGCCAAGGGGGGGGGCGGGGCCTGGCCGCCGCAGGCCTCGATCGCGACCGCGGCGAATAACTCGCGGCGCTCGGAAAAAGTCAGAACCCGAGTGGGCTGGCCCTCAGGCCGGCACACGCCCAAACCGGAAAGGACCCGATATCGGCCCCCTCGCCCCAGATTCCCAGGATGTTCCTGGATGCTGTTCAAAAGCACTATCGCCCCCTAAAGCGATGCATTGTGTCCCCGAGATCCTTGACGAAAGCGCCCCTGTGCGAGGCGCGCCTGACTCCTAGCTTCCCCTGCTGAAAAGCCGCTTCGGATCCTCCTCGGCTTCAGAAATCGCACGGCCGCCGATCAGTGGGGCCCAGGCTGGGCTCGGCGCCGGGCTCGAAGCAATGCGCTGCGCCAGATGCGCCAGCCTCTACAGGCCCTCGCCCGTCAGGGGAAGTGGCCGCGAGCCCATCTGGTGAAGCGCAGTCTCCATGCGGTCGCCCTGCTCCTGGACCGCGCGGCTGATGCTAGAGAACGCCCTGTCGTTCGCGACGTGCTGCGGCTCGTTGACTGTGATCATGTCTGCCAGAACTTGCTGCATCTCCCGTCCAGCGGTCGCCTCCGCCGAAGCTTTTCACCAGCTCCTTCGACTCCGCCTTCATCGCCCTGATGTGCCCCCGGGCCTTCCTCCTCTGAGCCTTGGCCCTCTCGATCTCGAACCTGCGATTTGCCCTCTCGATCTTCTCCTCTTCCGTGAAACGCACGTGCCGCGCCCGAACTGTGCACGTCATGCGCTTGGCATATTTCCCGTGCTGGTTCTCCGACTCGGAACGCGCGCGAAACGGGCGAGGGCGATCGTCCCGGTCGACACGCCCGGACGGGTTGCGAAGGTTCGGCATCTCTTAAGGAGGCCAGCATCGTCTGGGCGTAGGTCGTCACGTGCCAAATGAGACAGGTGGCCACGCGGCGCCAGTGGTGCACCACCGTCGGCAGCAGCATGCGGCCGGAGTAAAGTCCTGCTCTTACACATTCGTCATCGCCGCCAGGTCGAGCGTCGCCTCCAAGTCCGGGTTTTCCTGGCGGCCCTGGTCCGGCATCTCTTCCCAGACCACCATCTGGTCTGGATTCTCCGGAGCCCCTGACCACATCACCTCCTTATTCGTAACCTCGCGGAGCCCGCTCAAGTCGAAACCGATTTTCTTGATCAGCCGCCCGGAGCGATACACTGCGAGCGCAGGCGGCAGAGGCACAGCAGGCTACGAAGCTGGCGGCCGGGCGGCGGCCCTTCAAGATGCGCGCCCTGGGCATCCGCTTCTCGATTTCAGGCGAGGCCTTGAAGAGCGCGACCGGGCGTTGCATAAGGTCCACGGAGCGGTGGCCGGAGGGGCACGTCACCAGGGGCACCCGCACGCGACGACGCAAGACAACGTCATTCACGACCAGCACGTTGCCCGCAAAGTCGATTGCGCACTCGAGGCCGGCGAGTAGCTTCGCCGGCAAGAGCGGCGGACACTTCTGCTCAAAAATGAAGCACTCCACCACGCCGTTGCCGCCCAGCGTCGCTGAAAACCATGCCCGGCCGATCGGTCTCGTCCGGGGTACTGAAACTCGGCCAAGGACACCCTCGGCAACATCCGATCCGATGGCATGTTTTTTCTGACCGTTTCCCGCGACCAGCGTTCCACCCAGAGCCGTTCTCGACGGCCCTAGGGCCCAGAGGCGCGCCTCTGGAGCCCAGAGCTTGAACAAAAACAGCCGTCTGATTTCTGTCGTGGCTCAGGGGTTCCCGTACAGTCATCATGCGTGCTATAACACGGAATGCATAGTAAGGAGCGAAGGGTTGTTCTGGCCACGGCGTGCCCAGGCCACGAACAAAACCCACGACAAACATCTAAGAAACAGCCCGAAAACCCGAGCCCCATCAAGAGCCCAAACCAATTTTTACGTCAGCATCTTCACCGTAATCATCCCGCCGCCCCAGCTGACCTCCTGCCATCGCCGTCTCCTGAGGCGTCAACGACAAGGACTCGTCCGAGTCCATGGCCCGGAAGACCTCGAGAGGCCCGCCCTTGACCTGTGCCCAGGCGCCGCTCTGGGAGGAATGGGCGGCTGAGGGTAAGCGGGGGAAGAGGGAGTCCATGTCTGGTACACGCTGCACATGCGAGAAAGAAAGAGAGAGAACAACCACAACAACAACAACAACAACAACAACAACAACAACAACAACAACAACAACAACAACAACACCAACAACACCAACACCAACACCAACACCAACACCAACAACAACAACAACAACAACAACAAACGAGAGCGAGAACGAGCGAGAGAGAGAGAGGGAAAGACGGGGAGAGAGGGATGCAGAGAAAGAGAAGCAAATAAAGAGAGAGAGAGAGAGAGAGAGAGACAAAACGAGAGATAGATACGACTGAAAAAAAACACAACAAAAAGAAGAAGAGGAAACGGAACTGTAGAAGGACGGACATGAAGAGGAGTGGGACAACAAAAGACAAGAAACAACGGATGAGCAGTGGGAGGGGAGGGGGCGGAAGGAAGCAGGGGTGAAATGCACGGGTGATGGAGAGAAATCGCAGATGAATGGAAGGTCGAGGGCGGAGGGGATGGTCAGGGAGGGCACGGGGGAGAAGGGAAGGGGAGAGGGGGAGTGAGGGGGGATGGTAAGGAAAAAGAAGCGGGACAGAAAGAGGAGAAACTAATAACAAGACACCTTGCGATAAACACGTGGCAACGACGGAAAACAACAAAAAAACGGTTCCCCCACTCCCGTGTCTCTGCTCACTTCCGTCCTCGCTCTTTCCTTTTGGCTCCACCCCCCACCTCTCAATCTGGTCGGTTATATCCACCGCCTTTCCCCCCTGTTCCTTTCCCCTTCTGCCCTCCCCATTCGGCCCTCTCCTCTCCCACCCATCACATTCCCCCTCTCTTCCCTGCCCATCCCCCTCCGCCTCTGTCCTGTGACGTATGTCCGTCCCCGCTTCAACCTCGCAGGCTTTGCATTCCGCGTGGAAAGGAGGCGACCTTAAGGCACCAGTCGGCAAAGTAATCGCAGATGGCGGCCCCGTCCCTGTCCACAACCTGGACAACCAGGCAGGACGAGGGGGAGGGCGAAGATGGCGAGGAGGAAAAGGAGGGAAGGGATGATAATGATAAGAGGGGAAGTGACCTGTGTGTAAATACACGTGCGTGTAATATGCTAAACTTTATTGTGGTTGGACTTTGCCCGTGGAAGCCCGAATTTAATGTATGCAAGATTTAAGAAAGGACGCGGGTTCGTGGTGAAACGTTGGTTCACAATCGCAGCTGGTCCCACCAAAAAGTGTGTTGTTTTCGTGGTCCCGTCCTTGTTGGGGACATGCCTTATTTAGCGTCGACTGCGCGTAGGAGTGACCCTGGGTTAAAGTGACCTTTGGTGCGCGGCTCCAGGGGCGCCCGTGGTGGCCCAACGCGACGACCACAATTGAGGAATCAGCGCGCTGGCCCTTGAGAGTCCATGCGTATGAAGATACAGGTCGTTCGTTGCGACATCCCCCATCGCTCCACCCAACAATCTGAAATCCGAATCGGTCGTATTCTTGGGACCACTATGATACCAGAAATCGTCCTCCGCGTCCAATGCCCAATTCAAACAAAGTCGGTTTCTTTGTTGGAATCCCTCCGTCTCCATATGATTGGGTCGCCTGTTGCATCCCTTGGCCACCAATTCGTAGTTAGTGAAGTGTCCGCCATTTTCGTCGGGATCTGTGAGGGCGTGGGTGCGCTCTTCATGCTTCGCCCTGCCCGGAAGAACATACGCCAAGATTTGGCTATCCGTAACAAACTGCATTGTGCGGGTGCGCCCTACACAAAGATCTGTTGCCGAGCACTGCGCAATACCACCAGGCATATATCGAAGCAAGTGCCAATGTTGCGCGTCGAAGTGTTCAATTTGTGCCCTCCGCTTCCCCCCGTTCCTTGAGGCGGTCAGCATAGACGCCAGCGCGAAGAGAAAATGCTTCATATTCAAACCAACGTGATCACCGATTGCCAGAAATAATACATTCTGGCTTCGACGCCAACACTGTGAGCCCTGGTCCACTGAAAATTGCCACTCTGGGTCGACTGTGTCCAACAAGTCCTCCCAATGGGTCCTCCTTCCTCCGTGTGTTTTTATGTTTTCTTGGACTCGTCGTGGCTCGGCGCGCCTCGGGTCTGCTCCGCGGGGGGCACTCCTGGAACGAACAATTTAGCTCCAGGAGCGGTGATACCGCCGTGCCATACATGCGTCGACTCAGCATGCACTGAAGACTGCAAACTCGTCTTCTCGCCATCGCTAGAGAGGCGAGCGGCGCCCACGGAGGACGGGGCGCGAGACGAAACCCAACGGCCCCACGAGCGGTCCTGGAGGGCACGGCCACGGACGAAGGGCCGACATCCAGGTGCAGCATTCACACTCCGCACAGGAGGAGGGGAGGAGGAAAGCCCCTGCCTCGACCCACAGCCGGCAGGAAGGGGGGACGCAGGCGACAAAAATGTAGGAACTTAAGCGCCTGCGAGGCCCCCTCGAGCCAGCGCCCCCGACGGGCAGGGGCCCTCCTCGGTCTTGGACTCGCATGGTCCGTCAAAGCACGCGCACTAGAGGGAGAAGGGGCAGAGGAAGGAGGGGGAACTGCGCAGCCGCCTGGGCCCGCCACGACCGGGCGAGAAAAATATGACGTCGGGAGGTGACGCGAAGGCTCGCCTCGAAGTGCTCCTCAGGGGAGCCGGGGGGGCCCTTTCTCCTGGCAGAGTGAGCAGCGAGAAAGGCATCAGCAGCGAGAAAGGCATCGACACAGGCAGCAAACATAACGTTTGACGAGCATGGCGAGGGAGAAAACAGCAGGGGGAGGAGAGCCAGGGATATCCCTCAAACATAAACGACGACGAAATAAGAACATGTCCCAACCAATGAAAGAAAAGGCGAAGGAGGCGAGGGCAACGCACATATTGATCAACCGAATCAAGATCTACGCCAGGGCCAGGTGGGCACCCCATTAGGCAACCTTGAGGAGCAGTATGGAAGCGCGACGAGGTACAGACTGCCTGCGTGAGCACGCGAAGTGGAGCAACCACGAAGTAGTGCTGCGTCCGACGTGTCACAAAGTGGGCATTCACGCAGAACTGATCAATCGTGGCCTCCGTGGCCTGAGGGAACCATTTGAGAACCCGCCGAAGGAGAATCCCACCACCCCTCTCGGCGTAAGTGGTTTATGGAATTTCCTCTTCCATGTTCCCTCCTTCCCCTTCGGGAAGGGGTTTACCCCTCCCCGTAACCCCCTCCCCTGGACTTGGACGGGGAGGGGCGCTGGTAGTTAGAGCGTCCAAAACGGCCTCGGCGAGGAAGCCCCCAAGAAGCCCCCAAAAGGCTCCAAGAGGCTGCCAGGATGGTTCCGAAAGGCCTCCAAGAGGCTCCAAGAGGCCGCCATGAGGCTCCAAGAGACCCCCAAGAGGCCCCAAGAGGCCTCCAACAGGCCCCCAATAGCCCCCCAAGAGGATCCCAAGCGGCGTCAAGAGGCCCCCCCGAAGCACCCAAGACGCCCAAGAGCCCCCATTGACCGCCAAGAGACCCCCAAGACGCCCGAAGGGGCTTCCAAAAGGCTTCCAACAGGCATCCGAGCGGCATTCAACCATCCACCCAGCGTCATCATTCTCCTCATCCCTCCTTTGCTCGATTCCTCGCCACCCCCTCATCCATCCATCTGGCCTCCTCTTCCGCCTCATCCTTTGCAAGGATCGGCCGTCCCTCTCGTTTCTCCCCCACTTCCCTGATCTCTTCAACTTGCCTGGACGTAGTTTCTGGATGGGCTGGTGGGGATACTTTTCGTTCGGCGGCCCGCAAGGAAAAGTCCAGAGGGCGTGTCAATCAACGGCAATGGGGCGCAATGCCAAAACTGGCGGGATACGCGAAGCGTCAAGAAATTGTCTAGGATGTTCACGGTAGGCGGCACTATCCCAAAACGTTGTGTAGAGTTGACGCTGAAGGGACTTGCGGGGCCCCGAGATCCGATGGAGGTCAGAATGGTGGGGCGGGGTTCGCGGCGGAGGAAATGCCAGTGATAGAGCTTACGCACGTATGAGATGAAGGATTACATCCACCACCCGCACAGCATCCTAGCTATCGCGCGATCGGGGTCCTCCGAGAGCGCCTCCAAGTGCGCGACAAGGGCCCCAGAGGACGCGTGAGGAATCATGCGCCGAAGACAAATGGCTCTCGCAGCGCGTGGATGGCAGGGAACCCCACGGGAGTGCGAAAAGAAGCAAGTTGCGCACAGAGGCCATAGGAGAAAGCATCCCGTGGACCAGCAGACAAATACATGACAGCTTCGCGGTAGGCATGGGCTAGAGCGTGGGCGACAGGGTGAAGCTGCATGATAAAGGAGAGGGTGGACGAGCGCGTAATCTTGAAGGCCACGACGGAGCGGGTTAGGCCCAGGCCCGGTTGCCGAAAGAGCCGCGCGCGCTGCTGAAACTTGGGCAAAGCCTCGGTCCACGCCATGGAGTCGGCACCACGGCAAATAAAGATGCCTAGTTAAATTACAGCCTCGAGAACCTGAATCACCCTGTAGTTCCCCTTCAGAGTCCGAACGGAGTTCGTCGGAAGGTCGAGGTCCAGGGAGCCAACAACAACGATCTGGCACTTCCGAATGTTGAGTTGACGCCCCGCAAATTTTTCCGATGTGACGCAGCAAGGAGAGGGGGGGGCCAAGCGAGTGTTGGATGTCAACGATCCCGAAACAGAAGTCATCGGCGCAGGCGAACAGCCTGTCAATGTGAAGGGACACGAAAGCCAGCGAAGGATCGGGTCGACTTCGAGCGCAAAGAGGAGCACGCTGCTAGGACGTCCCTGCTTGAGCCCCCTCTCCATGGAGAGTTCACCATAACTCTCCCCGTCCGAGCGCGCGGCGGCAACGCGCAGCCTTCGGAAAAATGGGCAGACGTGGCTGCAGACCCCCATCCGCTCAAGCACGCGTAGGAGCCACGGGATCGCTAAAGACGAGACGGCGGCGCAGAAGTCCGCGAGAAAGAGACGCGCATGTTTTCTGACGAGAATGTGTCGTTCCAACCCCCATCCTTCGGCGTCGACAACGTTGGATGGCATGTCACGACCAGCAACGCATTCCTGGGAAGGGGGGATGAGCGAACTCGCGTTCGAGGTGAGCGTGCAGCACATGGGGCCAGAGAGGAGCTTTATGTCATAATTCGACACGCTCAGCGGGCGCGAGCAACTCGGGCGACGCACAATGTGATCGGTCTGGTCCCGAGTATCTAGCCCTTTGCGGAAGAACACCATGAAACCCCGTCCCATCTCAACCGGAAGTTCCAACATCTCACCTGTGAAGAGGGCGAGGTAGACAACGTAAAGCAAACGAGAGGCATCTGGAACCTTCCAAACACCATCAGGTAGCCCATCCTCACCAGGCATACTGCGCACTCTAGACCTGAGATAAAAGGGGAAGGGACAGTCTGAATGAAGGCGTCGATTTCAAGCCAGGAGGAGGGGCCCAGAGACGGGGAGGCAAAGGTGCGGGCCCGATAGTCCTTGAGAACCTCGGCGGAGCGGTCAACAGACGCGCGCGGGAAGCCATCTTCATCGTAAGTACAAGTAAGATAGGTACGACTGCGATTCCGACGCCACAACTGCTGCATGCGATGGATACGTGAGGCATGCGAAGCTTTGAATTCGGGTGGAGCAGAAGAGGCTTCAACGTCGCGGGTTTCCTCATCCAGGAGCTGAATCTGACTGACGCGGATGAGGGCACGCAGGCCGGCGAGTTGGATGCGCTGAAACGTGGCCATGCAGAAGCGAGACTGCAACGTGGGATAGCAGCGAATCGCACGATGAACCATCCATGCCTTCCCAGGTCTCCACCCCCGAAGAGCGCGCAAGGCCCAGTGCTGCCTCATTCCCAGAGAGGTCGCAAGTTCGTGTTTGACGAGGTCACGAACACGAGCGGCGGCAGCATGGATAAGCTCCTCGAGCTGCTCCAAACGACCCCGCGGGCCTACATCAAAATACATCTCGGCAATAGAGGCCCCCAGCAAGCGCTGGAACTTGGCGCGTTTGAGAATCCACTCGGGGGCCGTCCGACGGCCGGGTGGAAGCCGATAAGGGGCCTGGGTGAATCGCGGTCGGGATGTGGTCACTGGGCATAAGGGCTTTAAGTTTACCGATAACGCCACAGCGAATATCTAGATCACGAAAACAGCATGAGGCAGAGACGTATAGGCGCGGTCGAGGCGAGCCGAGTGAGTAATGGCGCCATCCCTCACCTCCCTCCGAGTGCGCCCTCCTCCTGGTAAAGCTCCGCGAGACCAGGGGGGGCCCGAGAGAACGCCCTGGACTGGGGCCGATCCCCTGGTTTCCATCCCGAACCATCAAACTGCATGCGTCCCTCCTCATCCAGGGCGAAGTTAAAGTCGCCTAGCATGATCCTGTGTTCTTTCGGGAACTGCACAAACTCTGCGCGAATCACTGCGAGGGCACGGGAATACCCTGCAAGAGTACCACTCGTGTTCGGAAGGTGGAGATTGAAAATGCTGAGAGAACCGCTGGGAACAGTAAGAGTACTGCGGAATGCACGAACCAGTAATGACCGCATTATGAATAATGGCACAAGACTGATTGCAAATGGAAGAATTCAGAGCGGCGGCGACCCCTCCCGCGCGCCGGGAGTCAGGAAAGGATGACGAACCATTAGGATGACCAGACATCTCCAAGCCCAGCCCGCTGTGGAGCTCCCCCATACCACCGATATGTCCGTGAGCCCCTTAGCAGCAAGTGACAGAGCGCTGACGAGAGAAGGGGGGGAAGGCGAGAGCATCGAGCTCCAGCGCGCCGCGAGGCGGACTTCACGGAGCAAAACAGACCGCGGGTGTTCCGCGAGCAGACAGAGAGATCGGAGGAGGGAACAAACGGCAGAATCTCTGGAGAGAGGGCAAAAGGAAGAACCTCACCATGCTCAGTCGGGGAGTGCGCGCGTGAAACGACAGACGATGGAAGAGAGCAAGTGCAGCCGGCTCGCTGTCTACGGGGGCGCCTGATCTGCACGTCGGCCGCGGCGCGAATGGCAGCCCCCTGGTTCTCCAATCCAGAAGCGCAGAGGCCTTCTGTGAAGATGTTGATGGAGACGGTCAACGCGTCGTCCGCCATCGAGAATTGAGCAAGTTCGATAGGTTCATGTTCCGACTTGAGGGCCGAGACCACGCCGCCTAAGCCGCTGCTGCCGACTTCGGTGCGCTTGCCCACGAGGCAGTTCGCGATGTGCGAGCGGACTCGGCCCATGGAGAGGAAGAGCTGCCGAGCTTTGGTGCCCCGGTGACGTTTGACGCGGAGGTGGGGCATGGGCTGCGGAGCGAGCGGGCCGGGAAGTCGAGCGAGGGATCGCGAGAGAAGTTGCTGAGGAAGTCCGTGGCCTCTGCGGGGCGCTCGAAGTCGAGGGTGATCTTCTTGGCCATGCCGAAGCACTTCGCAGCGGCGCGGATGGCGACATCAGCAGGGGCGCATTGGATCTTGATAGCGCCCGCAAGTGCGCGAAGGGACTTGGCGAGCATCTTGCGAGGGGGGCCAACGACGATCAGCCCGCAGGCAGACTCCTGTCTCGACGATGCAGCATCTGGTGCAGTCCAGCGCGAGGTCGTACTAGCAGTAGACGGGGCACGCGAGAGGGCGGTCCGCTTCTCTTCAACGCCCGCAATCTGGGCCTGGACGCGGTCGCGAAGAGTGGGGGCATGACCTGGGTCCATCGGGGTCGGGGTGGACTGGGACTGGGCCGCGATGTTCTCTTTGAGCGATTCAAAGCGAGAGTTGAGGTCCGTGTGCATCGCTGTTTGCTGGGCTTCGAGGCGGGAGACCTTGCCTTGGATGTCTGTGGAGAGGTTGTGCATGTTAGCTGTCAGCTGATCACAGTGAACGGCCTGGGCGGAGACATGAGACTTGTTGAGGCCAATATCTTGGGACAGCATGGAGAGCTGGGAGCCGAAACCACGGAGGGCACGAATAACCTCATCCAGTTTCTCATCTGGAAACACCCGAGGCAGTCTTTGCTTGTCCGAGCGGCTGCGTGACGGCGAAGACGAACGGTCACGGTCACTGAGAGGCGAATTCGAGCGACCAGCAGCACCTGAGCCAGCTTCCGTCCTGGCAGCCGAGCGGTGAGAGCGAGAGACGGGCATCGCGGCGGCTCCGCAGTGAACGGGGAATGAAAGTGGGAAGGGGGAGCAGAGAACCGCGTTGGTGTCGCCATCCTGAACCGCGTGCACCCTGATGAGCTGCACGATGCCCCATTCACCATGAAAATAATCATCATCACCATCATCAGCAGCAGCATCATCATCGTCATCACCATCATCATCATCACCATCATCAGCAGCAGCATCATCATCGTCATCACCATCACCATCATCATCATCATCATCATCATCATCATCATCAACATCATCATTTGCATCATCATCATCATCATCATCATCATCATCATCATCATCATCATCATCATCATCATCATCATCATCATCATCATCATCATCATCTTCATCTTCATCATCATCATGTTGCTCCTCGCTCCGCGCCCCCGCGCCTCGCGGGCGTTCCACGGCGCAATGGCAACAGAAAGCCGCGCCCCCATCCGCGCGTCGCGGACGCCCCGCGGCCCCCTCAACAATACCTCGGCTCGGCGGCGCCAAACCGCATGATTCGCGCCGCGGCGACCCCCCCCCGTGCCGCGCGGGCCCCCCCGGGCGCCATGGCCAAAAAACGGGCTGGGCAGTGCAAGACCCCGAGATTCTCGCCGCGCCCCCCACCCGTGCCTTGCGGGCGCCCCGCGGCGCCATGAAAACAAAATTGCGGTTCGGCAGCGCCGAGCCCCAGGACCACCGCCACGGCGCACACCCCCAAGCCTCGTGGGCGACCCCTGGCGCCATGCAGCGCCAAACTCGAAGATTTCTGTCGCGGCGCCCCGCTCCGCGCCTCGTGGGCGCCCCGCGGCACCCTCGGCTCGGCTGCGCCAGAGCCCGGGAATGTTGCCACGGCGCCCCCCGCCGCGCCATGCGGGCGCGCCGCGGCGCTGCGGCATGAACCCCTCGGCTCGGCAGCACCAGCGCCCAGGGTCTGCGCCGCGGCGGCCCCCCGCGGCGCCCCGCGTCGCCATTGCCAACAAAACCCTATGCTCGGCGGCGCCAAACTCAATGACTTCGGCCACGGCAGCCCCCCGCGCCTTGCAGGCGGCCCACTGCGCCATGGAATAAAAAAACAAAGCTCGGCAACGCCAAACCCTTGGCCTAAAGATCGCGACCCTCGATTCCGGGGCGGCGCTCTTTTCGGTGACCCACTGGCGCCCTGGGCCGCAGCCCAAATCTGGCTTCTCTTGCTTATTGGGCAAAGCTCGCCACAGGGACTTGCCCGCCCCCATGGCCTTTGGCGCATTGATGGCGACCCCTGATTCCTGCGCGCCTCTCGCACCAGGGACGCGCCGCTCGTCGTAAGGACCCATCCCGTTGAAATGCCCGCGGCTTGGCAACCGATTCTTGATGTTTGACCCGTTGGCTGAATAAGCACACGTTGCCCTAAGATGACTCAGCTCCTCTCGTAGATCTGATCAAAACCCATGGGGGGCAGGCAAAAAATCCCATCCAGCGCCAGCCCCTAAGATGGGCTACGCCCGAGCGTCAGTTTGCGATGCGTGGCCACGTACTCGCGACTCACCGCGCAGCGGAGCCTTGCCGCTGTCGCGGTGCGCCCAGAAGACGCAGAGCGGCATTCAGATCGGCACCGCTCCACCGCGCAGAAAACTTCTGGAAGAGCCGTGAGGCTCCACCCACCACCTGCTTACGGCCTCTCCCGATCACTATTGGACTAGTGGGCTCCTCAGGTCTGGGGGGCGCCCTAGGGCCCTTGAAACATCTGAAATATTTGCGCGCCTCCGATCCGCAAGGCTTTCGCTCGCAGGACGTCGGTCTCCGGGGTTTCCCCCCCCACCACCTGGCCCTTACTAAACGACTAAACGAATCAGACATGAGCGTTAGCTTTGACATATTGAAGTGAAAGGGCTCTCCGGGTATGCACGGTGGGAGCTGGGAACAACGAAAATTGTCGGGAGATGTTCTAGATTTGTTTCTGAATTTTCGTCGCGCCGGAGATTTGGCGGAAATCCCCAGAGATTTGTACAGCCTGGAGATTGTTTTCCGGAGATTCCCTCGGAGATCTTACAGCCCGTAAATTTTCTGGAGATTTTGGGAGTGCCCAAATACGATTTGGAGATTGCTTCAGAGATTATCCGGATACGTTTCATCTAGAGGGCTCTGGACGCGTTTGCCATATTGATCAAATATAAAAATAGACTGTGCCAGATAGATTGCGCCACAGGAATTGCACCACATAGCTTACACCGTATATATATATATATATATACACACATATGTGTATATATATATCTATATATTGCACCACGTAGCTGCCACCACATATAATAGGTAACGAAGATTGCACCACACAGAATGCTAAAACACACTGTTTGGAGTCCACCGTTACCAGAATGTCCTCTTCCACGAAAGGAGGGGATAGCAGAGGGGGAATATAGCGAATCGGCTGCACGTAGCTGGTTTGCCCAGCGCCCCCGGCGCGGGAGGCGGCCAAGCATCGGGGGACGTGCCCAGAGGTGGCGCCGAAGCCGTTTGGCAGCGGCTTTCGCACCCCCTCCTAATTCTTTCCTTCCGCATCCTCCAGCATGTGTGTCGGCGCGTCAGTCACAACAACGCATGCGTCTGCCATGTCCTTTCCTTTCCTGCACGCGTCTGGCGCGTCTGTGTCTGTCTGCGTCCTTTCCCGATCCATTGTCGCCCCCCCAGACCCCAGACTGGAGAGGCATCTCCTGATTCAGCGCCACGCAAAATCTCATTCTATTATCCGCGATCACATCACGCCCGTGACCGGGGCCCCGCCCACCCCCCCTCCCTCCCTCCCCTGTTCACGTCACGATTCGCGCCGGCGCCGTCTTTTGGGGCGACGGCGGCTCTCCCGCCGGGCCCAAATCGGCTCACACCCCCTGAACCCCACCCGTGGTCCATCCTGGCCAGATTCCCGGACAGGCCCAAAAATGACGAAGGACGCCAGGGCGGGCGGCCATTGCCTCGACTGGCCCTGCTCCGAAATGTGGCACCAGGTGGGCGCGAGCGCGCCTCCAGGCTCACCAAGGACTCGTCTCCGGCCAGCCCCCTCCACAAGTCCAGCGCGTCGCGCTTGTAGCCAAACCTTGGCCGGCGAGGGGCAGCCGAGGGTCAACCGAGGGGAGCAGCCTGCTGAGCGCCTTCCATGCCCTCCCCCGCCACAAACTTCCGTTCTTCTCCAACCTCTTCCTCTTCCTCTGCATGAGCGTTCCCAGATATGCCGCTTCTCCCCTGCTTATCCTCCTCCTCCTCCTCCTCCTCCTCCTCCTCCTCCTCCTTCATCACCTCCCTGCTACCCGAGCCCACAACACCCCCACGTGCGTATTATCACCAAGCTCCGCCGCCCCCTCCGGCCCCAACTGCATGCACCTAGCAGCACTGACATCGCGACGCATACATACATATTACACATGAGAAAATCCAATCAGTGGATGATTTGGAAATTAGTACTATGGATCTTGAGATCGATAATGAGATCGATTGTGGAATCGATAGTGAGGACGAATGTAAGGTCGATCGTGAGACCGAGTGAAATCGATTCAATGAGATCGATAGTGAGATCGATCGCGAGATCGCTCATGCGATCTCTAGTGAGATCGCTTGTGAGATCGATAATGGGATCGATAGTGAGATCGATAGAGAAATGTGTAATGAGATCGATAAAAAGACCAATCGACAAGAAGATCATAAATACAGATTACACCTGAGAAAACCCCAACCAGTGGATGATTTGAAAATTAATTATACGGATCTTGAGATCGATTGTGAGATCGATAATGAGATCGATAGTGGAATCGATAGTGAGGACGAATGTAAGGTCGATCGTGAGACCGAATGAAATCGATTCAATGAGATCGATAGTGAGATCGATTGCGAGATCACTCATGCGATCTCTAGTGAGATCGCTTGTGAGATCGATAGTGAGATCGACGGTGGGATCGATAGAGAAAGAGATCGATAGTGAGACCGATCGACAAAAACATCGACCACGAATCCGGGAACCCGGGAACCTCGCCGCCCTCCGAAATCGGCACGGAAGCCGGGACCGGGAACCCGGGAACCGGGAACCCGGGAACCCAGCGTGCGACAAAAATCGGCGGGACACTTTCGCCCAATTTTTCAATTTGCGCGAGGACGCCCTCAGTGCAAGCACTGATTGGGGAACATACGTACTTACGTACGTACGTGCGTACGTACATACATACACATATGTACGCAGACATCAAAGCATACATACACCTGTACATACCTACTTAGATACATGCATGCATGCATACATACACGCATTCATACATGCAAACATGCATACACACGCACATACATACTTGCCTGCATGCATGCAGCCATACATACATGTATATACTTATATGTATGCATGCATCCATTAGCACAGACACACATACTTACATACATACGTGCATACATACCGACCTATCTACATACAAACATACACACATACATACATCAGCCCATGCATACATGTAGATGTACACATGTATACATGCATACATGCATGCATATACATACTCACATGTATACAAACCCATACGTTCAAACATACACAGTTACATCTATATATATATACATGCGTACATACGTACATACGTACGTACGTACGTACATACAGACTTACATACAAATATACATACATACATACATACAAACATACATACATACAAACTAGAACCACGCGCGCGCTTCGCGCGCGCTTAGGTTCCAATCGACTCCGAAAACGGCGTCAATTTCCATGGGACCTTTTCCATGTGGTCTTCCGGGCTCCTCCCTTTCATCCATGCGTGATGTTCGGGCGGATGCTGCGAAGTTCAAGGAAGGGTTTGGCCTGTAGCGTACCAGCGACGACCGACGACGACGACGACGACGACGGACCACCGACGATTAACATAATTGTCACCTGATCCACGTGTGCGGGAGAGGCGTTTCCGAAGCGTCTTGCGGGCGTCATAATAGCGTCCACGGGCCTCGACATTGGGTGGGCGGGTCGGGGGGTGCAGCCAGGGCCACGTGTTCCGAAGCGCTATTCTGGAGCATGGAGGACGAAGGGCTTCTGGCGGGCTTCTCAGGGTTTGTGTAGAGGCCTCCTGCGAGCTCGGTGGGGGTTTATCGGGAGCTTCTCGGGTCTTTCTGAAGCTGTTTTGGTGTTTTTTTGGGGCGTCGTGGAGGCCTCCTGGGAATCTCTTGGGGCCTCCTGGGGGCCTCTTGGGGCAGAGGGCGCCTCTGTTCGGGCATCTGGGAGCTCTCTGGAGCCTCCTGGGAATATCTTGGGCCAGCTTGGGAGCCGCTGGGAGGGTCCGGGGCCCCATCTGAACCCTCTTGGAGCCCTCAAGGCCCCCTCCAGCCCCCCATGCGAACCAAAGGTCGCAAATCTGGGCCCATCCCGCAACCGTGTCTGGGTTGTGGGTTAGAGGCTTCTCGGATGTTCGCTGGGAAGATATCGTGGGATGCCTCTCGGGGGGACTTTTGGAAGCAGGTTTGAAGCCTCCACGGGGGCGTTGTGAAGCTTGTCGGACCTCTCTCAAGCATCTTTGGGGCCTCTTGGGAGCCTCTTGGAGCCACTTGGGGGCCTCTTGGGGCCTCCTGGGGGTCTCTGGGGGCGGCAAATTCGAAAGGTCGGTTCGCGTTCCCTCTCTTGGGCCCATCTTGGAGCCGTCTTCAGGCCCTCGTCAGGCCCTGTTGGGCCGTCTTGGGGGCCTCTTGGGCCTATCATGCGGCCCTCTTGGGCCGTCTTGGGGGCCTCTTGGGGCGACGTTGGAGGCTTCTTCCTCAGTCTTGGAGTGTCGGCCGCTCGAAAACGTGAGAAGCAACAAATATTGGAACACACACACAATGAAAATCAATGATTTGGGCGTCTTGGGGCTCTCTTGGAGGTCCTCGCGGAGCGACCTTGGGACGCTCTTGGGCCATCATGGGGCCATCTTGGGCGATCATGGGGCCATCTTGGGCGGCTTGGAGCGCTCTTGGGCCGTCTTGGCGGCTTCTTGCCGTCTCCAGAAGCCTAGGTGAACGCCTCGGGGAAGCGGAAAAAGTTCCGTGACTCCGAAAATGGGCCCCTGGATGCCAAAAAAGGACCCCGCAGCCCAGGGGGTAAATTCGGTTACGGGGGGGGGGGGGGGAGTTTGGGAAAAGTGTGCGACCCTGGGCCGCGGGGCCCCGGACGCCGCTTATATGATATGCATCTACATACACACATACATGCTTACATACATACATGCGTATAAACATGCATTCATTCATTCATACATACATCCACATACATAGCTATACATGTAATCTCGTATTGCCATCAGCTTCGGACACATCCAGCTCATGGCAACTGACCAGCACAACGCCCAAAAACATGTAACACCGCCTCGGGCGAGCTCCAACACTCATATACACTGCCCAGACAGGACTCGTCAAGCATAGCATCTTGCCAACATACAAACCCAACACTGTAACGATACGGTACCAACATTCAACATTGCATGAAGGTCAATCCAAAACACTCTGAAACGAGGCATCTGAAACTAACACGCGATCACAACGTACATTACACATAACCTTACCGACACCGGCATACACATGGAGATCAACCTCATCAAGAGCGAGGACCAGCATGAAAGGGAAGAGGAGAAAAGGAGGGCGGGGTCAGCAAGTTTCCTGAACCAACTCCGGAAAGCACCGTGCACAACCCTATTACTAATCCTCCTCCTCCTCCTCCTCCTCCTCTTCTTTCTCCTCATGCTCCTCCTCCTCCTTCCTCCTGCTGCTCTCCTCCTTCATTCCTTCCTCTCTACTTGCCCTGGTCAGCTTTTCCCTCCCCTCCCCCTTTCTCCTGCCGACTCCCCGCCGACGACCCACCACCCAAGTTCGGAGTGCGCCGTCTGCGCCTGCGCCAACCGATCCTGGCCAGGGCCAAGATCGGCGTATGCCTGTGGTTGGCGCCCTTCGGCCCCCCTCTCCCCCCACGAAAAGGATATGGGAGGGGTGGGGGGGCGGAACATGGCCAGCGCGCCACAAAACTCGGAGAAACTGAGGTTGCCGTCGCCGTCGCTGTCAAAATACCGGCGCCAAGCCAGGGTGGTGTTGCCATCACCTCGGCGGGGCGGGGGTGGCAAGGAGGGGAACGGGGGGAGCGGCGGGGGGATGACGGGGATGGGGAGGAGGACAAGGAGGGGAAACGGGAAGGGGGGGACAAAGAAGAGTGCGGGGGAGGAGGAAGACGGGAAAAAATGATTATGGCATGATTGTGGCCGTTCGGTATTTTTGGGTTGCCCGCATCAGACGCTTGGGCACGGGGGGGCAAGAAAAGTGGGGGCAGAAGGGATACAAGAAACAAGCAAATTCCGCTCGCGCCAGATCTGGCACCCCAGTGTTCCCAGCCGCCCTCTCTCATTGAGCTGAATGGTTTTATGCCTGCTGGCGGCGGTGTCCTGGGCGACCTCGATCCTCGAAATGATCCCAAATCGTGATGCGCAATCAAACACTGGGACCGTGAATACGGGGGGATGAGGAAGTGGAGCTTGATGCCTCGGAGGAGCAGGTGGATCAAGGGAAGGCGAAGGAAGGACAAGGAGAAGGACGAAAACGACCAAAGACGAATCGGATTTGGAAAAATTGCCCGCGCTGGGGCGATATGTCAAATGTCAAACCTGAACGACGTAAACAACAGATCTTCGCCTGAACTGCGGTCGGGCTGGGCATTGCTGCGCATATCTGGGCACGTACTGGCCTATAGGTGGCAAGGAGTTTGCACGCCCCCCCGCGGCGTTCCCGACCAGGCCGTGGCCACTTGCCATGGCGCGGAAACGAACAACATGAAAATGAGGATGAGGGTGACGACAATTGGATCGGTGGGCCACGAGTGCCTCGGTGCGCGCGGCAACGTTGCCCGCAACCTACTTTCGCACGATGGCCGTGCAAAATATACTCGGCCAACCCTAATTGCATTTTTGTTGTCGGCGTCGCCGGCGACCGTAATCGCGCCTGAGCAGAGCTGGCGGGCCGCGCCGGGCACAAAACGCCCGCGCTGGCGGAGGGGGAAAGGATGCCCCGCAATCGGTATTCGATGGAGGACGGGCGCGCGCACGCGGACTCAGGCACCAGAGGCCAGTGCGAACTTGAACTAGATCGCGAAGTACTTGATGTCGAAAAGGGGGCAGACAGGTGTGGGCGCTGATGGAATGCATTGGCGGCGGCCTTTCCTGGGGGCGCCCCGCGCCGTCGGGCCCCTCCTGCCGTCGCGCTCTGGGCGGTTTGTCGGCTGCGCCCAGCAAGCCGGACATCGCGCAGTAAGACCCGCAGCGGCAACCTGTTGGCCATTGGCTCGACAACGCGTCAGGTAGCGCATGACACCCCTGGAATGGCAATTGCATCGTTCACCTCCTTCTCGCATGCTCCTACTATGCTGCTCCCCCGCCCCCTCCCCATGCTGTTATCCAACACCCCGCATCGACGCCCTCGGATGAGGACGAATGCGTTGCATGCTGAATCAACGCGCGGTTGCGCGCAGACGCGCGCGCACCAAACGCAATATGAGGAGCGACCGCACCTTCCCCCAGTCCCTCAGGCGTCTATGGCCTCAAGGCATGCAGTGCAGTGGTCAGGCACTCTGTGCCTGTAGTGCACTTAAGCGCGGCGCCAGGTGCGGCGAGTTCGCAAGCTCGAAGCTTGTTGTAAAAGCGGAATGAAGGGGCGGTCCGACGAATGGCCTCGGCGAGCGAGTGCTCTGGGATGTCGCGCTGCCCAATTCCCTGGGCCGACGCGGGCGAGGGGGTCGGGCGAGAGAAAGGGGTGGGGCAGGGCGAGGATGTGCAGGAAGCGGGGACATGAGATGTAATGGCCGAGACGGTCTGGGCAGCCGTCGCATCCGAGCACGCAACTCCTGCGCGGGCCGATGGGGAAGCGATGGCTTGTCCACCATGCCCCCGCCAGCGTTCTGCAAACTGCCCAGCGGATCGCTGGGGGCCTTCATGGACAGAGCTGTGGCGAGTGTCTGCCAGCGCTCGCCGAGATTCGCTGGAAGCTGCACTGCGGGCGTCGCTGCGTGCAGGCGGCGAGCCAGGGCTTCGGCGAACTTGTCAGGGAAGAGGGAGGCGTGGAGGACAGAGGTGAGAGTCCGCTGAACCCTGGCCTTCCGCTGTTCCTGAGCGGCAGACGACAGCTCGGCTTCTGCTGCTCGCTTGGTTTACTGCCAAATCGGCAGCGGGACTTTATGTGGTGGCGTCGCTTCGCCGAGGGCGTGCCAGCATTTTACCATTCCGTAGCTCTTCCAAAAGACAGGAGAGACAGTGGCCCGAATAAGGGCCTGGGCCAGGTCCGCCAGGGGAAGTTCTGGATTCAGTTGGTCGTGCGCACGCTGAAGGGCATGAAAGAGGAGGCGGCCATTGCGGCAGCGTTCCTGTTGCCGCCCGCCAGGCTGCGGCTAGCGACAGCGTCATTAAAGCTGAGGGGGAGGACGGGTGCGACCACGAACGAGCGCCGAGGAGGTCGACGAGGCGCCAGGAGTTGGGGGGGTGCTCTCAGGATCTTGCGCAACGCGCCACGTTCGTGGCGGAAGAACGTGCCAGGGAGCGGCAAGTACTGGGTGAGATAAGAGAGAACGGTTATAACACATGTGCCATATAGTTTGATTGCGACTGCTGGGCCTGGAGCACTGGCGGTGAGCTGTACAACGCGCAGCCAGTATTTGTCGAACGCTGCTCCCCATTGGCCCATTGGAGATCTAATGTGACGTCGGGGCCTATGACTGCTGGGCCTGGAGCACTGGCGGTGAGCTGTACAACGCGCAGCCAGTATCTGTCGAACGCTGCTTCCCATTGGAGATCTAATGTGACGTCGGGGCCTATGAGGACCCCTAAGTAGCGCGCATATCCTGCTTCCTGTACACGCTGCCATTCGGGGGCGAGAATCTCGAGAAGCCTCTGCGCGAGACTCTGAACATCGGGCGTCAGGGGTGCCCAAAAGGGCACAATCACTATCTTCTGGATCTGAGGCTCAAATCCTGAACGTACGAGTCGACGTCGGAACGGGTTCCAAGCCTGGGCACGCCGGGTGAGCTGCATGGCGGCGCGCCGGCTGGCCGCCTGGTCGGGAAGTCATTCGGCCCCGTCCTGCTGGCGCTTGGTGGCAATGGCGATGCGCCTCTCGTAGTCCGCAGTGACTGCAATGTCCATGGTCTTGACGAACTCGTCTCTGTCCGTGAGCTCGGGTCCGTCTTCGGTGATGTGCAAGTGGTAGCTGCCTAACTCCGTCTCAGCCATGAGTATTGCGGCGGTGTCCTTGTCCTTCCTCCAAATCGTCCTGGCGATTGAACGTGATGCGGTGAGCCTCCCATGCTCGGCCCAGCGGCTGAGGTCTCGAAGCGAGGCGCGCTGCTGGAGGTTGCGAGTGAGTCTGGCTGCTTCTTTGATGATGAGCTTGCGCTGCTGCCACGCCGCTGTCGGCGTGAGGTTGGCCTTGGCGATGTAGCTCTTCAGTAAGTCGAAGTGGAGCTGGTAGGAGGGGTCGTAGAAGATGAGGGGGTCGATTGCCTGCCCGTCGATGCGCGATGCCGAGATGTTGCTGAGAGCGAGAGGTGAAGAATGGCATGAACACTGAGTCCTTGATCTGACAGAGCCGCACCGTCCTTGTGCATCTGCAGGTTGGCGTCTACATTGAGGAGGTCGATGCCTGTGAGCGAGACGAAGATGCGGTCGATGGCGGTCGCGGCCTGAGTGTTGGCCGAAAAGTGAGTGGGCAAGTCGTGCGTGATCTCAGCGGGCGTCGTGAAGAGCTGCCGCCATCGAACTTGCTCGCGTTGGCATTGGCCATCTGGAACCATTGGGCGCCAGCGAGCCGCAGGGTCGCGGAAGTTGAAGGACGGGGTGGCGCTCGTGTTGGAGTCGCCCATCGCAAGAAAAAGACGTTGTTGCGGTAGGGTCGCAGCCCATGCTCTGGAAGCCTGCCACGTTTCCTTGACGTTGTCCATGGCTGTCGCATTGAGGTCGAAGTTGTGGACATTCAAGAGCACTGTTTCGAAGCCTGTCGAGAGGTTGGCGATATGCAAGGCGGCTGCGCGTCCATGTATAATCGGCTGTAGGGAAATAGACGTGGTGGAGCGCGTAGGCGTCGGGACCAGAAAGGCCAGACCTCCTTTTCCTCTGCAATGTTCACCTGCCGCATTCTTGCAACCATTGTAGAAGACCTGGTAAGCGTACGGCAACTTCGCGAGGTGGGATTGTAAATCCAGCAGCGAGCCATGAACTTCCTGAAGCACAATGATGGACTGATTGCGCATGAACGGGACGAGTTGACGTATGTTGGCCCACCTTTTTCCTGTCATCGTGGCATAGCAACCCGCGTGTGTTCCATCAGATGTAGTGGCCCTTCGGGTCGGAGGAAGTTTGTGCGAGTTGTAGTAAAGGCAGCATGTGGGGCTGAGGGTGATGGCGGTGAACGGTTTGTTGTGACACTGGATGTATCAGCAAAGGATGAGGTCGTGGAAGCTGACGAAGATGCCGATGTAGAGGTCGAAGAGCTGTCCGAGGGAGAGGAAGTGGAGCTCTGCACGACATCATGCACGAGACAGTCTTGTTCAAGAAGCAGGTGGACATCCTGCAGCGGCGACGTAAATTCTGGAGGGCTCCCCAGTCCCTGAGAAGGTCGGCCTGGTGCGGCATGTTCATGGCGTGATTCATGAAGCAGAGGATCGTGTCTAGCATCCCGTGGATCGTGTCTGTGGGGCTGTGGATTTGTAAAGCTGTATAGTTTGTCTGTGGAGCTGCGGGTCTTGTCTGTGAATGAGTAACTACCAGGCAATCGGGACCGAACCCACCGCGTCCCCCGGCGGTGGTCAGAGTTGGCTGCATCATGTGTCACGGTGTTGCTGTCCTGTAATGCTTTCGGCCGGCGCACAGATTTACGCTTTCGTCGCGCGGCGGTGCAACAAATGTTGCGTTTTGTTGCGCGTCTGGCAATTGCGTACCCAATTATTTGCGATTAGCGCGCCTCCCGCACACATGTGGTGAAGTCGGTTTTGCGGAATGTCTGCAGCGCCGCACGTGTGTCGCCCAAGGTCGGGGCTGACGGTGAAGGCACGTCTCACGCTAGGTTCAAAAGGGTTCGCGCTGCAAGGTTGGCATGACTGACATTACCGGCCGTCCAAACGCAAGACTCGTTTTTTTTCAGGGCGCAGTTCCACGCATTCATAGACCTCCTCCTCCTCCTCCTCCTCCTCCTCCTCCTCCTCCTCCTTCTCGTGCTCTTACTTCATCCTCCCCCTCTTGGGGTAGGACATCTCACCCAGCCCTTCATGCCACTGCACGCTCCTCCATATCCTTGATCAGGGCAGCTCGTGTGGGCATCGTTTCTGGATGGGCTGGTGGGGTTACGCGAAGCGTTTATGATTCTCAGAAAGAAAACCAGCCTGAGAAAACATATTCTGCAAGGTCCCGTTTTCCGAACTGATGGTCTAGGCCTTGACCTGGGACATCTTCAGGAAACTACAGAAAAACAGCCGCAGCAAGAGCAAGCTGCCGAACACAAGAAACGGAAGGAAGGGGAATATACTGAACTACAAATGTAAGAACATCTCCCCAGTCTACAATGGAACCCTCATGTTTTATTCCGAAGCAGTGCTTGCAGTTAGGGGCCGGTTGGGCGCACTGGCGGCTAGTTATGCGGTCGCCATCGCCGCCTTTTCGCCGCCTAGTCGCCGCCCGTCGCCTGCGTCGGTTGGGCTGTCTGGCGGCTGTGTGGTCGCCGTCGCCGCCTCGTCGCCACCTCGTCGCCGCCTCGTCGCCGCCCGTCGCCGCCGTTGGATTGCACCACATACGTTGCGCGAGAGCAAGAATCGCGCCTGCGGCGCGCTTTTCATCGCTCACAAAACAGTTTGCACCACATGAACTGCACAACATAGATTGCACCCCACGTACTGCACAGCCACGTACGCTACACCACATAGATTGCGCAACATGTATTACATAGCATTTATTGCTCAACAAATATTGCGACACATTGATTGCTTCACACAAATTGTACTACATAGGTCGCACCACATAAGAGTGCACAACATAGATGGCAAACCGCATATTGCACAACAGATGTTGCACCACATAGGTTGCACCACATAGATGGCACAACATAGTTTGTACCTCATCGGTTGCACCGTCTTACTGCATCACATAGGTTGAAAAGCATATGTTGCATCACATATGTTGCACATCATGTATTCCTAGAAACACACGATTGGGGTCCACGCTGGCTAACATATGTTAAGGAAACTGAGACCCTGACCTGGAAGCTACCTTTTTCTAAAAATGAGTATGGGTGTACAAGGCAACTGAAGGCGGCCATGCTGCACAATGATCTCTGGACAAACACGAGCCCCCCCCCTTGAACCCTCTGACCCGTCCTCTCCCCTCCCCCCTGCCTCCACTCCTACCGCATGCATACCCTCTTCACGTATACAGCTCCCCTTCCTGGTTGCGCATCACACGATGGGGTCACTTGGGGGCCCCAGGTCCGCTAAGACACCCGTCGGCAGGCGCTATGGGAAGGGATGGGTGGGAGAGGTGGGATGACAGAGATTGCGCCGGCGCAACCTGGCTTGCGTACTCCCCTCTCCACCTGTCCACTCCCCTGGCGACGCCCAATTCACTCCCCGTCCATCCCCCCTGCTCCCCTTCCTCTCCAGACAAATTGGAAAGAACCGGAGGGAGGCGGGAGGAAGCCACCGTCACCTCCGGGACGAAAACAAACCCCTTGCCAGAGCACCCCCAAAACGCAGGTCCCTGCTGCCAGCTGGGAACCCGCTCCCACCGCCACAACCCGCACCCAGGGCACCCAACTCCGCGCGTCGCGCCCCGCGATGCGCGACGCGCGGGTATCCTCGCGCCCCCGAGAGACCACACTGGAGAGGGGCAGCTCTCTCCTGTCTGGGCCGCGACGCGCGCAGCGCCAGCATCCTCGCGCCCCTGCGGGTGGCCCACCAAGGAAGCCGGAGACACGCGCGGCTGGACCCGCTCGCGGAACATCCGGAGGCCACGCGCTGGACACACATGCGGAAGCCCGGCGTACCCGGCCATAGAAGGCCGAGCGCTGGAAAGACATGTGGCCACATGTCGTATCTTGATCCTCCGAGGCCTCGACCACATACATCCATCCTCCTCCTTCTCATCCTCATCCTCCTACATGATCCCTCCTCCCCCTCCTCCTCCTCCTCCTCCTCCTCCTCCTCCTCCTCCTCCCCCTCCTCCTCCTCCTCCTCATCCCTCGATCCCCCTCTATTGCAGATAACTCTGTCCTATCGCACCCCTAGACGTGTCGGTAGGGCGGCCTGGGCGGTTAGCCTGGGACTTCCCCAGAGCGTATGGTCATGAGGCTCGAAACATAGCAACCACTACGGGGACGGAAGGGGAGAGTTTTTCAAAATGGGTTCCCGCCTGAGGCGCCGCGCACACTCGTCTTAAATCCGCCGATCCGGCGTGTGAGTTTCAAGGAGTCTCAGCTACAGCCTCGAGGCTGAGCTTCAGCCTCTGGGGGGGTCGCCGGGGTGGCTCTGCCGGGGAAGGGGGGGTGGGGGGGGGGGGGGGGGTGCGAGTTTCCGGCGAACCCCGGGGCCGCTCCGGGGGAGTGGAAGATAGGGGGGGGGGGGGCGCCATGCTCCGCTTTTTCCGGCGCTTTGGAGGAGGGGGGGGGCCCAAGAGACCCCCAAGGGGTTCCAAGAGGGCCCCGAGTCGCCGAAAAATCGCTCCAAGACGCCCGAGATGGCCTCCAGACGGCCCAAGGTGTCTCCAAGACGCCCCAAGAAGCTTCCAAGAGGCCTCCCAAGAGGGCCCCAAGAGGCCAGAATCGTTGATTTTCATTGGTTTTCTCAGGGTTTTTAGCGTTCTTGCCTTTTCGGGCGTCCGACGCTCGAAGACGGCCCAAGAGGCCCCCAAGTCCGTCCCAAGACGGCCCACGATGCTTCCAACACGGCCCAAGAGAGCCCCAAGACGGCCCAAGAGGGCCCCAAGACGGCCCAAGAGGGCCTCTGGACAGCCCAAGAAGGCCCCAAGAGAGCCCCAAGAGGGGCCCAAGAGGGGGACCACGAACCGAAAGAACCGAGCTTTCCGCCCCAAGAGGCCCCCAGGAGGCCCCAAGAGACCCCCAAGGGGCCCCAAGAAGCCCACAAGAGGCCCAAAAGAGGTTCCAAGAGGCCCCAAAACAGCTCCCCAGAGGCCTCCAGACTGCCTCCGGCAGGCCCCCGGTTTCTTCCGCGGCACCGCCCAGGGCGCCACCGGCAGGATGTCCTCCGTCTCATCGTTTTCCTTCAAGTTATCGCCTCTTCCTCATTCTCCTCCTCCTCCTCTGCGACCTCACTCCTATCCCTCAACGATCGCGTCACCGAGTGCCTCTTCTTTGAAACATCCTCGCTCTTCAAACGCACATCCATACACACATGCATACATACCTACATTTAAACACATTTGCATACATAGAAAAACAATCTTCCAGACATACATACTTACATTCACACACATACACACATATTATCATACACACATACAAACATACATACAAACTAAATACATACATACGCGCACAAGCATACATACATACATACGTACCTACACACAGGCACACATGATCAATGCATGCATACATGCATGCACGCGTACATACACACACATATATCGTGAAACTCACCGCGTGCTCGAAACTTGAGAGAGACCGCGGGAAGTCGAGAGAAGCCGCGGAACGAGGCCTCTACTACTACTACCACTACTACCACAACCACTACTACTACTACTACTACCACTACTACTACTACTACTACTACTACTACTGCTACTACTACTACTACTACTACTACTACTAATACTACTACTAGTACTACAGGAGCGTTTCCCAACTAGTATGTGTGTGTGGGTGATGCTGTGTGCGCATGTCTGCGGCGCAGGTTAAGTGGTGTGACTGTGTGTGTGCGTTTGAGTGTGCGCCCATAATTTCTGCGTCTGGAGAATAACCCCGAGCGACCCGGATCGGCGGCACTGGCCGAAGGCCACTACAATACTTGGACCAGTTACACGGATGGGCGGTGCCTCCTTTTCCACGTGAGGCTCTCGCCTGGGCGCCACGCGAATTCGTCGTAAAAGCTTGCACCAGTCACACAGATCGAGGGTGGCTCCTTTTCCAAATGGGGCTCTCGCCTGTGCGCCGCGCAAATTCGTCTTAAACGTTTCTCAACGTTTTTCAAGAACTGCAAGAATGGAGGTCGGTTCCCGTTTGGACTGGGTCTCTCGCTTGAGACCTCTCCAGCTTAAACGACCATAAGGTTGAACTTAAGTAGCAATTGCACGGGTGGAGGGCGGTTCCTTTTCAAACTGGGGCGCTCGCTGTCGACTTTCTCGAAGTTGGCCGCCATAAGCGTAAATGTGCCCACTAGTTGCGTAGGACCAGTTCTTTTCGAAAGCTCAAAATGTCAAGACAGGGCCCTTCTTGGACGCATCGCTCAATTGTGTCATCATAGCTTCTCTAGTCCTCTAAACTCACTAAGACGATGCAAGGCACTACATGTTCCATACGAGGTCCTCGCCCGAATGGCAAGCACATTGGGTACTCGCCCTTCAAGGGATGCTCCTCGTGGTGATGATGAGTACGTGCAGGGATTCATGTTGAGCGGATTTGGGACGGGAGGGTTTATAGCAGCATTATTGATGCATCTTGTGATTACTCTGATCCTCCTCCTCCTCCTTCCTTCCTCCCTGTCGTCTGCCCTCCCTCCTCCCTCTCCTCAGTCCGTCCCCCTCCTCCTCCTCCTCCTCCTCCTCCTCCTCCTCCTCCTCCTCCTCCTCCTCCTCCTCCCCCCCTCCTCCTCCTCCTCCCCCTCCTCCCCCCCCTCCTCCTCCTCCCCCCTCCTCCTCCTCCCTCCCTCCTCTCGCCCTCCCCCTCTCGAGCTCCACTTGAAACGCCACGGCTCCTTCCGCGGCAGGAGCCGCAGCCGCTCGCGAGGGTCCAGGCTCGCCAGGGGCCGCAAAGACCCGAGCTTCACGTGCGGCTCCTCCCCGTGCGAAGGGCCAGCATTCCCACGGGGGACCCCGTCACCGCCCTCCCTCGGCCTCCCTCCCCTCTCCCTCGGCCCTCCCTCAGCCCCTCCCCTCTCCCTCCCTCCCCTCTCCCTCCCCTCTCCCTCATCCCTCCCTCCCCTCTCCCTCCCTCTCCCTCTCCCTCTCCCTCGGCCCTCCCTCAGCCCTCCCTCCCCTCCTCCCTCCTCTCCCTCGCCCACGCCGGACCTGACTCTACTGCTCCTAGAGCGGCGCGTTTTCACTCTGCCGCAGCACGGATCCGAGAGGTCGCTGAGCATAGGCGGCTCAGAGAGCCATCAGACCTGGAAGTTTTGGATGACACGCATAGCACTGCCATGGCCAGCGCACGTTCTTTCGTCCTAGAGATTTCATCCACTCCCGTCGCAACTCCTCCGCCTCCTCCCTCTCCCGCCCTGCCCCAAGCCATTCTCGACGGCATAATTTCGAACGGTGCGGATGCGCTGAGAAGGCGGCCACAGAGAGAGAGAGATAGTAAAGAAGCTCGAAGGCGACCAATTGCCAACCTTAACTTGTCTGGACCACCGGCCGAGCCCCCGCCCGCATGATGCCCCGATGGACAGAGTGGAACAGGCTGCCTTGAACAGACTGCTGTCAACGGATCCTGGCACGAGTTTATGTCGTACAAGACTAAAGGGATAGTGGTCCATGGATTGGGAAGACGGCGTGGTGTTGCTATTGGGTCTGAAATCGCATTCTTTTTACTCCGTGGTCACTGCGCGTCACTATGGCGCTACTGGGTCAGAATACTGATTGTGTTGCCAGTAGGTCGTTATCCCATACTGCTGTCCATATTGCAAACTGGTTCATCCCTGGCCGACGGGGACTACATTGGCATTTTGCTTCTTTGCTTATTACTGATATGTGACTAGTTGTTGATTACACTGTGTGGCAATATTGCTTATTTGCCATCTCATCGCCTATGATATACTATACATATTGCTACTCTGCTTGACCCCTGCCCGACGGGGACAACATGCACGAGACAGGCGCGCCCTCGCACCGCCTGCCCTGCCTCCCCTGGGGAGTATCCCTGCCCTCCGCCTCCTCCTCTTCCTCCTCCTCCCCCTCCTCCCCCCTCCCTCCTCCCCCCTCCCTCCTCCCTCCTCCCTCCTTCCTCCACCCATCCGCCTCCCCACTCCGCCTTACACCAAACCATCTTAGACAGCCTGGCATCGAATCGTGCTGAGGCTTTGAGGGCAGCTCGATGCTTCCCCTCGTCAACTTGAACGTGTTCGGATCCTCGGCAGTGCTCTACCCGCGTGATGACACGACGGACAGACTCGGTCAGGCTGATGTGTTCCTTGCACGGCACCTTCTCATCGTGCCAGGTCATAGGGAAGGAGCGGGGGGGAGATCAGGATCAGGGAGGAGACAGAGCTTCTGGCCAAAGTTAATGTTTCCATATGCGCATGGCTATTTCCTCCCCCCGCGTCGGGGACTACATGTACGAGACAGGCGCGCCCTTGCACCGCCTGCTACCAGCCTGGGGGAGGAGAGGATTCGGGATGGGCTTGCGGATATGAGCGGTGATTTACGCCCCCCCCCCCCCCCCCGAGGCGAGGACGTCCAGAGCCCCCTGGCCCAAGGATCTCACGTCTCCAGGCTCTCGCGGGCGACTCGGTCTCCATGCCGTCTCCGCGTCGCGCACGCCCCCGCACCGCGCAACTGTCGTTCGCGGACGCCCGAGACCCGACTCCCCCCTCGCCGCTCCCGTCCCCAATCCTCCCCGCCCTCGCGACGCCCTCCACCCCCCCCCCTGGAGCCCTCCGCTCCAACCCGCCCCCCCCCCCTCTCCAGAAAAGGGGGGGCTGGGAGGAGGAGGGAGAGGGCAGGGGGGGAGGGAAGGCGGGGAAGCACGAGAGGGCAGGAGGAGAGGGATAGGGGGGAGGAGAAGAGCAGAAGGTAGGGAGGAGGAGGAGGAGGAAGAGGAGGAGGAGGAGGAGGAGGAGGAGGAGGAGGAGGAGGACCCGTATAAACCCAAGACTCCGCAACGATGTTGAAATAGACCCTTCAAGATCCCTCTTCATAGGCCCCTACATGGGGTCATTTCCACTAAGGGCATTGCCTCGTTGAGTGACAACCGCGCGAACATCTTGAAGTGCACCAGAACACCATGAGCAAGATTTCCACGCCATGAACTAACCTGGCCATCACGTCTTGGCAATCCAGAATCGTGCAGAACACAAGTCCTGGGACTTCAACACAGCGAATCAACTGATTTGTACGCCCTGACAATCCTGAGTCGTTCCAAAAACACCATTGCTGGTACATTGTCCATGAGAACCAGTGACACTCTTGCAACTGTTTAAAACTACTGTGCGCGGCGATCTGGCGAGAGACACATCTTGAAACTGAACCGCCCTCAAAATGTCAAACTGTTGCAAACGTTCAAAACGAATGCGCGCGGCGCTAATGCGAAAACCACATTTTGAAAACGGCCCGTTCTCAATCCAAACTCTGGCAATGTGTGTTTCGACGAATGTGCGCCGCGCTGGGGCGAGAGCCACACATTGAAAACCACCCACCCTCAACGCGTGAAACGATTGCAAATGTTTAAAATGAATGCGCGCGGCGCTAAGGCGAGAACCACACTTTGAAGACCACCAGCCCTCTATCCGTGAGGGTCTTGCATCTGTTTAAACAGAATGTGCGCGGCGCTGAGGCGAGAGCCACCTTTTGAAAAGCACCCGCCCTCAATGCGTCAAGCTGTTGCAAATGTTTATCACGAGTGTGCGCGGTGCTAAAGCGAGAGACACATTTGGAAAAACCGCCAACCCTCAATCCGTGCAATTCTAACCCTTGCGAATGTCTTAAGCGAATCTGCGCGGCGCTAAGGCGAGAACCACACATTTGAAAAAGAACCACCCTCTATCCGTGAAGCACTTGCAAGCTCTTAGAACGAAAGTGCACGGCGCTGAGGCGAGAGACGCATTTTGAATACGACCCGCCCTCAATCCGTGAAACTCTTGCAAAGTTTGTATGCTAATATGCGCGGCGCGAAGGCAAGACCTACATTTTGAAAGCGACCCGCCCTCAATCCATGAAGCTCTTGTAAAACGAATGCGCGCGGCGCGAATGCGAGAGCGACATTTTGAAAACGACCCGCCCTCCATCTGTGAAGCTGTTGTCAATATGAAGCACCTGGGTCATCAGTGGTGAGGAGGACGCTGGCGAAACGCCCGGCCCGCCCTTTCGACTGGCCTCGGGTTGCGACAGGGCGGAGCTATCTATAAGGGACGAGGAGGAGGACAAGGAGGAGGAGAAGGAGGAGGAGGAGGAGGAAAAGGAGGAAACAGAGGGAAAGAAGGAGAAAGAGGAGGAGGAGGAAGAGGAGGAGGAGGAGGAGGAGGAGGAGGAGATCGAGATCGAGGAGGAGGGGGAGGAGAAGGAGGAGGAGGAGGAGGAGGAGGAGGAAGAGAGGGCAGGGAGGAGAAGGGAGAGAGGAGGGGAGGAGCGGGCAGGGAGGAAGAGGAGGAGGGAGAGGCGAGGGGAGGGGAGCAGGGCTCCTAAACACCCTGTGGGACTTCGACGTGGCCATTTTTTGCTACCATTAGAACCCTCGAGTTACTCGGCAACAGTCTAGAACCACAATCGCACATGATTCCTGAGAGCACTCTTGGGGGCAAGCAGTGCGACCCCGCGCTGGCCATGAGACCCCCCCCTGGGGCCCCCACTCGGGAAGGGCAAGACGAAGGGGAGGTGGGCGAGTCGGGAGGATCACAGATCATGCGCCACTTGTCCGATATGCTGGCCGCGATCAAACATGCCAGGCGGAAGTCTCTATTTCTCCTCACTGCGCGTGGCTGACTTATGGTGTAGTCGCGCAATCATCCTCGGAGAGTGGCGGCAGCGACCGCTGGCATAGCACTGAACGGTGGAAGCACTGGTGGAAGAATTGTTCTGGGGGAACAAAGAGATCCGCCACCGGGCCCTTGAAGCACGAGTTGGAATGTCCTCAGGTCCTTGGCCTTATCCCTTGAGCCTTCGTCCTCGACCCTGAACATTCTTGAAAGGGCCCGGACCCGCAATTGCCAAATCCGCTGGGGCGCGTCGCGTGGCACCTGGGGGTAGTCGCGTCCTGCCGCGGGACCCTTTCGGCCCAACCAAGGCCCCAAAATGGACCGAGAGGGCCCGACAGGTCCCCAAGACGGCCTGAGAGGGCCCCGAGTCGTCGAAAGATCGCCCCAAAGCGCCGAGAAGAGTGCCCAAGACGCCCCCCCGACGCCCCCAGAGGCCCCCCAAGCAATGCTTGCACTTAGGGGCTCTTACTTCTGCACTGAGGAACTGGCCCGGTCGGCTGGTCTAGCAGCCGTGCCCGCCGTCGCCGCCCCGTCGCCGTCTCGTCGCCACCTGTCGTCTGGGCCCCGGTTGGCCGGTCTGGCGTCTCCGTGCTGGCCGTCGCCGCCCCGTCGCCGCCTCGTCGTCGCCCGTCGTGTGGGCCAGTTGGCCCAATCTGGCGGCTCCGTGCCGGCCGTCGCCGCGCCTTCGCCGCCTCGTCGCCACCCGTCGCCGTAGTTGGATTGCACCGAGTAGACTGCACGAAAAAATCGCGCCTGCGGCACCATTTTTAATCGCTCACAACATAAGTTGCACCACATGTCTTCTCCTTCCTTTCAGAAGACTGGGCTCCACCACCTCACCGAAGTCGTACTTATCCGTCGGGCTTCGCGTACTGCAACGTGCATATGATTATACCTCCTCGTTCATTTCCCACATGCAATCATATCATCCCAGCTAGCCCAGTATCCGCCATCTCTCGCCATCCCTGTCAAATGACACCATGCGCAAAACTTCTTCATCTTCGCAAGGAACTTTCCAATAACCCCTTCGAACCAAATCAAAGTGCATACGAGCGCTCATGTCATAATCACACCAAACATACTACGTTTGCAATCATGTCAACATAGAAACATTGAGCACTCATGATTTTGCACCAACAAAAATGCAAAGTGTCTGCCCGCGCGCATTTGCTGAAACCATCGGACAATATGTCTTTTTACAGTCTCGTTGGAAACCTTCCATCTAATCTCACCATGCGGTGCAGCCGCATTGATCTATACTCGAATCACAAGACCTGCGAAGCATATCCTGCAGCAGGTGCTTCTTCTGCGCGGCGCGGGGCCTGCGCGCGGGGGCCCATCGGGTCTCCAGGCGTTGCCTCATGGAGGTTTTGCCAGCCAAGTGGCGGGTGGGTGGGTGGGATGCTTTCACGAGCATCGGATATGGTTACGCGCGGTGCTGTGTAATCGCACCACATAGATTGCACCCTACATATTGCACACCACATCATGAACAACTACCTATATCGCACCATGTATATTGCAAGACGTAGAGTGCACCACATCTATATATATATATATATATATATATATATATATTGCACAGCATAGATGGCACAATGACATACGTAGGGTGCAGAACATGCATTGCACAACATCGACCGCACCTCATACATTGCACCGCACAGGTTGCACATACAAATTGCACCACCACACACGTTGCACCATACAGGTTGTATCATGTATGTTGTCGCATAATTTCTAAACCAAAAATATAACGAAAACTACGTGTACGCTCATGCAAATGGTTATGAGTATATGTGTATATGTATATATATGTATAGATATGTGTCTATATATAATTTACGAACATGTGCATACACATGTTTATAACACGCACATGCATACATTCATCTGTATATACATCTATATGTGTGTGCGTGTGTATGTGTATGTACGTATGTGTATATGTATATGGATGGATTACAAGCCGTCGATTGCACCGCATATATTTCACTACGTATACTGCACATCATAGATCACACCACCTATGCCGCACACCATACCTCGTACAACCTAGATTGCTAGGAAAACACTGCTTGGGGTCCACGCTGCTTAACATTGATGTTCCCTGGATGTTTGAATGTTTGAATGATTGTGGCTTTCTCGCCTTTTCGGCTTCCCGACGCTCCAGAATGGCTTAAGAGGCCCCAGAGATGGCCCCAAGACGGCCCGAGAGGCCTGCAAGAGAGCTCCAGAGGGCCCCAACACCCAAGAGGCCTCCAAGACGGCCCAAGAGGCCCCCAAGACGGCTCCAAGAGGAGGTCCAGACGGGAGATGAGCCCTCGGGCTCGAAAGGCTCCCAGGAGGCCCCACGAGGCCCCAAAGAGGCCCCAAGAGGCTCCAAGAGGCTCCAAGAGGCTCCAAGAGGCCCCAAGAGGCCCCCAAGAGGCCCCCAAGAGGCTCCAAAGCCTCAAAACTGCCCCCACGAGGCCCCCAAACTGTCCCCAGGAGGCCCCCGCGAGCGCTCCGAGGAGACCCCAAGAATCATCCCTGAGGACTCTGACCCACAATCCAAGCACGGTGGTGGGATAGGCCAAACGAAAGCAATTAGATATCCATACCGCTGCTCCGTGAATCTCTTCTGTGCTGCGTTCCGACAAGCATTTCGAGACGAATCCAGCCGTGGCGACGAGGGCCTCCCAAGAGACCCAAGAAGGCGCAAACGAGGGAAGGGTAACGGTACGGTGGGGGCGTTGGATAAGGAACCGTTGGATAAAGACCTCAGGGTCTGGAAGCCGGTGGAAGCATAAATTGAGGCTTGAACGTGGATATCACCGCCGCCCTCATCAGATACGGAATCCTCCAGAGTCTAAAGCCTCCTGGGCTCATTCCTTAACGAACGCCCCCCCGTATCAGTATCTCTCCTCCCCAAATGCTCGGCGAACAAATGCGCAACTGTGCCCGTGCGCCCTCGATTCGCGAGCTGCCGCTTCCCCTGCGCCCCGCCAAATTAACGAGGTACTGCTGCTGGCTGCCGTGGACGGTCCCGGGGCGCGCCACCCTGGCCCAGCCCACGAAGCTGCGGGCGGAGAAGCCAAAGTTCCTGATGGCGTAGACGCCTCCACAGGGCCAGCAGGTGTCCTCCTCCTCCTCCTCCTCCTCCTCCTCCTCCTCCTCCTCCTCCTCCTCCTTCTGCTCCTCCAAATTCTGCTCCTCCTCCCCCTCTGCTCCTCCTCCCTGCCCCCCTCACTCCTCCTCCCCCTCTGCCTCCTCCTCCTCCTCCTCCTACTCCTCCTCCTCCTCCCCCTCCTCCTCCTCCTGCTCCTCCTCCTCCTCCTCCCTCCTCCCTCCTCCTCCTCCTCCTCCTCCTCCCCCTCCTCCTCCTCCTCCTCCTCCCTCCTCCCTCCTCCTCCTCCTCCTCCTCCTCCTCTCTTCCTCCTCGTCCTCCTCCTCCTCCTCCTCCTCCTCCTCCCTCCCTCCTCCTCCGTCTCCTCCTCTCTTCAAAAACCAGCCCCTGGATTTCTTCTTTCGCGGGTTGTGGCCAGCATTTTGACAGGAATCCAGCCGCAGCGGTGAGGGGCCCGCGGGAGTTTCAAAAAGCGCCAAATCTGAAAGTTCGAACATCGAAGCTCGATCCTCGTCTTCGCCCTCCTCCCCTCCTCCTCCTCCTCCTCCTCCTCCTCCTCCTCCCCCTCATCCTCCAGCTCCTCTCCTCCTCCTCCTCCTCCTCCGCCTCCTCCTCCTCCTCCTCCTCCCCCTCCTCCTCCTCCTCCCCCTCCTCCTCATCCCCTTCTTCCTCGTCCTCCTCCTCCACATGCTCCTCCTCCGCCGTCCCGCTCGTCGCACCCCCTGACGTGTCGGTAGAGCGGGCCAGGCGTTTCGCCCGAGACTTCATCATCATGTATGACCCTGGAGCCCGAAACCTGCAACAGCTTCACGGATGGAGGGCGGGCCGTTTTCAAAATTGGCGATCGCCTGGGCACCGCGCACATTCGTCTTGAGAGGTTGCACTAAGGCATCACGGATGGGAGGCGGGCCGTTTTCAAAATGTGGCTCTCGCCTAGATGCCGCGCACATTCGTCTTTCAGTCTGCAACAGCTTCATGGACGGTGGGCGAATCCTTTTTCAAAATGTGGTTCTCGC
Organism: Prorocentrum cordatum; assembly: GCA_963575745.1. NCBI lineage: Eukaryota > Dinophyceae > Prorocentrales > Prorocentraceae > Prorocentrum > Prorocentrum cordatum. The sequence goes on from CAUYUJ010003636.1 coordinate 328,311, forward strand.
CTCAGCGCCGCGCACATTCGTCTTCAAACTTCGCAACAGCGCCAAGAATGTAGGGCGGTTTCTTTTCTACTTGTGGCTCTGGCCTTAGCGCCGCGCACATATCACGCCGTTACCACAAGAAAGAACTGCATATCAGAAAAAAAACCGGCGGCGAGACAAATATACAGAATCACTCACTGACATGAGCGGAAAAACGGCGGCGGGGCGATCCAATCCGAACATATGAGTCGGGACTCCCATGGAAAAAGCTCGCGGCGGGAAAATTCTAAATCAGTGGAAATTTTAAATAGTGGGCAACATGTTTCAAAATCAGTATATAAAATATCAATGAAATATAATCACTGCTGGCACTCTTTCCTGGAACCTATAATCAAAAAACAAATCTCACTTGAACGGTCAAACACAACAACAAAATATACATGAAATCGCCAACGCCCCACCCAGAAAATGTTGACAACGAACCGGGTTTACCAAATGAATATCTGCGTAAATTTCAACAAACCACGCAAACAAGAATCATCTTTGCTTACCTCCTCCCTTCCGTTTACCTTTCCCGGCGTCGGCGGGCGGCGGGCGGCGTCGTCGGCGGGCTGGATCGTCTTTCACTATAAAAAAACCACAGCGGGGGACAGCGGGCAAACTGGCGGCGGGCCCGCTGCCCAGAATCAGTTCAAAATGGCGGCGGCGGGGGGGCGCGACATCCATCCAGTGCTGCAGTGAGCACCGAAGAAACCGGAGTGATGCGCACATTCGTCTTGAAAGTTTCAACGGTTTGAAAGAGTCGCATGGTCGAAGTCCCAGGAGCTGCGTCTGGCATAATTTTGCACTGTCAGGGCGCAACAGTCACATGTATTCGCGGCGCTCAAATCCCATGAATGGTGTTCGGGAACGATGTGACCTGATCTAGGATTGTCAGGACGCAACAGTCACGTTGATTAGCGGCGCTGAAGTCCCAGGAATTATGACGTGTTGGTACGATTGAAGAATCTCGGACGGCTGTCTTCCAATGGGGCACTTCCCGCAATGAACATGAATTCTTCGAGGGACCTATGAGGAGGGAACTCGGAGGGAGGGTCTACTGCAGCATCGTTGATGCGTCTTGTGTTCACGCTGTTCTTCCTCCTCCTCCTCCTCCTCCTCTTCCTGCTCCTCCTCCTCAAATAAAAAAAAACAACACCCTGGACTCCTTTCGTGGGTTCGGGCAAAAATCTTGAATGGAATCCAGCCGCGGCGACGAGGAGCCCGCCGGAGTTCCAAAAAGCGCCAACCCTCGAAGTTCGAACCTCGAAGTGTCTCCTCCTTCTCCTCCTCCCTGGCACCCTCCCCTGGGGCGTCGAGCCTATCAGAGTGGCCGTGCGGCCGAGGCCCGAGCGGCAGTGCACGGCGAAGCTGCCGCCGACGGCCTTCACGACCTTGCACGGCCCAGCGCAAGGAAGATACAAATAATAAACCTGAAGCACGCCAGCTACGCGCCAATCAAGCGCAACGATAGGGGGCACCGGCTCAGGGCGGGAAGCATTGACCTGGAACCGGAGATACATCGCTGACAGATCGGCGATCGGCCCCCGAGGGCGAAACCGCACATTCCTGGGTGGGGTGGGTTATCGAGCCCCTGTCGGCGATGGATCAGCGATTGGAAGTCGATGCGTCACCCGGCCCCATCCCGCCTGCCCGCCGGCCCCGGTCTCCCGCCTGCACGTTCGTCGCCATTTGCCTACTCTCCCCGCGTGCACCCCCCCTTGCCGGACAGCGCAGCCTGCCCAGAGCCAGAGCCAGAGCCAGCGGCGCGACTTGGAGATCCCTTCCCATCAATTAAGAAGCCGCGGGTTCGTCTTGTGGGTCAGGGCGGAAGTCGTAGGAACGGGCCCCCCAAAAAGGGCTCGGTTTCTTGCGCCGCCTATCCCTCTCCTTCGTTGCAACGCCAGCTGTCCCCTCTTCTTCCTCCTCCTCCTCCTCCTCCTCCCCCGTCTCCTCCTCCTCCTCCTCCTCCTCCCCCGTCTCCTCCTCCTCCTCCTCCTCCTCCTCCTCCTCCTCCTCCTCCTCCTCCTCCTCATCATCATCATCATCATCATCATCATCATCATCATCCCGTTTCCTCCTCCTCCTCCTCCTCCTCTGCCTCCTTCCTGTTCTCCTTCTCCTCCTCCTCCTCCTCATGCCCCCCTGGACGCAGCAAATCCGCGCAACGATTCCCAGGAGGGTGGAGGGATGACGAACGAGGACTAGGACGAGGACGACGGGGAAAGCCACCCGTGTAGGGCGTCTTGGCAGGGCGGCGTGCTGGAGAGCGTTCCGCCCAGGCGCGCACGCACGCACGCACGCACACACGCACGCACGCACGCACACAAACGCGCACACATGCACACACACACACACACGTTTAAGTCAGCGGCGCAGAGGGTCCGCGGGCAGCAGATGGAAGTTCGAATTGCGATCGAGCAATATCGAAGGCGCAGCGTACTAAGCGTCGCACGCTGCAATATACAAGCGATGGGTGTGTTAGAAGAGCTGTAAGTCCAAACGAAACATGCAGCGGCCAGAAAACGAGAAGATAGTACCCAACTCAAAGCGAACTGAAGCGCGACAGCTAGGAGCGAATTGCGGCCACTGAATCACCAGAGCGGTATTAGGTGTGGCCGACCCAGAGGTCCTGCGAGGCAGACTGGTAGGGTTTTGACCTACAGGCCAGCAGCGCAAAGCGACCGCGATGGTGGGTGACGTAGGGCCAACGAGGCGCCGCAACGCCCGCCACAGCGTACCCAAAGGAAAGCTGCGTCATCAGACACGCCCAATACTTCAAGCACCGGAAATGAGGTGCATGAGTAACAAGCCTTGCGCACACACATACACCTTCACACATACAGTACACACGCACACACACACACACACACACACACACACACACACACACGCACACACACACACACACACACACACGCACACACACACACACACGCACACGCGCACACATACACACACACACACACACACACGCACGCACGCACGCACGCACGCACGCACGCACGCACGCACGCACGCACGCACGCACGCACCCACACACACACACACACAAACACACACACACACACACTATTTGGCGTCGCGGCTCCGCGCGCAGCGACAGGGCGTCCAAGATCGGAGAATAGAACGCGCGCGCGCGCGCGACTAGCGGCGGAGCCCTCAAGCCGCTCCGAGGGAGCAGCGCCGTGGCCAGCCATGGGTCATCTGGGCATGGATGACCAAGGAGGGCAGATGAGATACTCAGCTCCAACTGGCGAGGAAACGGCATGCCAGAGGCGAAGGGGGAACAGCGGAATAGTGATGCCACGGCCAGACGACTGGCAGAAGGGCGGGACAAGGTGGAAGGAGGCCGAAGGCCAGCAGTGGAGGCGAGGACACTGCAAAGGCTGCAGCACAGAGGTCGCAGCGCCAGCAGGCCCGGAGGGTTGCCAGAAAGTCGGCTGAGAATCAGCCCAAGGGGGAGAGACCGCCCGATGGGGACGGCCGCACCCGGAACCAGAGAAAGGTAGGCGCAGAAGACGAGGGACAGGATGGAGGAACACCTGCACAGGAGGACAGCGTGCGCGAACCTGGGTGCTCGCCGAGGCAAGCTGGCCAGGGCGCAAGGAGGCGGCCCGGAACTGCGGCGCGCACGGGGCAGGGCACCCCGTGCGAAGCGGCCAGCCCGCTCACCGCGTCCGTATCGAACCACGGGACCTGCGGGGAGGCCCTGCCGCAGGGTCCAGGGCCACAGAAACACTCCAAGGGGGGTCGCAGGGATCCAGGTCGAGAAAGGCATGCGGCAAGGGGAAGGCCACCTGCGAGCCTCCGCGTGGGCGTGAACATCAGGCCTCCAATATTGACGGCGCCGACGTGGGAGGGTCTCCGCGGGCACCTGGGATGCGGGACGCCTCTGGGGGGGCGCCCCTCCGCCACAAGGGTCCCTGGGCCTGCGCAGAAGGGTTGCTCGTCCGCGTAGGCTGTCTGAGTAAGGGAACCCATGAACTGTTCCAACTCAGTGAGGGAAGATCAGAGGCAGGGAAGCGCTGTCCACCCCTGCGGCGAGATAGTGTCCACAACCTCCAGCCCGACGCAATCACCCGATCGGGTGTGGTGGTGCTCTAGCACTGCAGGGAAATCTGGTTGACCATGCACCGGCGTAGGTACGCAACATCGTCATTGTTAGAAGGTCAAAGGGGCCCGCGGTGGGTCCATCGGGGCAGGGATCAAGCCATGCCGATCGGACGCCTGGGATGTCTCGGGCAGCAGGGGAGCAGGGGGCGCTCGAGGCGCTGGTGGGGAGCCTCCCCTGCAAATGCTGGCGGCAGCAGCGGCGGGCTGAGCGGCGCTGGAGGCCGCGCCACCGGTGGGAGGGGGGGAACGGGGCAGGTGCGGGGCGGGAGGACGCGACGGACGCAGCAGGTGGCGGGGGCCTCATGGCAGGTGGGCGCGCAGGTGGTGCAGGCGGGGGGGGAGACGAGCTGGGGGCGCGGGCCCCGGGCTCGCGCTGAGGGGGCGGCAGCTGGGATGCGCTGGCCGGACACGTGCCGGAAGGCACGAGGGGGCGCCGGCCAGCAGACCGGCGGGGCCCCTATCAGCCCCCGCGACGGCGAGGCGCGCAGGGGTGCCAGTGGCGTCGCCTGTGGGGTTCGCAGGGGCGTCGGGTGCAGGCTGATCGCGTGGGTCAGGCGACGTGCCTGAGCGGGCAGGGGCGCCGACGGACCCTCGCGGCCCGCTGCGCACCCGACGCTGTCTGTGGACAGCCTCCTCGGACGTGGAGTCGGGGGACCTGGCGCGCAGGTAGGCGAAGCGCCGCGACGCGCCGATGCTCCCGACGGGAGTGGGGAACCGAGGCGAAGTGGGGCTGCTCAACGTCGCAGACCCGCCGCGGGTGGCAGACGAGGAGGCAGGGGGAAGAGCGCCAATGGGGCCAGAGGGAGGGGAACGCGCTGCGGCAGGGGTCAGGCGGACAGGTGGCGCAGAGGTCCCCCCCCACACATGGGGAATCTGGAGAGCTGCCAGCTCCTCATGAGAGCAGCCGCTCTGGCGCGCATTTCGTCGCGCGACACGTCCCGCCATCCTTCGAAACGGTCCCGTTCGTGCAAGGCATCGAGGTAGGCGGTCTCGACCAAGTTGGGGTCGGTCTGGTGGATGGGCTTGAAACGCTCGGCAGCGTGGCTGAGGTCCAGATGCAAGGGAACCACATCCTGGCGCGCATGTCAGCGATTCTCCTGATGGTCCGACGGGGAGGCCTGGCTGTTTCTGCAACGCAGCCTCTGCGGAGTTCGGATGCTGGGACATGCGTTGCAGGATGCATCTTCTACCCATAAGCACGCTCGAGGACGGGGCGGAGGCATTCGGGGAGGTGCATTCTGGGGTCGGCGGAATGGCAGCGGGGCCCGTGGAGGACGGCCATCCAAAGCTTGGCTTGGCGAAACCCGAGGTTGAGAAACCCGCGCGTGGCCATGACCAGCTAGCTTGGCTGCGGGTAAGCAGCTGACTGACAGGGAGTAGGGGCCAGCTTGAGGGGCCGGATGGGGTGGGGGGGGGACGCAGCGGCAGCTGCGCCGGCATCGGAGGCGTTGGCCTCAGACGCATGGGGTTCGGGCGGGCGGGGGGTCGAGATCTCAGGGGGCCAGGTGGAGCCCCGGCGGGGCCGTCGTTGGGCGCCAGCAGGTCAGGGTCTCTGGTGGCCCTTGACCTGGAGCGCTGCGGGGCCCGCTGGCCAGAGCCAGCACGTGCGCACAGGGTGAGCGAGACGTGGGAAGGGGAAGGGGGTGGCAAGATGCCCCCGAGGGTAAGGAAGCGGTCAATGAAGAAGACAAGCGTCCACCTGGGTGCAAGGGGGGCGCCGGCGGCCTTGAGGGGGGGTTCATGGGGGGCGGGCCCGCAGAGATCGCGCACGAGGAGCGCCACAGAAGGAAGTGCGGTGCCAAAGTGCCACCGGAGAGACGACCCCACGGGTTGCGAGCCCTGACCATTGCATGTACCTGCTTGCGGAGGGCATCATCAGATATCCTCTGGTTTGCGGGAGGAGCCGAGGCGGGCCGAAGCATGTGTAAGAGGGCGTCGCCCGAAGGGGGCCCAAGGTCAGGGCAGGCAGTGACGGCGTCTGGGAGCATGGCCTGGAGGGCGTCAGAGTCAAGTGCGGCAAGGGCACCCTGGAGGTCGAGGAGCTCGCGGATGCGGGACTCGCGCGGGCGCCACTGGGGAGCCGCAGACACCGCAGGGAGCCGCGGAGGAGCGGCAGGAAGGGGTCCAGGGACACCAATGTCAGCGGTGACCCAGGCGCCAGAGGCAGGGGGGTCACCGGAAGCAGGGCCAGAACCAGCGGCAACATTGCCGGGGCCGTGCCCGCCCTGGGTTGCGCATGCCGCAGCAGGAGCTCCATGGTCGCTGTCCCTGCGCCTGGAGCCTATTCTCATGGCAAGGGAGGCGGGCCGCGCCGCCTCGCGCGCGCGCCGAGGAGGCGCATGGGACGACGATCCGTCGACGCCTGCCGCGCGAGTGGCCAGGAGGGGGCGAGGAAGAGGGCGAGGGCGGGGAGGACAAAGTCGGGGGCAGCGCGGGAACGAGGCGCAGGGGCAGGAAGGGGGGCGGACCGAGGGAGAGGGCCAGAGGGCACGGCGGCGACGCCGGCGTCCTCGAGGGCGAGAAGAATATTACAGATCTCGGGATCGCCACTGGAGGCGCCAAGCAGCACAGGGGTAATGTGGGTGCGGAGGACGCGCAGGACCCTATCATCGGAGTCGTGCGCGCCCCAGACCTCGAGGAACAGAGCCCCCTGGCGTGCGGCGAGCAACGGCTTTCAGGCAGCCCCCCACCGCGGTGCGAAGGTCGGCCAAATTGCCAATCGAAACCGCAGAGAATGCGAGCACGGAGTCGCGGTAGGGCCTCCCGTGCACGTAGCATGTTGCCGCGAGGCCGAGTAGTGCCTCGGTGAAATCGCCTGCGTTGCTGAAATCCCCCAATGGGAGGGCAAAGTCATTAAAATTCCCGTGCCGCTGCCATGGCCAAGAGGCAACGCGCGTGGCCGCGGGGTTGGCCGGCGGGGCATCGCGGTGATGCCCAACGGGGAGAGATGGGTGAAGAAACCGTGCGGCAAGATCGGCGGGTGGGTCATTGATGTAATGGGGGCAGCGAGAGTGGCAGTGGTAAGGAAGCGGGGGGCATGACGCTCCGCAGACAAGGGGGCCTTCCTTGTGAGCTGGCCGCTCTGGCGTAGGCGGGTGGGAAGGGCGAGGCGGCTGGCGACCTTGACGGAGACGGCGTTCGCAGCACAGGGGTCAAGACCGAGGAAACGAAGGGGCGCGAAGTGCTGATCGGGTGTTGCTAGAAACGCCCCTGGCCCAAGGTACCCCCAGCTTCCCGCTCCATTTTGGAGCCCCTGGGGCCCTCTGGGCTTCGTGAGGGGTGCCCTGGAGGCCGTCTGGGCCACCCCGAGAATCCTAGGGGTACCTTGGGCCAAGGGTACCTCTAGCAACGCCCGAGCTGAACCGCGAGGCAGACGTTACCGGCATCGCAGCCAAGCATGGGGTGCAGGTTCTGTGCCAGCTGCGACCCCATCTTCTGGCGTCAAGTGTGGGGGGGGGGGGATGCACGCAGTTGCGTTTGCGCGGGCGCAGCCGGAGGACGCAGGCGAGAAGGGAGAGGCAAGCAGGACTTGAGACCAGTTGGCCGAGCCCGCGCATGACCTCCGCCCAAGTCTCCTGGCAGCTATACCCAAGCGGTGGGGGGGGCGACGCGCGATGGCAAGGAAGGAGCGCGCCTGCTGCGCGGCAAGGGCAGCGCCGCAAAGGTCGACCTTGGGCACCCCTTCGTATTCCGGGGCGTCCTGCATCGCGCCCCGGGGCGGGACCTCTTGAAAGGTGACAGGCCGCGGAGGGTCTTGCGCAGGGAGCTGTGCAAGGAGACCCGCGCGGCCAGCAAACTCTGCAAGGGACCAGAGCTTGGCGGCAGTACTGGCCTGCGCCATGGCCGAGCTTCAGATGATGATGACGACGCCCTTGGCCCTCGCGAGCGCAGCATTGAGCCTCCGCGGGCAGGTTCAGGCCCCCGAAATTGCAGCGCCCGTTGGAGCGCACGCGCACGACGACGACCAGGCCCGGCTCGCCCCCCCGCATCTGGTCGGTCGTCTTGAACCGAACGCTGCGCCATCGGTTTCGCAGGCTGGGGAAAGAGGGCGGTGGAAGGAAGTTGGGAGACTCGGAACGGCGGCGGGGGGCGGGGGGCCCGAGGGATTGAGGGCCAGTCGCAGCAGAAGGCGCGGGCCAGGGCGCGCCAGGCCGCGAGCGGCCTGAGCGCACCGCTGCTCGCGGGCGATCCCGCGGGCGCGGGATAGCTTGAGCAGAACGGCGGCGGACGACGCCACATGATGGGATGGCAGAGCGGTTGGAGGGAAGGGGGCGGGAAGGGGGAGAACGAAGTTGACGAAGAGCGGGAAAATGAAGCAGAGGGGGGAGGGAACGGGCGGAAGAGGAGGGGGAAGCGCATGAGAAGGAGGATGGCGAGGAAGATGGTGGAGCAGAACGGAAACCGAGGAGGATGGAGTGCACGCTGAGAGTGAAGTGCAGCGACGACCTAGCCAGCGCTGCGTGGGCAAACAGGACACGGATCACGAACGCGAAGATGATGAGCTAGTAGGAGGCAGCTCGCTGGAAAGAGCAGGAGCGATGCAAGCAGGAGGAGGAGGAGGAGGAGGAGAAGAAGGATAACGGGCCCTTTTGTCACAGAGGGCCTCCGTTCCTCTGATGTCCCTCCTGTCACAGAGGGGCGAAAGGGTCGCCGTATTCCGGCTTTTGGATTGCCGCCCGCAGGTCGACTTGCTCCACACTGGCCAACATCTGCTCGTCCTTCTGCCTTACGTCGGTGGGGACCTGACCTGGGGATGCACAGCACCCGACGCTCGTGCCGAGATACGGCCAGGACTGGCGGACGGCAGACCTGCCAAGGGGGGAAAGTTCCATGACGCTCTCCCACCAGTCACTGTCGCCCGCAGGGTCGAGAGCCGTTATGGGGGAGCAGCGACACGGATGGGCGAGGGGGGCAGCCTCGTCGGCAGCCGCGCGGCCAATCTGACGGGAAAGGAGGGCGCGAGCGAGCTCAGGGGTTAATAAGCCAGTGACCAAGACGCCGCCCTCCCAGTTAGGGCTGGCCTCGGCGTAGAGCGGGACCTCTGCCACGGCACGGTGCAAGGCGGCGGGATGGCGCGGAAAGAGGAAAGGCCCCGGCAGGTGTGCGTAGAGATGTGTAGGCCAGCCGCCCGCCAGGCCCAGGGAAGGAAGATGGAGATCCCGAGGGCTTGCGGAGCGTCTGAGAGAAGAGCAGCGAGGTCGTCGACGTAGGTGGGGCATCTGTCCCCGGTACACTCCGCCACGCCCTCAATGATAGGGTCGTGCCAGATGTTCCAGCAGAGGGGAGGAGCCGTGCCACCCACGCCGACGGAGCGAAGGAAACGCCTGAGTGGGAGCAGCTACCCAGCACTAACGGACTGGACGTGGCGCTCGCTTACGAGGGCGGAGCGCCCGCGCCGGCACCAGGTGGGGAGGCCCCCGCGGGCCAGCGCGTCTGCTCGAGCTATTGGATGGAGAGGCGCTCGATGGCCCCTTGTTCTGGTCGGCGCAGAGCACCGCGTTGGCCGGGCAGGGGGGCAGGTGTAGAGTGGATTGGCGAAGGTAGAACTCGTCGGTGTCGAGGTCTGAGCCCAGCAGGGCACGCCAGGCTCTGCCCGCCGGAGCGTGGGGGGGGGCAGGCAAGGTGGGAGACCATGAGGGTGCACTCCCTTGATGGCAGCCTGATCGCGGGAGAAGCAATGATCAAGGGAGGGCCCAACCGTTTCGGCGATAGCCGCGCCGAAGAGACGGCGGAGGCAAGATGGAAGCTGAAGGGGTTGGAGGCCCCCGGTGGTCTCAGCGTGGAGAACTCTGGGGATCCAGACGAAGAGGTTGATGGATAAACCGAGAACGCGTTCAAGGGACACGTGATCCTCCCAGGCAGACCACAAGGCCTGCCCCAGGAGACAGACGATGAAACGGCAGCCAATGTGATATGCCTCGTATGGCTCTCCATCCACACCAGGGGGCTGCTGGCCGGCTGCAAAACAAACACACACAGGCACGCACCCGCACACACGCACACTCTAACTCTAACTCTCTCTCTCTCTCTCGCACACACACACACTCTCTCTCTCTCTCTGGCACGCACACACAAAACACACACAAACTCTCTCTCTCTCTCACACACACACACGCGCGCACGCGCGCGCACGCACGCACGCACGCACCCACCCACACATAAACATGCACACACACACACACACACTTTTTTCGTCGGCTGCCTGTTGGTGTGAACGCAGCGAGTGCTAGGGCGGGGACACGCCTAATTCAATCACCGCCTGGCGTTGCAGATGGGGGTTCAGGACGTGACTGACGCATGACACACACACACAAACTTTGCGGTCGCCGCCCAAGCGCTCAAAGAGTCCAATCCAAACTGAGCGAAGCTACCCAGGATCGACCCTGGAAAGCCGGCAAGTGCAAGGGGGGGAAGCGCTGGCCCCTCACGGTGCAGTGGCGGGGGCCGGCGGCGAGCAAGCTGCGGCGGGGAGCAGCGGGCGGGGAGCGGCGGGCGGGGGTCGGCGCCGAAGGGGCGGTGGCGGGGGGCGGGCCAGCAGCGCCAGCGTCCGGGCCGGCAGGGGCGCGTCCCAGTGGACACGTGCGGGGGCGAACGGCGACAGGGTGCCGAGGAGCAGCAGCCGCCGCTCGGGAGAGTCGTGCCGTGCGGGGCCCTGAGATGGCTCACGTCAGAAACTGGGACAGGAAACAGCCACTCGCCGCGGTGAGGCGTCGCGAGTGTCCCAGTGGAGCAGGAAGAGGCCTCAGCGCAGGGTGCCCTTGAAGCCGGGGCACGCCATCGAGCCTCATGGTGGCGTGAAGCACGGGCGAAAAGAAGGCAGGACACACACACACACACACTCTGTTTGGCGCCGCGGACTCGCGCGCAGCGACGAGGCGTCGAAGGCCAAAAGGCAAGAGAGCATAGCGGCGGACGCGCGCGTCTGGGACCTCGGAAGAAGGGGCAGGAACACACGCACACACACATACACACACGCACACACGCACACATTCACGCACGCATGTCTTTTCCTCTGGCGCGCTGGGGAGAGTCTAAATCGGCGGGCAGTGGGATATACGCATTCGCAGAGGATTGAATTCCTTGCCGTGGAAGAACGATTCTGCACATATACGCGACACACACACACACACGACAACCCAAGCAGAACGAATATATTTAGGCATGCCTACCCCGTTTCACGAGGCGGCGCCCGACTCGCATTCCCCCTGGCGACCTCCAGAAATTGCAGCAGCACGTCCACAGAAGGACAACCACCATCCTCGCAGCAGCATTCAAGCATCTATGTAAAAAGTGCGGGCCGTCCAAACCCACTCATGACAAACAGGCTGACAGTCACACTCCTCCCCATGTCGCCGCACCGCCATCTTACTCATCATTGCTCGCAGCTCTCATTATGTAACCAAGCATTCGTGTTATATGAGCAGCTTGTGCCTGGCACGAGGGGAAGTGCCTTACACTAAAGGGAATTACATGGTGATACAACATACGCCTAAGATGAAGACGACGACGAAGACCACGAAATTGACGACGACGAAGACGACGACGACAACGACGACGACGACAACGACGACAACGACGACAACGACAACGACTACGACTACGACTACGACGGCGGCGGCGACGGCGACGAGCTAAAGTTTCGAACAAAGTGCCGCACAACAGCAACTTAACGGGAGTCGATGCCACGGCCATGCGCTCTCAGCGTATTGCGGTCTTGAACCAACTCATACACAGCGTGAACACACGACAGCCTCTGCAGATTTCCCACTCGCAGATAGAACACTGCACCGCGGCTGCGAAACCAGATGCTTCGATCCATTGCAAGACAAACTGAAGGACAAGGCAAGACAGCCATTCCGTCAGCCTTCCCTGTCGCCAGCGGCGCTCCTCAAACGCCAAGTTCACATGCCGGATGCCCGAATCCTCGAAGTCGCGCGGCTTGTAGGACAGCAGCCGTGCTCTCGGGCCCTCCTCAGGCATTGCAAGGGACCCCTACGGTGAGGAACATTTGCTTAGCGTGTCGCGGGGGTGACCTCTGCGACACCTGTGCATTGCAAGCTTATGGCGAATCGTCGCTCTGCTTCATAAGATGGGAGGCTGCGAAAAGGTCGGAACGTTGATGCTTGGGGACTGGGACGTGCTTAGCGTGTCGCGCCGAAGCGTGGGACCAGAAACGGCGGCGCGGCAAGCTAGGCAAACGTTCCTGATCGTAAGCCTCCATCGGGACAGCATGGGACGGGGGTAAGGGCGGAATCCATTGTTGACTGCCCAAACTCTGGCTTTGGGTAATGCCATTGCGGCATGCCGATGTCCTCCTCGTGCGCCGGATGGTTGCACTGCACGACTACCTCATGCAAGATGAATGGGATGGATGGGATGGGAATTCAGCATGTGAGGGTGCAAGTCAAAAGGTTGGAAGGACGAACTCTCTCGACACCGTGATTCAGGTGGGTTCTTATTAGCCCCCCGCTCCTCATCACCCTCCTCCTCCTCCTCCTCCTCCTCCTCCTCCTCGTCAGCTTGAATTTATCTCCGCAAAGCTTTTGCGCCAGATCCCAAGGTTCCCAAACGTGCTTGATCCATCCGCGGGACTCCCGAAGGCGGTCCTGTAGGGAGGAGGGGGAGGAGGAGGAGGAGGAGGAGGAGGAGGAGGAGGCGAGGTAAGAGAAGGAGGAGGAGGAGGAGGAGGACGATCAAGAGGAGGAGGAGGAAGCGGGGGACCAGAGTGAACGTAAGATGCGTCAGCGATGCGATGCTGCAACACACCCTCCTGTCCCACGTCCCCCCATAGGTCCCTGCAAGCTTTCCTGCTCACTATAAGAGGCGCCCCCATGGAAAGATTAGCACCCCGTGGGCCTGCCGTCGAGGCGAGAGCCCCGCTCTGGAAACGCAGCGGAGAAGTATAGTTATGCGATTCAGCGAGGTGTCCAACAGGATCCCCAATTTGAAAAAGGGCCGCCCACGCATGTACCTGCTGCATGCAAGTCTATAGGTATGGCCATCAACTTCGAGGAAGTCTCAAGCGAGAACCCCATTTTGAAAAGGAGCCGCCCTCGTCCGCGCGGCTGCCACAAATATCAAGCTGGAGCCCAATGTTGAAAAGGAGCCGTCCTCCATCGTTCCAAGGAGGTCTCTGGCAAAACGCCCGGCCCGCCCTACTGACACGTCCAGGTGTACGACAGGGAGAGTTATCCATAAGGAAAAGGGATGGGGGAAGAAAAAACGGTGAAAAAAGAGGAGGTGCAAGGGCAGGAAGAGGAGGGCGAGAAGGAGAAGGAGGAGGAGGAGGACAAGGACGAGAAGGTAGGTCAAGGTCATCCCCGAAACTACATCCCACCTCGACTTCCCTCAGAAGTGTCCAGAAGCCGACTCGCTCTCCGACAGGCAGCATGTTCTTCCGCGCGAGACGGATATCCCGAGAAGGAAGCGACGGTAACAGCGGCACAATGATTTTCATGAGGGAAGACGCGCGGCGTCTCGGGATCGGCTGCTGTTAGAGCTGCAAGCCTGAGCACCCTGATAAACCGAATCCTTCCCCTCTTACTAACACCACGGTCGGGAACTTCTGCTCAGCGTGTCGCCGCGGCGGCCCCTGCGACACGCTATGCCTGCAAGCGGATAGCGTGTCGCTCCGCTCCGCGAGGCGGGAGGCCAGGAACTGCTCGGGGACGTCGACTCCAGGGGCCAGGAAGCGATTGCCGCGTGGCTCTGGAGCGTGGTAGGCCAGAACCGTCGAAAGGACACGATACCCCAAAGTTCCCGACCGTAGGTGTCCTCCCGCTTCTCCTCCTCCAACAATGGAGGCCTTTCCTGAGAGCGACAGCCCCCAGAGCCAGGCAGACCAGGAGCCGAAAGCCAGAATCCGCCCAAGACTCGGAAGCCTGGCCACCAGACCAAGGTGCACTCACGATCTGCTCCAGACCTGCTGGAGGACTCGAAGCATCAAAATACGGCCGAAACTCGATATTCTGAGGCTCCTAGCTTTCGGAAAAACAATGTTGCCTGGAGTACACACGCGTTCTATCTTCCTGGTCTTCCTCCTTCTACCTTGCCACAGTCAACCCATCGACGTCGACATGCTTCTTATCATGGAAGAGTGGCTGAGCTTGCACATGTTTTCAGACCGCTTACGACGCTTTCTGAATGGCAATATGTTGTTGGGGCCGCGCTGTACGAAACGGGACCACTACGGCGCGCCAGGCAACATCACAGCTCGCTCGGAGATGTTCTACACAGAGCAAGCGTTCCAAAATAAGAAGCCCTGGCTGTTGAGTAGGATGGAGCAGGAGTGTGTGCCCACCTCAGTCAAACTGTGCGACCCATCTGAATCAAAGGGTGCGCGGGCGAGGTGGCGAGCCTTCGCACGCACCACCATGCCAAAAGTGGAGAGGGGGGAGCGGGACTGACCGCATCTCCCTCGCGAGGAGTCGCTCGCGCAAACTTCGGTACTGAGCGGATCCCTCTCGCGACCGCCGAGACCCCTCAAGGGCTGCCGAGCTCCACGTACCTGACCGGAGTGGTCATAGCATCGCGGCGGAACGGCTCGCCGAGCTCCTGGTTCAACACCACCTCCACCAGAGTCGTCTCGTTCCTCTTCATCTGCCCCTCGATCGCATCGGTCAGCGCGCTCTCGAGCTCCGCAGTGGTGCTGACCTTTACACCCTTCAGGCCGCATGCCTTCGCCACGGCGGCGTACTCCACGCCGTAGTTCAGCTCCGTCCCAACAAAGTTGTCAGCGTACCTAAAGGAACACGGAAGGGCCAACATATACACTGTTGGAGGTCCGCGCGGATTTCTTGGATCCGCGCTGGACCCACCTCACTAGCGCCGCCAGGGGGGCCAATGCGCCGATCCGAGAAATCCGCGCGGAGCTCCGAAAGTTTACGTTTATGCAGTTGTCTCGTCTTCGCGTACCACAAGGTCGTGTTGCGCTTCTCGGCGCCCCACTGGTAGTTGCGGAAGACCACCATGGTCACGGGCTTCCAGTCATTGCGGCCGCAGGCAGTGAGCTCGTTCAGCGAGATGCCGAACGCGCCGTCGCCTGCGAAGCCCACGACGGGGACGTCGGGACAGCCGATCTTCGCGCCCAGGATGGAGGGGAACCCTTGAAGAAAAAACGGCATAGACAGAAACTGCTTGATCTCCGCGCGGAGTTCGTGGATCGGCGCTGGACACCTCTCCCTGGCGCGCGGAGCGCGCCAGGGGCGGCGCCGCAGGTGCCGCCAGGGGGAGGCCCAGCGCCGATCCAAGAAACCCGCGCGGAGCTCCACAGTTTATACTTGTGCCGTTTTTTCCTCTTCGAAAGCCGTAGCCGCAGGGGCCGAAGAGGCCCGGGGCCAGGTATTTGCGCCCCTGCTCGAACGACGGGTAGGCGTTGCCGATGGCGCAGTTGTTCCCGATGTCGCTGGAGATGATGGCATCCTTCGGAAGAACGCGCTTGATGGCCCGCCACGCCTGCCGGGGCGACATCCTCTCTGGGTGCGCCGCCCTGCAGCGCTGGTTCCAGGTGGTGCCCGGGTCGTCCTGCTTTTAGGTGATGTTGGAAATGCTGGGGGCGTTCCTTTTCCGGGTTCAAGATCGACGTTGCGCTTTGCGCCATTTTCAATTCGGCTCCGCTTTGTAAGGCAATTGTGTGCCGTTCCGTTTTGGTTGGCCGAAAACCGAAAAACCGAAAACGGAGAAAAAACGCCCCCAGCGTTTTCGACATCAACTCGGGTCCTGCTCGTGGTCCATGGACTCGAGCTCCGTCGCCCAGCTATCCTTCGCGCTCTTCACCAGCGCCTCCCGGCTGGCACGGCCCGCCTCCCCGGCGGAGGGGGACAGGTGCTCCAGGAGGCCCTCAGCCACCAGGCCGGCGTCGCCCTGGATGCCCACGGCCACGGGCTTGGTAAGGCCGATGCGGTCGCTGTTGATGTCGACCTGGATCAGCTTCGCGTCCGAGGGCCAGTAGCTCATGCCGTAGGCGGGCAGCGTCGAGAAGGGGTTCAGACGCGTGCCCAGGGCCAGCACCACGTCGGCCTTCCCCATGAGCTCCATGGCGGCCTTGGAGCCGTTGTAGCCCAGCGGGCCCGCGAAGAGGGGGTGCGTGCCCGGGAAGGCATCGTTGTGCTGGTAGTTGCAGCACACGGGTGCAGACAGACGCTCGGCCAGCTTGCGCGACGCCTCCCCCGCCGCGCGAGGGGAGAGGGGACAGCAGAGTCGTGTTCGAAATTCCAAGGAAAGACTGCGGATTCGAAGGACTGGTAACGTCAGGTGTTGCGAAACACTTGAGTGTTTGAATATTCGATTATGTGGAACGAGAAGTTGTTTCTCATGCCGACGCATTAGGTTTGTGGTTATTTGGTTTGTAGAAGCAGACGTCAAAGGACGTCGTCGGGGGGGAATAGCGAGTCAGCTCGCGCAGCCTGTCTTCCTGGCAGCGGAGGCGCCCGTGCCTCGAGGAAGGCGACCGGCGGCGGGGCCGACACTGGCTACATGCAGCAATTCTTACCGCCCCCCCTTTCCCCTCCCCCCGACAGTTTTTCGTCCTCGTCGTCTGGCTTTCGGGTGGTCAGCCCTTTGGCCTCCGGCATCCGCTCGGGACGGTCCGGGCAACCCCAGAACACTCTCGGCGAGGCGCAACTGCTTGGGGTCCCAGGTTGAAGTAATGTGTTCTTTTGGGGCTAAAGCCATTTGTTCGGTGGTCAGACAAAATCCGCCGACCCTGTCGGCGTATGTGAAACGCCTTTCTGTTTGAGTCGTCGTCGTCGTCGTTGCTATCGCCGCTCCACCCCTTTCCTTGGGCCCTCCTCCTCAAGCGATACAGCCAGACGGGAATCAAACACCGTCATAATTGATTCGAAGGGCAGCCCCTTCCCTTTGATCTCTTCCCTGGCAGGGGGGGGGGGGGGAGTAGCGGAGGGGGTCCCACGGAGGGTCCAGGGGGGGTCCCTAGGGTCGTAACTTCCCCCCAGCGAACCTTTGTGGACAAGGGGGACAGGGGGCGTGGCCCACTTGTGGATAGGGGAAACTCAGGACCCCTCCCCCTGGCTCCCCCCTGCAGACAAGGGGACCACAACCACCACCACCCCTCCTCCCGAAGATCCCCCCCAGAGGCACCCTCCTCACTCTCATCTGTGAAGTTTCCCATATGCTTCCAAGAGCCCTCAGATCCGCCCCGAGGCGGCTCCAAGTGGCCACGGAGCTTCCCAAGAAGGCTCCCAAGAGGCCCCAAAGCAGACCCCACAGGCTCCCAACAGAGCCCCAAGAAGGACTCCAGAGCGTCAGCGTCGTCGTCGTCAGCGTCGTCGTCGTCGACCCCTTCAAGGTCGGCGGCACTGGCTGTAAGGACTTCCCAACATAGTATGAAGGTCAAGAACATGTATTCCAAGCTTTGGATGCGCGAGCTGTGTAAGCCAAAATTGACCAACCAACCCGCCACCCAACCATCTAACGAACCAACCAACTGCTCAATCGACCTGGAAAAATCTGTTCGACCCGACAACTGGACGACGACGACGAAGAAGACGACGACGACCACGACGACGACGGAATGCAATGGAATGGAATGACATATAATGGAATGGAATGGAATGGAATGGAATGGAATACAATGGAATGGAATGGGATGGAATGGAATGGGATGGAATATAATGGAACGGAACGGAATGAAATGGAACGGAATGGAATGGAATGGAGTTGAATGGAATGGGATAGGATGGGATGGGATGCGATGGGATGCGATGCGATGGCATGGGATATAATGGAATGGATTGGAATGTAATGACTTGGACTGCGAAGGGAAAGAACGGAACCACCACCGCCTGTCGGTGATCCTGCTCTTGCTCCGTCCTGTTATATTACATTAGAACCCGTTGCGTTCCAATCAATTCCATTCCTTTCAATCCAATAGTATCGCATCGCATCCCATCCCATCGCATCCCATCCCATCCTATCCCATTCCATTTCCAATCCAATTCATTGCACTCCATTCGGTCGTCGTCGTCATCGTCGTCGTCTTTGTCGTTGTCCGTCGTTGTCAGTCGTCCGTGATCGTCCGTCGTCGTCCGTCGTCCGTCGTCCGTCGTCGTCGTCGTCGTCGTCGTCGTCGTCGCCGTCGCCGTCGTCGTCATCATCATCGTTCGCGGCGTTGCCGCGTGGCAAGTCGAGTTGTGTATTTCCCCCTCGGCGTTCCCACGTGCCGAGTAAAGTAGAATTGTGTGTGCTCCGCCCCGCGGCGTTGCCACGTGAAGAGCATAGAGGAATAGTACGTTGCCACGTAGCGAAATGGAGAGGAATGGCTTTGTTTAGTTCGCACCCCCCCCACAGGCGCTGTCACGTGACGAGTACAATGGAACAGTATGCTACTTGTGTTCACCCTCCAGGCGCTGCCACGTGGCAAGTCGTGGAAAAAGTGTGTTCTGCCCCAAAGCTTTGGCATGTGACATGTAGGAATTTCCGTCTCTGCTGCGTTGCAACATTGCGCATTGGATTGCGTTGGCATTGAACTGCGTGTGCGTTGCACTGCAGTGCAGCGCATTGCGTTACACTGCGCTCGCAGTTGCACGAGACTTGATTTACGGACAAGTCGAATACGAATTGACCACTAACAAACGCCAAACTGGCCAACCCGCCAACCGATCAACCAAAAAACCAGCCTACCTACTAACCAACCAGCCAACCAACCAGCCAGCCAACGAGCCAACTAATCAACGAACCAACCAACGAGTCCCTCCAGTGGAATTTCAAGGATGTCCCACACCGCGGGGCCCGGATTAGATTTGTTGACAAAGCAGTCAGCCAGCCAACCAACCAGCCAACCACTCCAGAAATATAGATGTTTTATCCGGCAGCCAGCCAGCCAGCCAGGCCACTCTTTGGGGCGCTATTGAGGATGTGTCACAGGCGGGAACTGGAATAAGTGTGATTGACCCCGAACAACTTGTTTCAACCCCGAGACAGAAAATTGCCACAGCGCCGAAAACACACATGTTCTTGATCCTTCTCCCCTGGAGGGCAGCCCGGGGCTGGAAAACCGCCGAGAGCCGACGAAAGCGCCCCAAACCCCGAGCCTACAAAGGACATCCCAATCCCCCCCCCTTCCCCCGACTCGAGCCTCGATGCCACCCTCGGACAGTATCACTCCAGCGCCGTTCAGGATCACCGGGAACTTGGCCTCCGAGAGCAGCGCCGCGGCCTCCTTGACAGACTTTTGGCCACCCGGCGAGCGCTCGATGTGAGTGGCGGACGGCAGTGGCAGTTCCACTACCTTGGTCTACGTGCACTTCCTCCTGCTCCTCCACCCTCCTCTTCCTGCTCCTCCTGCTGCTCTTCCTCCCCCTCCTCCTCCTCCTCCTCCTCCTCCTCCTCCTCCTCCTCATCATCATCATCATCATCATAATCGTAATCATGATACTCATGATCATGATCATGATCAGCATCAGCATCAGCATCATCATCATCATCATCATCATCATCATCATCATCATCATCATCACCATCGTAATCATCATTATCATTATCATCATCATCATCATCATCACCATCATCACCATCGTCATCGTCATCATTCCTGTTCCTGTTCCTCCACCCTCCTCCTCCTCCTCCTCCACCTCCTCCTCCTCCCTCCTCCTCCTCCTCCTCCTCGCCATCATCATCCTCCTACTCCACCTCGCCATCATCATCATCATCATCATCAGCAGCAGCATCATCAACACAATCGGCATTATAATTATCATCATCAGCATCAGTATCATCATCACCTTGAGCATCATCATAACCATCATCAGCGTGATCATCATCATCATCATCATCATCATCATCATCATCATCATCATCCTTCTTATCATCGTCATAATCATAAGCAACATCATCATCAACAGCATCAGCATCATCATGATGATCATCATCATTATCACCAGCAAAGTAATCGTGGGCATCATGATTATGATTACTATCAACATCCTCATCGTCGACGTCATCATCACCATCAGCAGCATCATCATCATCTCTAAGATCATCATCACAATCATAATTCTCATCATCATTATCACAATCATCATCATAAACATCACGATCAGCATCATCATCATCATCATCACAATGTATCAATATCTGAATCAGCATTATCGTTACCATGGTCAACATCATCATCATCATCATCATCATCATCATCATCATCATCGTCATCATCATCATCATCATCATCATTGTCATCGTCATCGGCAACGTCATGGTCATCATCACCTGCATCATCATCGCCATCGTCATCAACCTCAGCATCATAACCATTGAATCATTAGCATGATCGTCGTCGCCACCACCACCACCGTTATCCTCAGCATCGTCCAAATCCTAATTCTCACCCTCATCATGACCACCACCATCATCTTTACAAGTTCCATCGCCATCATCATCAGTATCATCACCACCATCCATCATCATCGTCATCACCATCATCATCATCATCTACCATCTATCCTCATCATCACCACCATCAGCATCATCATCTACCATCATCACCGCAATGATCATCATCAGCACGATAATGGCCATGACCAACACCATTAATATCGTCATCGGCATCGCAAACGTAATCGTCATCATCACCTGCACCGTCATCACCATCGTCATCAACCTCAACCACACCCCCACCGCACCATCACCATTATCATCCTCCTCATCATAATCATGTTCACTATCATCATCATCATCAGCATCATCATGCTCGTCATCGCCATCACCACCATTATCCCCATCATCGTCTCATCGTCGTCGTAAACACCATCATCAGCGCCATCGTCATGATCATCATCAGCATCATCATCATCATCATCATCATCAGCATCATCATCACCATCACCATCATCATCAGCATAATCAGCATCCTCATGTTCATCCTTGTCCTTGTCCTTGTCCTTGTCTTTGTCCTTGTCCTTGTACTTGTCCTTGTCCTTGGCATTGTCCCTGTCCTCATCCTCATCCTCATCCTCATCCTCAGACCAGCACCACCGCTTCCTCCTCATCTCGAGGTTTCCCCCTCGAAATCAGCCATATCCTCGTTGCCAACATCATTATCCTATTCTCGCCTCCCTCCTCCCTCCTCCCTCCGCCTCCACCTCCACCTCACCCTCACCCTCTCCTCCCGCTGCGCTTGCGGCGGCCCCGATTGCCCGCCCGGCGGCCCCCGACTCTGGCCTCGGGAGGCTGCGACTTCGCCCTCGACTTCGCCGCCGAGTGCCGGTGCTCCCAGCGCTGACGCCGGGCCGCTGGCGTCGTCGCTTTCGCCCTCGCGGCCGTCGTCGGCGTCGACGGAGACGACGACGCCGTCGCCGCCCAGCGGGCGCGGCTGAGCAGGGGGGCCCCTGGGGGCGAGCCGCTGGCGTGGCGCGAGTGCGGTGGCCTGCCGCGGCCTGCCTGGCCGCCCCCGATCGCGAGGGCGGCCCTGATGCCGGTGGCGGCTGGCTCCCGCCAGACGACCCCGAGTCCATGGAGGTCTCTGTTCCCTCGCCGCGCCACGCGGCCTCTCGCGCTGGCCCCAAGCCAGAGTGCCCGCTGCCGCGGCGGAGCTGGCGAGGCCGCGGACGCGGACGGACACAGGCGCGAGGCCTGCTGGAGGAAGCAGGCCGCCTCAGACGGCATCCCGTTTGGCGGCTGTGGCCTCGATGCTTTCCCTCCCAGTGCACGATAGCACATCGAACCGCCACGATCACGCAATGATATGGCCTAGCTGGAGCCTGGAGCCTCGGCCAGGTTGCACCGGCGCCATCGCGAGGATTTCAGACGGCTGCGCGTGCCGGCTGTGCTCTTCTGCGCGCACCTCGACGCACCGAATGGTCGGCTGCGCCAATGGTCCTGCAGCAGCTGCCATCGTCCGGCGATGTGCCTGGGGGGGAGTGGGAGTGAGAAGGAGCAGGCCTTCTCAAAAGGCTCGGAAGGCCTCGGGCCTTCTGAGAAGTTGTATGAGCCTTCCCCGAAGACAAAGGAACCTTATCAGAAGGACCGGATACTTCTGAGAAGACCCGCCACCTTCTGAGAAGGCCTTCCCCCTCTCACTTCCCCCCCGGCCGCGCCGCTGCCATGGTCCCGTGCGCTCGCGAGCGTTTCTGAAATCTCGTCGGCCTGATCGTGTTGAGCCCTCGGTGCGGCCCGAGAGTCTGGCGGCGGCTGCTGCTGGAGGCGAGGCGAGGCGGCCCCGATCGCTGCCACTCGGCAGGATCGTGAAAGTGCACGGGCCCAGAAGTCGCATGTGTCGGCCTACTGGCCCGAGCATTGCGAAGCGTCATGTTTTCTGTGCAGGCGACACACCACCGAAGAGCCGCGGCTACAGTGGATACATACGACAAGAAATCCCGCTATAAGTAATCTGGGGGCACGTTGGTCGACGGCCTCCGACCCAAAAAGGCTGCCACCTATGGGGGGCGCATCTGTTCCTTCCGCCACCTTCCGCCTGCACTCCTTTCTGGTCGCGCTACCCCCTGCTGCGCCAGGCTCCGGAGGTCTTGTGACGGCCCAGCTGAAAGCCTGCCTTAATCGCGGGGTGCCATCGGATCTGTAATCGACGTGAGAGCCCACGGAGACACGCGAGGCGATGCCGCCCCCGTTTCGCTTCCGCCGCTCTCCGCCGGCCCTCCGCCGGCCTTCCGCCGAGGAAGAGGCGCCAACTCCGTCGGCCCTCGGAGGCGAAGAGCCTCTTCTGGGATGCGTGGTGGCGCAGTGCCCTGGTCGGGCCAGGGAGGGCCAGGGTCGTCTCTGGAGGATTCCGCGAGGGGCCTGCCTCCCCGACGAGCGGGCGGGGCGCCGCGCTCTGTGGAGCGGGGCGCGCCCTCGGTGGGTGCGCGAGGCCACGCGGATGCTGCCCGCGGCTTGCCCTGACGAGGGCGCAGACGGAGCGATGCCGAGGGGGGTCACCAAGACCGCCTCGAGCTTCGATCCTGGAATCTCGCGTTCCTGGTGATCCCCCCCCCCAAAGTGGTGCCCCCCCTGGCACTGCCCCATTGGCCCTGATAAGGGCGCAGACGGGTGGCCAGGCAGCAGACAGCGGTCTCGGTGGCCCAGTCGGGGCAGCAAGGGCATCCGTGGGGGCAACGCTGTGTCGAACGCAGTTCGCCGTGTCGGGGTGGTGTAGTCGCTGCGGTGCTTCTGTGGCCCCTCTGGTTCAGCGTAGTGTTGCGTCCTCTTCCACTTCCCTCTCCTCCTCCTCCTCCTCCTCCTCCTCCTCCTCCTCCTCATCATCATCATCATCATCATCATCATTATCATCCTCCTCCTCCTCCTCATCATCATCATCATCATCATCATCAGCATCAGCATCAGCATCATCATCATCATCATCATCATCATCATCATCATCATCATCATCATCATCATCATCGTCATCTTCAGCATCATCGTCATCATCGTCATCTTCAGCATCATCGTCGAAATCATCATCATGATCGCCATGATCATCATCAGCAGCAGCATCAGCATCAGCATCATCATCATCACCATGACCAGCATCAAACGTCGCACCATCACTTGCACTACCACCATCAACATCACCATCACCGTCATCACCGTAGCCATCATCATCATCAGCAGCATCATCATCAGCAGCACCATCATCATCATGAACATCATCAGCATCATCATTATCATCACTATCAACATCAACATCAGCATAATCATACTAATACAAATTCAAGTATTAACATCAATAACAATAATACTAATCACCATCATCATCATCACCACCACCACCACCGTCATCATCAGCAGGATCAGCATCGGCACCATGTGCATCATCATCATCATCATCATCATCATCAGCATCAGCATCATCAACATCATCATTAGCATCATAACCACCATCAGCATCTGCAGGATCAATACCACCATCAGCATCATCAGCATCATCATCATCCCCAGCATCATCATCAACAGCAGCATCATCATCATCAAAATTCATCCCCACCATCACCATCATCAGCAGCATCGTCATTATTTTTATCATCCGGACCATCTCCATCATCAAATACACCATCATTATCATCACCATCATCACCATCAGCATCGTCTTCATCATCATCACTATCATCGTCATCCTCATTCATAACCTCCTTACCATAAGCATCAACATCAGCATCATAATCAATACCATGATACCAGAGAAAAAACCCAATCAGAATTTGGGGGGGGGCTATGGGGCTTTAGGGCTTTAGGGCTATGGGGCTATAGGGCTATAGGGCGATGTGGCCATAGGGATATAGGGCTAGAAGCCTTTAGGGCTATGGGGCTATAGGGCTACAGGGCTATGGGGCTAAGGGCTATAAAGCTATTCGGGCTATAGGGCTATATACGGTTATAGGGCTTTAGGACCATAGGGCTATAGGGTTATAGGGCTATAGGGCTATAGGGCTATAGGGCTATAGGGCTATGGGGTTATGGGGCTATGGGGCTATGGGGCTATTGGGCTATTGGGCTATAGGGCTATCGGAGGTGAGGGGGTGAGATCGAAGTGGAACGGCGAGCCCCCCACCGGGAAATCGGTTTCGGTTTCGTGTTCGTGCGTGCCGTGCGTGCGAGGCGAAGCTGCGTGGGCGGGCGAGAAAAAGTCTCCTGTGGCCGAGGCGCGGCCGGACCAAATGTTTCTCTTCCGGGGCGCGGGGCCCCACGGTGTCCCGCCGGTGTCCCGCGGTGTCCTCCTGTGCACGGCCGGACCAAATGTTTCTCATCCGGGGCGCGGGGCCCCGCGGTGTCCCGCCGGTGTCCCGCGGTGTCCCGCGGTGTCCCGCCGGTGTGGTGTCCCGCCGGTGTCCCGCGGTGTCCCGCGAGGATGATGATGAGATGATGATGATGATGATGATGATGATGATGATGATGAAGATGATGATGATGATGATGATGATGATGATGATGAGATGATGATGGTGGTGTCCCGATGAAGATGATGATGATGATGTTGATGATGGTTTCGATGATGATGATGATAGTGTCCAGATGATGAAGACGATGATGCTCATGATGATTATGTTGATGATGATGACGATGATGGTGTCCCGATGATGACGCTGATGATGACGATGATGATGATTCCGATGATGTTGGTGATGATGATGTTGATGGAAATGGTGTCCCGGCGATAATGATGTTGATGATGAGGATGTTGATGACGATTATGGTGTCCCGATTATGATGCTGATGATGATGATGGTGATGCTGATGGTGTCCCGATGATGATAATAATGTTAATGACGATGTTGATGATGATGTTGCTCATGATGATGATGGTGCCACAATGATGATGATGTTGTTGATGGTGATGTCGATGATGATGCGATGATCATGATGATGGTGTCCCGAGGATGATGACGATGTTGATGATAATGTTGATGATGAAAACGATGGTGATCATGATGGTGTCCCGATTATGATGATGATTATGATGATGCTGCTGATGATGATGACAATGACTGTGTCCAGATGATGATGACGATGTTGATGATGAGATGGTGATGCTGATGATGATGATGGTGATGTTGTCCCGATGATGATGCTGACGTTGATGATGATGTTTATGATGATGATGATGATGATGATGATGATGATGATGATGATGATGATGACGGTGCCCTCATGATGATGACGATGTTGGTGATGATGTTGATGTTGATGATGATGATGATGATGATGATGATGATGATGATGATGATGATGATGACGTTGATTGTGAGAGCGATTGTGATATCGATAGTGAGATCGATATTGAGACCGAATGTGAGATCGATTGTGTGATCGATTGTGAGATCGATTGTGAGATCAATTGTGAGATCGATCGAATGAGATAGATCGAGTGAGATCGATTGTGAGATCGATCGAGTGAGATCGATCGAGCGAGACCGATAGTGAGATCGATACTGAGATCGATAGTGAGACCGATCGAGTGAGACGTTGGTTCCCCCCCCCCGAACCTTCTTATCACCCGAAGGGTGGTCGTATAGGTACGGCTATAGGGCTATAGGGTTATGGTACTATAGGGATATATGGCGATTGGGCTATTGGGCTATAGGGAAATAGGGCTATTGGGCTAGACACCCCCGGGCACTTCTGGGCACCCCGGGCACCCGGGCACCCCTGGGCACCCGGGCACCCCCGGGCACCCCCGGGCACCCCCGGGCACCCGGCCCCGGCCACCGAAATCGGCCACACACCTGGGCACCCCCGGGAACCCCCCGGCACCCGGGCACCCGGCCCCGGCCACCGAAATCGGCCGCTCCCCTCACCTCAGCTTTATATCCGCTAGGACCCCTACAGAGGCAAGCTCTGATTGGGGAATAATCAGCCGCATCGTCCTGATCATAACCTGATTTCTGCTCCTCATAATTATCCTCCTCCTCCTCCTCTTCCTCCTCCTCCTCCTCCTCCTCCCCCCCTCATTTCTCCTCCTCGCTCTCTTCCTGCCCTTCCCCCGTCCATTTCCTCATCCCCATCCCCCTTCCCCTCCTAGTCCTCCTCCTCCTCCTTCTCCTCCTCCTTTTCCTGCTCCTCCTCTTCCTCCTCCCCCTCCCTTTCCTCCACCTCCGTGGCCTCCGCATCCACCTGCCCCCTCTTCTTCTCTTATTATCCCTCTCCCACAACTGATGCCTCCTCTTTCCTGCCCCCCCCTGATGCTCCTCCTCCTCCTCCTCCTCCTTCTCCTCCTCCTCCTCCTTCTCCGCCTCCTCCTTCTCCTCCTCCTCCTACTCCGCCTCTTCCTCTTCCTTTTTCACGTTAGGCAAAACTTAGATCGGTTGGGATCGTAGCGTCATGGTGGTAGACCAACAAAGAAACGGCCTGGCATGAAACCGACTTCGCCGCAGTGGCCAGCGCATTTCACTGCAGGCAAATACGGACAGAACGAGGGGCATAGAAAATCCTCCTCCTCCTCCTCCTCCGCCTCCTCCTCCTCTTCTCATCATCCGTCCCCTCCTCCTCCTCCTCCTCCTCCTCCTCCTCCTCCATCGTGCTGCTCCCCCTTCACCCTCGGACACCTTGGTCCACATGTCCCTCGGGATGTTGATCTGCGCCGGAGCGCTGCCGCGCAGCGCCTTCTCGATGACGCGGTTGAGCACCTCCGCGATGCGGTTCGGGTCCCGCACCTCCTCCTGGTAGCAGACGCAGTCCTGGCGCGGGCGAGGCCCCAGCCACCGACGAGCCCGTCGGTGCCCCCGGACATTGTTTTTGTCATCCGCTGGCGCGTAACGGTTGTGACCCGGGCCAAATCCTCACCCTCCACCCCCTCTCTTCGGATCGGCCGTACTTTGGGCGACTTCGTCAGTAGGGCCAGAAGTTTCGCCCTACTCTGCGAGGTCCTTTGATGCCGATTTCCGCACTACTTTGCCGTTGCTGTTCCCGCCATACCTTTGCAAAAATATCCGCCCTACTTTCCTGAGGCGGAGATGTCCGTCGCATCGTTTGGGGTGCATTTCCGAGATAATTTTAAATCGGGACATTGACCAAAGAACGGCGGATCCGAAGTCACAGTAACGATCGTACGTGGGGGCGGGGGGGGGGCCTGGACCCCCACTCCACATGCTGGTGCTCTCGCGCATGCCATGGCTATCTCGGCGCACCCCGCCCCGACGTGCCCCACCCCGCCTGAGCATTACAGTTACCTGGGGCCCCAGCCCTCCTTCCCTGTCGTCATCGTCGTCGTTGTCGCCGTCGTCGTCGCCATCGCCGTCGCCGTCCTCGTCGTCCTTGTCGCCGCCCCCGTCGTCGTCTTCATCGTCCTGGATGTCGTCCACGTCGTTGTCCTCGTCGTCGTCGTCATCGTCGTCGTCCTCGACGTCGTCGTCGTTATTGCCGTCGTCGTCTTCGTCGTCGTCGTCGCCGTCGTCGTCCTCGTCGTCGTTCTCGTCGTGGTCGTCCTCGACGCCGTCGTCGCGGTCGTCGTCGTCGGCCTCCGAGCATGGCGCCATCCGCGGCCCAGGTAACGCCTCTTCTTCTTCTCAATATGTGTCTCATTCGTGATTGTATTAGTATTGTTATTTTTCTGGTTATTGTTGTTCTGCTTCTTCTTGTTCTGAATAATCACCATCGCCACGACCACCACCAGCACCACCACCAACATCATCATCATCGTCATCACCACCGTCATCATCCTCATCCTCATCCTCATCATCTTCCTCATCATCAACAATAGCATCATCGTCGTCATCATCATGACGATCACCATCATCATCAGCAACACCATCAGTATCAACAGCATCGATCGCCATCATCGCCATCATCACCACCATCATCATCATCATCATCATCATCATCATCATCATCATCGTCATCACCTGCAATATCATCATCACCGTCAGCACTGCCATCCCCATCAGCATCATCATCACCAGCAGCATAGTCAGCATCAACATCAGCATCATCACAACCACCACCATTATCATCATCATCATCATCAGCAGCAGCAGCAGAAACAGAAGCATCAGCATCAGCATCCTCATCCTCATCATCATCATCATCAACAGCACCGTCGTCGTCGTCATC
>CAUYUJ010003636.1:361936-444436 GCA_963575745.1 Prorocentrum cordatum
TGGTGGGAACAGGGGGGACAGTGGACAGTGGTGGGAACGGTGGTGGTGGGGACAGTGGTGTGGGGACAGTGGGAATGAGGTGGAAACACTGGGACAGTGGAGGGTACAATGGTGGTGGGGACACTGGTAAAGGCGGTGGCGAGGACGGCGGTGGGACAATGGAACAGAGGTGCAGCGGGGACAGTGGTGGGGACAGTGGTGGGAACAGTGGGACAGCTCAGTGGGACAGCGGAGGAGTGGGGACAGCTCAGTGGGACAGTGGGGACAGTGGGGATAGGCAGTGGTTGGGTCCGTGGAGACAGTGGGGAGAGTGGAACCGTGGTGGGAACAGTTGTGGGAACAGTGGGGACAGTGCGACAGTGGTGGGGCACTGGTGGGGACAATAGGGACGGTGGTGGAACCAGTGGGGACAGTGGTGGTGAGGACAGTGGTGCTGGGAACACCAGTGGGGGATGTGATGCGGACGGTGGTGGGGACCGGGAGTCGTTTGCTGGCGGTGAGTAGGGGGGGGGGGGGGAAAGGGGAAGGGGGGGTGCGAACCGGTAGTGGCCCCCACCAGTTTTCCGGATCCGGAGGGTAGGGGGGGGGGAGGGGTTCGAACCCGGTAGTGACCCCCCCGGGTTTTCGAAGGGGAGGGGGGGGGGCGGGGTAGGGGAGGGGTTGGGGAGGGGAGGGGGGGTTTTGCCGGGGGAGAGGGGGGGGTGGGGAGGGGTTCCAGCAGGGGGGGGGGATTGTCGGAGGGGGGGGGGGGGGACCCCGGTTTTCCGGAGGAAAAGGTTGGCAATTTTCCACAGTAAAGCGGCGGTGGATCACGCTCTCTCAGTGAGAGGAATGGAAGTAATCGTAGTGCTAGTCGTAATAATAATCGTACTTGTAATAGTAGCAGTAGTAGTAGTAGTAGTAGTAGTAGTAGTAGTAGTAGTAGTAGTAGTAGTAGTAGTAGTAGTAGTAGTTAGTAGTTAGTAGTTAGTAGTTAGTAGTAGTAGTAGTAGTAGTAGTAGTAGTAGTAGTAGTAGTAGTAGTAGTAGTAGTAGTAGTAGTGGTAGTAGTAGTAGTAGTAGTATCATTATCAGTATTCGTAGTAGTCGTTGTAGTAGCAGTAGTCGTCGTAGTCGTAGTAGTAGTCGTAGTAGTCGTAGTAGTAGTAGTAGTAGTTAGTAGTCGTAGTTAGTAGTATCAGTAAGTAGTAGTCGTATTAGTCAGTGTTAGTGTAGTAGTTAGTAGCAGAAAATAGTAGTAGTAGTAGTAGTAGTAGTAGTTAGTAGTAGAGTAGTAGTTAGTAGTAGTAGTAGTAGTAGTCGTAGCAGTAATAGTAGTAGTAGTAGTAGTAGTAGTAGTAGTAGTAGTAGTAGTAGTAGTAGTAGTAGTAGTGGTAGTGGTAGTAGTAGTCGTAGTAGTAGTATAGTAGCTAGTAGTAGTAGTAGTAGTAGTTAATAGCAGTAGTAGTAGTAATAGTAATAGTAGTAGTAGTAGGAGTAGTAGTAGTGTAGTCAGAGTAGTAGTGTAGTAGTAGTAGTAGTAGTAGTTGTAGTATTAGTAGTAAGTAGTAAAGAGATAGGGAGGAGGAGGAGGAGGAGGAGGAGGAGGGGGAGGAAGAAAGAAAGAGTGGATGAGAGGGAGGAGGGGGGAGTAGGGAAGAGGAGCGCAAGGGCAAGAACGACGAGGGCGAAGGGGACGATGAAGGAGCCTGGAAGCCCCCCTGGCCGATGGTCTTGTTGGCGGCCTGGGGCGTCACCAGCAGTAGCGGGGTGTGGTTCCAGTAGGCCGTCTTCACGGGGGTCACGAAGTTGGTGATGCCCGGTCCGTTCTGTGCGATCATCATGGACCGGAGGGGGGGAAGGGGGGAGGGGGAGTCGCGCCGCCCCTGGCACGTTCTGCTCACTGGGGGGGGGGTCCAGCGCCGACCCAGGAAGAACACGCGGACCTCCGAGAGTGTATGTTTGTGCCGTTTTCGTCCTCCGAGAGAGGGGGAACGAAGAGGTTGGGGAGGAGGAGGGGTAGGGGGAGGGAGAGGTGATGGGGCAGGGGGAGAATAGAGGGATGATGAGTGGAGATGTAGGACATCTTGCCAGTGGCGCGCGAGAAACCGTCGGCCATCATTCCTGCGTTGTACTCGTGCGCGCAGTCCCAGAACTTGATCCCTGCCTCAGGGAACAGGTCCGAGATCGGCATCATCGCCGAGCCGATGATGCCGAACGCGTTGTCGACGCCGCGCTTCTGCAGCACCTTCACGAACAGCTCCTCTCGGCGGCACGCAAGAGTGACCCTAGACAAGAGTGACGTTTTGGTGTGCGGCTTGCCGATCGTTGCGTGCAATGCGACCGTGGCGGCCTGCGTGCCTGGGCTTGTCCCCGCGCTCCCCGAAAGCCGCGTACCAAAGGCCACTCCGAGCAGATGGGGTCGGAGGAACGCGCCGCATCTCCGATACATCGCCGACGCGTCGGTAATGCGTCGGTGATGCATCGGCGACGTCGGCTGGGGTAAAATCGGGCTCCACATCGAGCCACCTGGGAGGCCATGATCTCCGGTGCATCAAGAGCCACTCTGGCGAAGGGCCGCTCGGCCTTCGGGCCGTAACTCGGGTCTCCGGCTGGGCTTCGGGGGGCGATCTGGGCACGCCCAGAACGCTCCCGGCGAGGCGCACCTGCTGGAGCGCACCCTGGGGACAGAAAGGCCTCCAGGAGCCACTCTTCCTCCTCCTCCTCCTCCTCCTCCTCCTCATCATCATCATCACCATCATCATCATCATCAGCAGCAGCATCAGCATCATCATCAGCACCAGCATCAGAATCATCATCACCAGCATCCTCATCATCACCCTCATCATCATCATCATCGTCATCATCATCATCATCACCACCACCACCATCATCATCATCATCATCATCATCATCATCATCATCATCATCATCATCATCGTCGTCGTCGTCGTCGTCGTCGTCGTATCATCATCATCATCATCATCGTCATCATCATCATCATCATCATCAGCATCATCATCATAATCATCATCATCATCATGATCAATATCGTCATCATAATCATCATCAGCAGCATCAGCATGATCATCATCAGCATCATCAGCAGCATCATCAGCAGCATCATCATCCTCATCATCAGCAGCATCACCCTCAGCAGCAGCCAGCATCATCATCACCATCATCAGCATCATCATCATCATCAGCATCAGCATCAGTATCATTATGAGCAGCATCAGCATAAGCATCAGCATCAGCATCATCATCATCATCAGCATCCTCATCATCCTCTTCCTCCTCATCATCACCACCACCATCATCATCATCATAATCATCATCATCATCATCAGCATCATCATCAATCTCATCATCATAAGCATCATCATCAGCAGCATCAGCAGCATTATCATCATCAGCAGCATCATCATCAGCACCATCATCAGCAGCATCATCATCATCCTCATCATCAACAGCATCACCCTCAGCAGCCAGCATCATCGTCACCATCATCAGCATCATCATCACCATCATCAGCATGATCATCATCAGCACATTATCATTATGAGCAGCACCAGCCTCATCATCATCACCACCATCATCATCATCAACATCATAAGCAGTATCATTATGAGCCGCATCGGCATAAGCATCAGCATCAGCCTCAGCATCATCATCAGCAGCATTATCAGCATCATCATCATCGTCATCATCATCAGCATCAGCATCAGCATGTTCATCAGCATCATCATCACCATCATCAGCATCGTCATCATCAGCATCAGCATCATCATGTGCATCATCATCATCACCATCATCAGCATCCTCCTCCTCCTCCTCCTCCTCATCATCATCATCATCATCATCAGCAGCAGCAGCATCATCATACGGTGTTAAAGCGACATTGGCGGGATGGCCGCTGCGTGTTCTGGAAGCAGGAGGAGGAGGAGGAGGAGGAGGAGGAGGAGGAGGAGGAGGACAACGAGGAGGACAACGAGGAGGAGAACGAGGAGGAGGAGGAGAAGAACGAGGAGGAGGAGAACGAGGAGGAGGAGGACGACGAGGAGCCGACGAGAACGTGCGGCCGATCCTCGGTGGTCATGCGCTCGACCTTGGCCGGCGCGGAGGCGGCCGCCCGCGCGGAGCCGAGGAGGCGGCCGGCGGCGAGGCCGCCTGCCGGCACCGGGGCGAGCAGCGGTGCGCGCGGCGGGGCCGCCGCGGCGGCGCGGGCGAGTGCGCGGGGCAGGGCGCGGCGCGCCAGGGCCTTGGACAGCGCCATGGCTACGGGCGCATCGTTCAACCGATCCCTGTCCCCACCGACGACGGTGGCCTAGGCCCCACTGGCCGATTTACCCCCCTGGGTGGGGATGTGGGCTGTTCCCTTCGGGTTCCGAGGGGCATGTCCCCAGCTGGGGTGGTGGGATGGTGGGGCTCGGGGTGGGGATGGGGACAGGGACCAGTCAAACGATCCTGGCTGCGGGCGCTGGGCGGTGGGGCCTCGGCAAGGGGGCTCCAGGAGCCGAGCGGGAGGCGCCTCGAGCTGGCACAACGGCTGTGGTGGGCCGCCGGGTCGGCACACCGGGGCCGAGCAGAGCGGCGGGCCTCGCAGGGGGAGGGGGGGTCATGAGCCGGGCAGAGAGGCGCCTCGAGCTTGCACGCGGCGGCTCTGGGGCCGCCAGGTCCCGGAGAAAAAGAACAGATGGCATGAGCATGCACTCTCGGAGGTCCGCGCGGACTTCTTGGATCTGCGCTGAGAGCCTCTCCCTGGCGCGCCGGAGGCGCCGCCATGGGGCGCCCCAGCGCCGACCCAGGAACCCATCGCAGATCCTCGAACGTTTAGGCTTACGCACTTGTTTCGTCCTCGGAGCTCGGCGTCACGGGGCGGGGGGAGTGCTGCGGGGCCGCCGGGCCGGCACCTGCCGGAGGATAGGGGGGGTGGGGGGGCAATCGGCGCGCCGCTCCCAGCCACAGCTCGCGGTCCGAGTCCCAGCCTCACAGTCTCTCGGGGTCGGCTCACCATCTGCAGTGCCGCTCGCAAGGTCACCAGCGCCCATCGCGTGCTGCGCCGAACGCGCTCCCACGGCGACGCGGGCCTCTCTCCACCCTCAATGTCTGGAGCAGGCGCCAGGCCAGAAGCGCGAGTGTCCTAGCATAGAGCGCCAACGGCCTCTCGGCTGAGACAGGGCCACGTGGACGCAGATAGGGGGCCTAGTGAAAGTCAAAAAATCCCCCCCCCCCCCCATAAATAACCACCGCGACACGCGAAGTCGTTCAGTCAACGCGCCCAAAGAAAGAAGCAAACAGGGCAGGACCAATTGTCTGGTCCAGGTGGTTTTCCTCCCTTGACTAGTAGGCCCCGCAGCAACACCGATCGAAGTGAAGCGGCAGCAACGAGGAAGGCTGGCCACCCTGGCACTTTTTTTCCACTGCGCAAACCCAGAGCAATGAAGTCTCTACCTTCCCACTACAGAAGCCACTTCCGCACAAACTGGCCACGCTGGCATGGGAGAGTTGGTCGGCCGCTGGCAACTTGCAGAGCGCGAGGCGCAGGGAGGCAGAGCTGATATACTGCCGACTGCGAGGAAGCCTTGGAGGAGAAGAGCTGCAGCAGCCAACCCTCGAGCCTGCACGAAAAGAGCAGGAAAGCTGGGGCAAACGACTTCGAATTCACGTCCTGGCTGTCACGGGAGGCCGCGACGACACTCAATGACGCTCTGGTCACCCAATGTGGACCCTTCGCCGCCACGGCGTGTCGAGCATCGGCGGCGCGCCCAGGGGGGGGACGTGAGAGGGGGCCGGCCTTCCCAGGAGGCGGCGGGGCTTCTCGGAAGCCATCCGACTTCCTGAGAAGCCGTCTGTCAGAAAAGAGGCTGAAAACCTCTCGGAAGGCCCGAGGCCTTCCAAGCCTGCTGAGAGGGCCCGCCCCTCTGCATCGCCCCCTGGGCCCTCCGCTGAGAGGGGGGAGCATCAGGCAACGCGGCCAGCACTGAGCACATCAAGACATCCCCCAGCTCCTGGCGTCGATCTGTTCACTGAAAGCTGCCCCCCTGGGCAGACCCCCGCTATAAGAGTGGTCTTCACCTCCTCGTTACTGAGGCCCTCGTGACTTCTCTATGGCCCCAGCAAGAGTCATCAGCGACCTCAACGCAATGGTCACTGCCACGAACGTTCAACGCGAGCGTAACCATGCTCGTCATCGCCATCAGTCACAGTCACAGCAATCAATAGCAATCAATCTTGCTTCAATTGCCGACACCGCCACCGTCACGATGGCTGACTGCCGTCAGTCGTCGCCGCTGCCAATGATCGAACTCGCTGTCATCATCATCATCATCATCATCATCATCATCATCATCATCATCATCATCATCATCATCATCATCATCATCATCATCATCATCATCATCATTATCAGCATCATCATCATCACCACCACCACCATCATCATCATCAGCATCATCATCATCAGCATCATCAGCAGCACGTTGACCCTCAAACAGAATATCTGCCCAGCTCGGCACCTGTGAGCACGCCGTCAGGACATGGCCGACATCGCCCCCTCAACATCATCCCCAACCTCGCCGCCAGCGACCGTCACCACCGTCGCCACCCTGATTGCAGAACACGGTCCGCATGCGATCCCGCCTGCCGTCTTCCTGAACAGTGTCGTAACAGTACGATTGCAAAGCTGTCTCCATCCAGCACCATCTGCCATCCTCAACCTCCTCCCCCTCTCTCGCAGTAGTAGTAGAGCCCTTGAGCCATCGTCATCGCCCATGCCAAGTCTTTCCCCACCTTGCCCTACTCTGCTTTATCCTCTGCATCTTCCAGCATGTCCATGCGCACATCTCTCCCTATATCTACATACTTCTGCCTCCTTCCCTGTCTCTGTCTCTGTCTGTGCCTCTCGCTCTCTCTCTCTTGAGCTTGTGCTGCCTTGACGCCGTGCCGCAGAAAGTACGGCACCAGCAGCGCTGGAGTACACACTGGCTGTCCGTCCTGCATAACAGGTGCTCCATGGGAGTCGAGATGGACGTGGGACATGCAAGCAGGACGAAGAGCGGAGGCAACGAAAGAAAACAGCGGGTTTGAAAATGCGAAGCACAAAACACAACTTTGGAGAACTGATTCAAACTTCATTGCCACAGAAACTCAAGTTGGTATAAGTTGGGAGCGGGAGGGAGACACGTACTTTGGCAGCTTGCTGTGGAGGAAGACTTTTGCGGAGTCTCTGCAGGAAACGGTGAGGGAGGGAGAGAGGGGGTAGGAGGGAGGGGGGAGGAGGTAGCAGGGGAGCAGGGAGAAGGGAGCGGGCGGGGATGGGGGTGGTCATGTTTGTGTTTGTGTTTGTGTTTGTGTTTGTGTTTGTGTTTGTGTTTGTCTGTGTGAGAGTGAGTGTGTGAGTGTGTGAGTGTATGAGTGTCTTTGTGTGTTTGTGTGTTTGTGTTTGTGTTTGTGTTTGTGGTTGTGCTTGTGCTTGTGCTTGTGAATGTGCTTGTGCTTGTGTTTGTGCTTGTGCTAGTGCTAGTGCTAGTGCTTGTGTTTGTGTGTTGTGCTTGTGTTTGTGTTTGTGCATGTTTGTGCGTGTATGTGTGTGTGTGTGGTTGTGTGTGTGCTTGTGTTTGTCTTTGTGCTTGTGCTTGTACTTGTGCTTGTGCTTGTGCTTGTGCTTGTGCTTGTGTGTGTTTGTGCGTGTGTGGGGGAGAGGAATGAGGCAGGAGGGAGCAGGGAGCAAGGAGCGGGGAGGGAAGGAGAGAAGAAGGAAGGGAGGGAGGGCCCGGGGGGGGGGGGGGGGGCAGGGGGGGGGAGGGGGGGAGGGAAGAGGGGGGAGCTCGCGTGATATCTGACGTCCTAACACTCCCTCCCATCCCTCACCATGGCGTAGATCTCTCTTTTTTGTTTTTTCTCTCTCTCTCTCTCTCTCTCTCTCTCTCTCTCTCTCTTCGCACAATCGGATGTCGTAGCAAGGCATAGCATTACATGGCATAGCATGGTATTGAAGACCAACGCGTAGCATGACATAGCATAGCATGGCGTGGCGGGCTTCGGCGGCCCCAAAAATCAACGAATCGACACCGAATGTTTTTCGGGGGGGCATTTTCTAGATGTTGGGGCTTATTTGGAAGGACCGAGAACTATGCCGTGGCATGGCACTGGAAATAGTGACGCCAACGCTGCAGCGGCAGCACGATTCGGAACAAGCAAAAGCGTGGAAATGAGTCCAGCGCTGCAGCGAAAGCACGATTCGGAACGAGCGGAAGCGCGGAAATGAGGCCAGCGCTGCAGCGGGAGCACGATCCGGAACGAGCGGAAGCGTGGAAATGAGGCCAGCGGTTCGGCGGGAACAACATTTTGAACAAAACCCCAGCGAGAACCCTTTTCCCGGGAATCCCGTGTAAGAAGACAGTACGCGGAGGGGGGCCAGAGATCTTCTTGACGTCATCAGGCGAGAGAGGAGCGAAGAATGCACAGCGTGTAATCGCAAGGCAGAGTGCGCGCTGGAGCGGTCCTGGTCGCGGGGCTCCGCCCAGGGGCTGGCGAGCGCGAGGGCGCGGCCGGGCAGCAGCCTCCCCCCCCCCTCGGCGCTCCCTGCAAGTCGGTCCGCGCTCCTGCCAAATTTTTGCTCCCTCCTGGATACCACTTGTCCGTCCTCCCCCCTCCTCCTTCCTCCTGCTCCCTCCTCCCTCCTCCTCCCTCGTCCTCCGTCCTCCCTCCCTCCTCCCTCCTGAATACCCCCCTGAGGCTTGCCCATGACGGCGCGCGGTGGAAGGGTGAGGACGGTGACGCAACTCTGCTTCACCCGAAGAGTGATTCCAACTTTACTGGACGGATTTCCGGGGAGCCTCGAGGGCGTTCGTGGCGACTGATGGTGTACAGAGGGACCTGGGGCCAATGCTAAATCAACATGTGCAGATCTATGCATAAATGCCTATCGATCGATCTAGCTATATATATATATATACACATGCACAACTACAGTTATATTTGTACAACTACATTTACAAGTAACTACATTTGTAGACAGAGAGATAGACCAGCGCACATACACACATGCGCACGTGTATATACACGCATGTGTATATATATGTGTGTGTGTCTAGATGTATCGCACGACATATAGACGATGCATCTCTCTATATATATATATATATATATATGCATTTGTATGTACATTCATATGTATGTATGTATGTATGTATGTATGTATGTATGTGTGTGTGTATGTATGTATGTATGTATGTATGTATGTATGTATGTATGTGTGTGTATGTATGTGTGTATGTATGTATGTTTATATGTATGTATGTATACATACATGCATGCATGTATGTATGTATATATGTATGTATAGGGGTGCGTGTATCCAACTGCATGTTTACACATGTATATGTTTATCCATATATATCAAGTTGCGCCGATCTCTCTAGGCATACATCGATCGATTATACATATATATACGTATGAAGAGAGCCACGCAGCACAAGTTATACAAATGTATACCTATATGTATATCTGTGTATGCATATACATATATACAGAGAAAGAGAAAGAGGAAACAGCACTCCGACAATATACTCCCGCAGTATAATCCCTTTGGTGTGTATGCACGTAACCATCGACGACTAACGCTAGTGATGGCGCTAGGATGCCAAGATGACAGGAAGCTAGGACGCCAGGATGCCAGGACACCAGGATGACAGGATGCCATGGATGCCAGGGTGCCCGGATGCCAGGTGGCAAGGACGCCAGGATGGCAGCAAGGCGACATCCTAAGATGCCAGGATGCCTGTTCAACCTGTGCGGCCTGTAGGACCTGTGGGGTCTGCGGGGCCTCGGGGGCCTGAGGAATATTTGGAACCCGTGCGGCATGTGCGGCATGTGGAACATGTGAGACTTGCACGACCTGTGGGGGCTGTGGGACCAGTGCCACTTGTGGGGCCTTTGGGGCATATGTCACTTGTGAGTCCTGTGGGACCTGTACGGCCTTGGCGACCTATAAAACCTTTGGCAGCTTTGATGCCCGTGGGACATGTACGACCTGTGGGGCGTGTGCGACTTGTGGGGCCTGTGGGATCTGTGGGACCAGTGCCACCTTTGACCTCTGAGGCCTGTGGGACCTGTGCGACCTGTGCGGCGTGTGCGGCTTGTGGGGCCTGTGGGACCTGCGAGACTGTGTCAGACCTGCGGGGCCTGTGCCTGGATGCCAGGATGCGAGGGATGTCAGGATGCCAAGTTGCCAGGATGCCAGGACGCGAACGGAAAACCAGTCTCAAGAGTGCAGTTCTGGGAACGCGAAGAGCCCGAAGTGGCCTACAACTGGCTCTGGACATGCAAAATCAGTCCCGATCATGGAGTTCTGGGAGCACGAAGACCCTGACTCCAGATCCGCCGTATTTGGGTTGATTCTCCGACGTGGAACGGTGTCGGGAATGCACCCCAAACGACGCGAAAAAGTAGGGCGGCAATCTCCGCCTCAGAAAATACAACTGCTATTTCTGAAAAATATGGCGGA
This sequence comes from Prorocentrum cordatum, assembly GCA_963575745.1. NCBI lineage: Eukaryota > Dinophyceae > Prorocentrales > Prorocentraceae > Prorocentrum > Prorocentrum cordatum. Next base: position 372,425 of record CAUYUJ010003636.1, read on the forward strand.
AACAACGACAGCAAAGCAGGGCGGACATCGACATCAAAGGAGCTTGAAATGTACCACTCCATTTGCGAAATCGTTTAAAGTACGGCGGGTCCGGGGCCAGGGGAGATCGAAGTGCCTACATGTGGCTCGGGACGTGCAACATCAGTGCTAAATGCTGGAGTGGAGACTCCGAGGCCCCAGACATGCAACATCAGTGCCGGAGTGGAGTTCTGAGAACACGAAGAACCCGAAGTGGCCCACGGTTGGCTGCGAACATGCAAAGTCAGGCAAGGGAGCGGAGTTCTGGGAACTCGAAGAACACGAAGTGGCCTACAGTTGGCTCCGGGCGCTGGAAATCAGGACTGGAAATGGTTGTTCCCAACCATCCTGTGGTGTCGGGTCCTCGTTTTGAAGAGACAGCGCCCCGCGTCCTCTCCTCCTCCTCTCCTCCTCCCCCTCCTCCCTCCTCCCGTCCTTGCCTCTGCCCTCCGAATGCCAATCATTACGGCACACCCCTCACACGCTTCGTGGCCCCGCAGGGAGCTACACCGAAGGCTCCAGCGACAGGCTTCACATGCGGGCCCCAGCCCACCGCATGCCCATTTCGGCACATCCCTCGCCCGCTTCGTGGCCCCAAAGGGAGCTCTACCGACGGCCCCAGTGGCAAGGTTCACATGCGGCTCCCCAGCCCACCGCATGTCCATTTTGGCACATCCCTCGCCCGCTTCGTGGCCCCAAAGGGAGCTCCACCAACGGCCCCAGTGGCAGGGTTCACATGCGGCTCCCCAGCCCACCGCATGTCCATATCGGCACATCCCTCGCCCGCTTCGTGGCCCCAAAGGGACCAAAGGGAGCTCCACCGACGGCCCCAGTGGCAAGGTTCATATGCGGCTCCCCACCAACCGAACGACCATGACAGCACACCCCTCACACGGTTCGTGGCCTCATAGTGAGCTCCACCGAAGGCTCCAATGGCAGGGTTCAGAGGCGTCTCCCCGCCCACCGCATGTCGATGTCGGCACACCCCTCACACGTTTCGTGGCCCCAGAGGAAGTTCCACCGAAGGCCCCAGCGGCTCTGCGCCCACCGCATGTCAATTTCGGTATCCCCCTCATATGTTTCGGGCTCCGCTTTCCCGAGCTGCCTTGTCCCGAGCTTGCCGCTTGTTGATCGGCGGAGGTGCGCCCCGCCGATCGCGCGCTGTGCGGGGCGGATTAGGGCTCACATGCGGGTCCCCGCCCAAAGCATGTCCACCCCTCACACGCTTCGTGGCCCTCGAGTGAGCTCCGCCGAAGCCCCAAGGGCAGGGTTCTTATGCGGCTCCCCGCCCACCGCATGTCCATGACGGCAAGCCCCTCACACGCTTCGTGGTCCCATAGGGAGCTGAAGGGCTCAGTGGCAGGGTTCACGTGAGGCTCTCCGCCCACTGCATGTCCATTTCGGTACACCCCATCCCCCATCAGACGCTCCGTTGGCCACCGAGGACGATACTCATAACTGCGTTACTCGCAACTGCATATGGTGCGGCACTTCACCAGAATAATGTTTCAAAAGTATTCCGACGGCCGCCTCAGATGAACACCATGAATCGCGAACTCCATAGGGAGGGGGTTCCCAGCCGAGACTTCCTCGTAATTCAATCACGAACGAAGCCCACGCTCGAGACTTCCTCGATACGAGACCGTGTGTGAGTGTGTAGGTGTGTGAGTGTGTGCGTGTCTGGGTGCGTGAATGTGTGAGTGCGTGGGTGAGGAAGTGTGTGAGTGTGCGTGAGGGTCCTGATGGTATCGGTGGTGATGGTGATGTTTAGGGTGATGGTGATGATGCTGATGCTGATGATTATGATGGTGATGATGGTGCTGATGCTGATGGTGATGGCGACGACGATGACGATGATGCTGATGATGATGATGATGCTGATGATTCCGATGACGATGACGATGGCGATGACGATGATGATGACGACGACGTCGATGATGATGCTGATGTTGATGCTGCTGGTGATGATGATGATCATGAGGAGGAGGAGGAGGATGAGGAGGACGAGGATGAGGATAATGAGGATGAGCATGCGGATGAGGACGATGATGATGAGGAGGCGGAGGATAAGGAAGAGGCGGAGGAGAAGGAAGAGGAAGGAGGACGATAATGCTGATCCGCCACCGTGCAGCTGGGCACGAAGTGGGCGTGTTCTCAGGTCCTCTCACTACCCCTTTAAACCTCAGTCCCCACTCCTGCGGAGTCTGTAAAGTGTTCGGAACCCATCGGCACAAATCTCTGGGGGCTTGTCGCTGTTCTCCTGGGCTCCCCCGAGTGTTGTCGCGTGAATCTTCCGTGCCCAAGGGGGCCTATTGTGGGCATCTGGGGGTCGACTGCTCGGATTTTCGGTTCGTGTTCCCTCTTTTCGGCCCCTTTCGGTGTCGTTTTGGGGCCCTCTTGGGCCGTGTTGGGCGCATCTGGGTTGGTGTCGAGCCCTGTTGGGCAATGTTGGGGCCCTCTTAGAAGTCCCTTGGGCCGTCTTGGGGCGATGTTTGGGGACCTCTAGGGCCGTCTGTGAGCGCCGAGCAGGCGAGAACGCCAACATCATATAAAAAACAAAGGACAATCTATGATGGTGGCCTCTTAGGGCCCTTTTAGGAGGCCTCGTTGCGCATCATGGGGGCCTCTTGGGCCGTCTGAGGGCTATCTTCAGCGTCTTGGAGCGATCGTCCGGCGACTCGGGGCCCTCTTGGACCGTTTTGGTATCTTCTTGGGGCCCTCTTGGCCCGTCTCGGTGCCCCACGGGGCGACCTGGAGGCCCCACGCGGCCCCCAAGATGCCCAAGAGGCCACCAAGAGGCCCCAACGAAGCTCCAAGAGGCACCCGAAACGGCCCCAAAGAGGCTTGTAAATTACCTCCAAGAAGCCCCCGAGAAGCCTCCCACGAGATCCCAACGACCATCGAATAGGCTTCATACCCACAGCCCAGGCACGGTGGCGGGAGGGACCGACTGCCATTAGATGAATACTGATACTGATTGAGATGATGAAGATGAGGAAGCTGAACATGAAGATCAAGATGGCGATGAAGATGAAGCAGGTGATGGCACTACAGCATGTAGTGCTGCTGGCGATGACGACGATGCTGATGATGGTGATGATGATGGTGGTGGTGATGATGATGGTGGTGATGACAGTGGTGATGATAGTGATGATGGTAATGATGATGATGCTGATGACGGCTATGGTGACGGTGATGGTGATTGTGATGACGACGATGATGATGCTGATGCTGCTGATGATGATGATGCGGATGATGCAGATGTTGATGCTGATGATGATGACGGTGATGACGATGGTGGCAGTAATGATGATGGTGACTATGCCGATGATGATGATGATGATGATGATGGGGATAATGCTGATGGTGATGCTGCTACAGATGCTGCTGATAATGATGGTGCGTGTGCTGTTGAGGAGGCGTGTGATGATGATGGTAATGATAACGATCACGCTGGTGATGCTGATGCTGATGATGATGTTGATGATGTGTATGATGGTGGTGATGATGATGGTGATGATGTTGTGGATGATGGTGATGACGATGGTGGTGATAATGATGATGATGGCGGTGATGATGATGATGCTATTGATACTGATGGTGATGGCATTGATGGTGATGGCGATGCCGAATGTGATGGTGGTGTTGTGAGCGTGTGTGTGACTGGTGCTGGTGTTCGTGATACTGATGATGATGACGATGATGTTTGTGAGCGTGTGTGGGGGATGGCAACGGTGACAATGATGATGAACAGGATGATGATGGTGATGCTGATGATGCTGCTGATGATGATGATGAGGAGGAGGAGCAAGAGGCGGCTGGGGGGGGTGATGGTGATTGTGATGTTGACGATGTGCGCGCGCGTGTGTGTGTGTGTGTGTGCGTGTATGTGTGTGTGTGTGAAAGGGAATGGTAAAGGGAGGGTGATGAGGAGGAGTTCCAGCGTGGGATGCCTACGGGAAACCAGAACCCTACTTGCGGTGTGGGGAAAAGAAGGGACGAGAGAGCGAGAGAGAGAGAGAGAGGTGACGAGGATCTAGAGACGCGAAGACGTTGCAAGTGTTCGGAAGTTGGGGGTCTCTGGGGGGGGGGGGGGGCTCTGGAATTGTCGGAGGGCTACCTTGGGGGCCCCCTGGGCTCTCTTAGGCCGTCTCTAGGCGCCTTGGGGCATTCTAGAAGGTCTCTCGGGCAATCTTGGCATCCTGTGGGGGCCGTCTGTGGCCGTCTGAATGACATCGTAGGAAGCCGTGACCCCTCTTTGGGCCATCTTGGGCCGCATTGGGAGGTGCTTGGGCAATTGTGGAACCTTCTTGGGGCCCTCTTGAGCATTCCTGTGGCTGGCATAGGGCAGAAAGGCTGGATGTCAAAACGCATGGGGAAATTCCAGAATGTGCGAATCTCAGCTATCTAAAGCTTCTCGGGTCTCTCTTGGCCGTCTTGGAGCCCCTTGGGCAATCTTGGAGGCCTCAGGGGTCTCTCCTAGAAGGCCGTTTCGACAATATCCGGGCGCTCTCTCAAATCATCATAGGCCCGTCTTGGAAGGAGTCGGGCTTCCGTGCGCTCTGAAGATCCCCGTCTGGCACCCAACCACCCCCTCCACCGTCCCCGCGCACCGCGGGCACGTAATGTCACCGAAAGAGTACGCGTCGCGAGAGTATAACGTCAGAGCTGGTGGTCGCGTAGCTCTCAGAGGCAACCCAAAGAGGCCAAAAACAGCTTCGAAGGGCCCCACGTTCGTGCGAAATCAAAAAGGGGGAACTTCATCTTTGAGGTACCACACTGGATACTAAGGCGCTCCGGACAGGACCTACTTTTCCCAGGCTGGTGGCCCTAAGTGGCGGCTAACTTCTCGGCCGCACGAGCCCAGTGCTATGGTCGCGCAAGACGAGTTGGCAAGAAACTGAACCGTGAAAAGTCCTGCGTTCGTGTGACATTTTTCCAGAGGTTAACATGGCACCCTGACGCAGCATCAAACGAGCATCTCGCTGGAGCACGGCCGCACGCTTCCTCAAGTGTTCTAGAGCGTGTTTGAATCGCAACGCTTCAAATTCGTTCTGCAAGTTATTCACGGAACCACCCGCGCCGTGAAAATACCTCAGTCGAGCGGCAACCACATTGATGTGCCGGGCTCTCCTCTATCCCTCTGCGTCTAGAAACCGCGTCCGCGACTAGTTGCCCTTCAAATCAGACAAACGTTCGCGAACAACCACATGATGATCAACGCTTAGAGTCAACGCGACACAAGAAGACCTGAAAACACTCCACCATTCGACGAAACCTGCTCAACACTAATCCTGCGATTTCTGGAGGACAAATTAGAAAACACGCACCCATCTCCATCGAAGAAGCCGGCACAGTAATCGGCATCATGCTGCGAGCACGTCTCATTCATCTTTGAACATACATCAGAACGAATAGGCAAATAACATGACTTTCCATCAACTCGGAAGTTCTGTGACGCTGGAGAACCAAGCGGCATATGAAGGATTCCAGGCGTTTGCAGCGTCGTTCGAGTCGCTCCAATCCCATAGGGGGAGAGGACAAGCATGCAAAAAGGCGCCCACGAACTTTCGAGGTTGTAGTAGTAGTAGTAGTAGTAGTAGTAGTAGTAGTAGTGGTAGTAGTGGTAGTAGTAGTGGTAGTAGTAGTAGTAGTAGTAGTAGTAGTAGTAGTAGTAGTAGTAGTAGTAGTAGTAGTAGTGGTAGTAGTAGTAGTAGTAGTAGTAGTAGTAGTAGTAGTAGTAGTCGTAGTAGTCGTAGTAGTAGTAGTAGTAGTAGTAGTAGTAGTAGAAGTAGTAGTAGTAGTAGTAGTAGTAGTAGTAGTAGTAGTAGTAGTAGTTGTAGTAGTAGTAGTAGTAGTAGTAGTAGTAGTAGTAGTGTAGTAGTAGTAGTAGTAGTAGTAGTAGTAGTAGTAGTAGTAGTAGTAGTAGTAGTAGTAGTAGTAGTAGTTAGTAGTAGTAGTAGTAGTAGTAGTAGTAGTAGTAGTAGTAGTAGTAGTAGTAGTAGTAGTAGTAGTAGTAGTAGTAGTAGTAGTAGTAGTAGTAGTAGTAGTAGTAGTAGTAGTAGTAGTAGTAGTAGTAGTAGTAGTAGTAGTAGTAGTAGTAGTAGTAGTAGTAGTAGTAGTAGTAGTAGTAGTAGTAGTCGGTAGGTAGTAGGGGGTGAGAGTCGAAGTGGAACGGAGAGCCCCCCTACCGGGAAATCGATTTCGGTTTCGTGTTCGTGCGTGCCGTGCGTGCGGGCGAGGCGAAGCTGCGTGGGCGGGCGAGAAGAAAGTCTCCTGTGGCTGAGGCGCGGCCGGACCAAATGATTCTCCACCGGGCGGCCGGTGGCCCGCGGTGTCCCGCCGGTGTCCCGCGAAAGTCCCGTGTGGATGAGGCGCGGCCGGACCAAATGATTCCCTTCCGGGCGGCCGGTGGCCCGCGGTGTCCCGCCGGTGTCCCGCGAAAGTCCCGCGGTGTCCCGCGGTGCCCCGCGGTGTCCCGCCGGTGTCCCGCGGTGTCCCGCGATGATGATGATGATGATGATGATGATGATGATGACGTGATGATGATGATGATGGTGATGCTGATGATGATGATGCTGCTGATGATGATGATGATGACGTCGATGATGATGATGGTGATGCTGCTGATGATGATGAGGACGATGATGATGATGATGATGCTGATGATGATATGATGATGATGGTGTCCCGATGATGATGATGATGATGATGATGATGATGATGATGATGATGTCGATGATGATGATGACGATGATGCTGATGGTGTCCCGATGATGAGGATGATGATGATCATGATGATTATGTTGATGATCATGATGATGACGATGATGGTGTCCCGATGGTGATGAGTATGATGATGTTGATGTTGATGATGCTGATTATGATGGTGCCCCGATGATGATGATGTTGATGATGATGAGGTTGATGATGATTATGGCGTCCCGATGATGATGATTATTCTGATGGTGATTGTGATGATGTTGATGATGATGGCGTCCCGATGGTGATGATGATGACGATGATGTTGATGCTGATGTTGTTAATGATGATGATGGTGCCCCGATGATGACGACGATGATGATGATGCTGATGATGATGTTGATGATGCTGCTGATGATGATGATGCTGCCGATGATGAGGATGAGATGATGATGATGATGGTGTTCCGATGATGATGATGATGCTAACGATGGTGATCATGATGGTGTCCCGATGATGCTGATGATGATGATGACGATTACTGTGTCCCGATGCTGCTGATGATGATGATGTTGATGATGATGGTTGTGATGATGGTGATGATGATGGTGGTGTCCCGATGATGTTGATGACCGTGATGATGATGATGATGATGATGATGTTGGTGTTGATGATGAGGACGGTGTCCCGATTATGGTGATGCTGGTGATGATGATGTTGATGTTGATGTTGTTGTTGATGATGACGTTGATTGTGAGAGCGGTTGTGATATCGATAGTGCAATCGATAGTAAGACCGAATGTGATATCGATTGTGAGATCGATTCTGAGATCGATTGTGAGATCGATAGTCAAATCAATTGTGAGATAGATCGAGTGAGATCGATTGTGAGATCGATCGAGGGAGATCGATCGAGCGAGACCGATACTGAGATCGATAGTTAGATCGATAGTGAGACCGATCGAGTGAGACGTTGGTTCCTCCCCCCCCCGAACCTCCTTATCACCCGAAGGGTGGTCGTATAGGTAGTAGTAGTCGTCGTCGTCGTAGTAGTAGTCGTAGTAGTAGTCGTAGTAGCAGTAGTAGTAGTAGTAGTAGTAGTAGCAGTAGCAGTAGTAGTAGTAGTAGTAGTAGTCGTAGTCGTAGTCGTAGTCGTAGTAGTAGTAGTAGTAGTAGCAGCAGCAGTAGTAGTAGTAGTAGTAGTAGTAGTAGTAGTAATAGTAGTAGTATTAGTAATAATAGTAGTAGTAGTAGTAGTACTAGTAGTAGTAGTAGTTAGTAGTAGTGGTAGTAGTGGTAGTAGTAGTAGTGGTAGTAGTGTAGTAGTAGTAGTAGTAGTAGTAGTAGAGTAGTAGTAGTAGTCGTAGTAGTAGTAGTAGTAGTAGTAGTAGTGGTAGTAGTAGTAGTAGTAGTAGTACTAGTAGTAGTAGTAGTAGTACTACTACTACTACTACTACTACAACTACTAGTAGTAGTTGTTGTAGTAGTAGTGGTAGTGGTAATTAGTGGTAGTGGTAGGAGTAGTAGTACTAGTAGTAGTAGTAGTAGTAGTAGTAGTAGTAGTAGTCGTAGTCGTAGTCGTAGTCGTAGTCGTAGTCGTAGTCGTAGTGGTAGTAGTAGTAGTCGGAGGTGAGGGGGTGAGATCGAAGTGGAACGGAGAGCCCCCCTACCGGGAAATCGATTTCGGTTTCGTGTTCGTGCGTGCCGTGCGTGCGGGCGAGGCGAAGCTGCGTGGGCGGGCGAGAGAAAGTCTCCTGTGGCTGAGGCGCGGCCGGACCAAATGATTCTCCACCGGGCGGCCGGTGGCCCGCGGTGTCCCGCCGGTGTCCCGCGAAAGTCCCGTGTGGCTGAGGCGCGGCCGGACCAAATGATTCCCTTCCGGGCGGCCGGTGGCCCGCGGTGTCCCGCCGGTGTCCCGCGAAAGTCCCGCGGTGTCCCGCGGTGCCCCGCGGTGTCCCGCCGGTGTCCCGCGGTGTCCCGCGATGATGATGATGATGATGATGATGATGATGATGATGATGATGATGATGATGATGATGATGATGACGTGATGATGATGATGATGATGATGGTGATGCTGATGATGATGATGATGCTGCTGATGATGATGATGATGACGTCGATGATGATGATGGTGATGCTGCTGATGATGATGAGGACGATAATGATGATGCTGATGATGATATGATGATGATGGTGTCCCGATGATGATGATGATGATGATGATGATGTCGATGATGATGATGACGATGATGATGATGCTGATGGTGTCCGGATGATGAGGATGATGATGATCATGATGATTATGTTGATGATCATGATGATGACGATGATGGTGTCCCGATGGTGATGAGTATGATGATGTTGATGTTCATGATGCTGATTATGATGGTGCCCCGATGATGATGATGTTGATGATGATGAGGTTGATGATGATTATGGCGTCCCGATGATGATGATTATTCTGATGGTGATTGTGATGATGTTGATGATGATGGCGTCCCGATGGTGATGATGATGACGATGATGTTGATGCTGATGTTGTTAATGATGATGATGGTGCCCCGATGATGACGACGATGATGATGATGCTGATGATGATGTTGATGATGCTGCTGATGATGATGATGCTGTCGATGATGAGGATGAGATGATGATGATGATGATGGTGTTCCGATGATGATGATGCTAACGATGGTGATCATAATGGTGTCCCGATGATGCTGATGATGATGATGACGATGACTGTGTCCCGATGCTGCTGATGATGATGATGTTGATGATGATGGTTGTGATGATGGTGATGATGATGGTGGTGTCCCGATGATGTTGATGACCGTGATGATGATGATGATGTTGGTGTTGATGATGAGGACGGTGTCCCGATTATGGTGATGTTGGTGATGATGATGTTGATGTTGATGTTGTTGTTGATGATGACGTTGATTGTGAGAGCGGTTGTGATATCGATAGTGCAATCGATAGTAAGACCGAATGTGATATCGATTGTGAGATCGATTCTGAGATCGATTGTGAGATCGATAGTCAAATCAATTGTGAGATAGATCGAGTGAGATCGATTGTGAGATCGATCGAGGGAGATCGATCGAGCGAGACCGATACTGAGATCGATAGTTAGATCGATAGTGAGACCGATCGAGTGAGACGTTGGTTCCTCCCCCCCCAAACCTCCTTATCACCCGAAGGGTGGTCGTATAGGTAGTAGTAGTCGTCGTCGTCGTCGTCGTAGTAGTAGTCGTAGTAGTAGTCGTAGTAGCAGTAGTAGTAGTAGTAATAGTAGTAGTAGAAGTAGTAGTAGCAGTAGCAGTAGTAGTAGTAGTAGTAGTAGTAGTAGTGTAGTAGTAGTAGTAGTAGTAGTAGTAGTAGTAGTAGTAGTAGTAGTAGTAGTAGTAGTAGTAGTAGTAGTAGTAGTAGTAGTAGTAGTAGTAGTAGTAGTAGTAGTAGTAGTAGTAGTAGTAGTAGTAGTAGTAGTAGTAGTAGTAGTAGTAGTAGTAGTAGTAGTAGTAGTAGTAGTAGTAGTAGTAGTAGTAGTAGTAGTAGTAGTAGTAGTAGTAGTAGTAGTAGTAGAGTAGTAGGAGTAGTAGCTCCGAAGGTCCGTCGGACCAGTGCTTTGCGGGTATTACGCAAGCTTGTAGAGAACAACCTGGATGACCTGCATGTTCCACTAGGTTGCTTGCAGGGTGAAGCCGCGAAGTTCTCAAATCGGAAGAAACAAGGAGTCCATAACCACATTGAATTGAGCCAAGGCTTGGGGGCAGAAGCTTAAGCCAGAAGCTTGAGCCCTGCGTTCGTGCGACAAGCGGAGAGGTTCAACGGCCAGGACGATGATTCTGTCTGCACCACGACCACACTGGCGATGACGTGAGGAATGATGCCACCAGCGTAGGCGAGACGAAAAAAGTCGGTAAACAGATCAGGACTTTTAGTCTAGGGTTACCATGGCACTGGGCTTCAAGCGGCCGCGTATCAGCATAGTATCAAATCTTCTCGAGCTCCGCTCTTCTGGCCCCTCGCCTCGTCTGCGTGGGGCCAGGAGCTCTGCATCTGCTCTGTGGCACGCCCGCACTTCTGCAACCTATCTGCGCCTGCTCCTGCTTGCCACACCCTCCGTGGAACGAGGGGTGCGAGACGCGGCACGCGCGGATGAGACATGGAAGCGAACGGAAGCAGCAAGAGATAACCATAATGTCAGGAGGAAGCCAGACGGAACGTGAGCATGCCTGGCTCGCCCAATGGCAACGTCTTCCACTCCCCTCTCGCCTCGCTGCTCCTCCTTTCCAACCCTGCCCCCTCCCACCAGCTCATGTCGCCATGCTCTGGACGAAGCATAGACGCGTGCTCCTCCGCGCTGAAAGTCCTCACCGGGACTTTCGCAGGCTCGTGGGGCACAGTGGAAAAATACAAGGCCGACTCTGGACACCCTGTGACCAAGAATGTTGACGTCCCACTGTCGGCTACACGTAAGTGTGACCCTAGGCAAGAGTGATCTCTGGTGCGCGGCATTCGGGGGGCGCGGGGAGCCCAAATCCAAGCGCCCTAGCCGCTGATGCCGCATCGCAGTCAGTGGTCGGGAGACCTCCAGTGGGCCTGCACCAAGGGTCGCTCCAGTGAAGGGTCACTCTTACTCCAAGTTTCTTAATGATTCTTAATGAGCGTCGGGGGGGAGGGGGGGCGTCACCCCCCGCCGACAGCCCCACATCGACCCCCGTCGCGGGCAGCCACCGCGCGCCGAAGGCGCTCCGACCCCCGTCGCGGCGCGACGACGAGGCGAAGTTGACCCGCGTCGGTGGGATCCCCCCCCCCCCCACCGCGCGCGTTGAGCAACCCAGAGTGCGCGTAGTCGATCACTGCCTCTTGTAGCTAATTGGGCTTGCCCGTTGGCCCGGACACCCTGCTCGCCTGCCTGCCTCTTCGCTGGCGGCCGCGACCGAAAAAGTAGTCGATCCCTGTTCCCTCGCCGCCCTCCGCCGACCTTCCGCCCGCCTCCGCCGGCGGACCCGCCGCCCCCTCTGCTTCCGCCGTTGTCCGCGGGCCTTCCGCCGAAGGCGAAAGGCGCCGAAGGCGAGGCCCTTGCTTGGGCAAGCGCGCTCCACTGCCCGCAAAGTGACTGCTCGCAGATGGCCTGGATCCGCCGCGGGTGATCTACGATCCATTACGTGTGGGGAGGCCGTTCTGCTTCGGGCGATTGCGAGTAGGTACTTCGCGAGTAGCAGAACGCCCTCGGTGATTTCTGGAACGCCACACCTGCGTGTTGCGGCCGATGTGCGATCTGCAGCATGCGCAGGAGCCCTGGCACTCGACATCAGCCTGGACCAGGAGTGTCCTCCGCACGAGGCGCCCTGCGCCATGAAGATCGCCATGAGGGCGCAAGGAAGACATTCCCGCACGGCGAAAACTATCCCACGACCTGCCCACCACTATGGCCTTGAAGCAGACTTGCCGACAAGGGCGCAAGAACATGGCAGCAACTCCCTTGCGCACGCGACGTGCTGTAAGGAAGCAGAGCACGACGCCCGCAGCAGAAAACTGGCACATGCAGCAGCGGTGAGCATGATCACTTGACAACACCTCCCAGGACAGCTTGTTGCCAGCCAATGTCGAAAACAGCGGTCATCCGGCGAAAAGAGTCCATCCGGCGACGCGACTTACTAGTTGCAATGCTTTCTACACGATTAGCTCACGCAGATTAGAGCCCATCGATGCAGCGCTTGCGCGGAGATTCGCTGCATGCAATTTCATTCGGCACCGAACGGACTCTCCGCTTGAGCGCGGGCGACAATTCTGCTTGCAATTCTGGTGGCAATTCAAGGATAGAAGGGCAGGAGATAATGGAAAAGGAGAAATCAAGAGAGGCTCGCATCACCTCCGACGCCGTACCCCTCCCAACAGAGGCCTCCTAGATGGTATCGGAACAGATGGGGTCGAAGGATCGCGCCGCATCGCCATTGCCTCGGCGATGCATCGGCGACGCATCGGGGATGCACTGGCAATGCATCGGCGATGTCGGCGTGAAGCAAATCGGCCTCCACATCGAACCGTCTCGCCGATGCGTCGGCGATACGGCTCGACCCTCCGACCCCGTCTGCTCCGACCCCATCTAGGCGGCCTATTCCCACCCATCGAACGAATGAGGCAGCGGCCAAGTGCTGGCAAGAGTGGGCATCGCTCCAACTGACTACCTACCGCACTACCCCAACCCCACCCGAAGACCCAGACGTCGGGTTGGGGGGGGGGTACGGGATCCATATGTGTTTTTTCACCCACCGAGCCACCTGGACAACTCTTGGCGGGCCTAAATGGACGCCTGTACTTCGGATATCCTTACCTCTGGTGGCTCTGATAAGAAAACGGAGGGCTTTCTGACCCAAAACTTAGCCACACGCGCGATTATCTTCGCGCCCTCGTGAAGGGCAGCCGCTCTGGCCCAGACCGCGATGCGCGAAGCGCGGTAATCTTCGCGCCCCAGCGGGGGGGGGGACCCAAGCATCTGATTGACTGGCTGGGCTGATCTGAAGGGCGAGGGAGCGGGGGAGGGCGCGGGGGAGGGGGAGAGGGATAAGCCAAACGCAGAGGGAAGGAGGGAGGGAGGCAGGCAGGCAGGCAGACAGGCACGCAGAGAGCAAACGAGGAGGGCATGACCCCCTCGATTCCTGTAATCTGCCCAGCCCAGGGTTCGCACCCGCTCGAGGCCCTGAAGCACGTCCAGCATCGACAGCTCGAAATCCTGCGGCAACAGCGCCCGTGGACGGGCCCGGAGGAGGAGGATGAGGAGGAGGAGGACCAATTTTAACCCAAGACTCATCAACGACGTTGACATACATCCTCCCTCCAAGACCCCTCTGCGTAGGCCCCTATAAGGCGCCATTTCCACTGAAGGAACTTCCCCCCTTGGAGGACAACCGTGTGAACATCTTAAAGCGCGCCAAAACACCATTCTCAGGACTTGAACGCCACGAGCTCACCTGACTGTTACGTCATGGCGATCCTGAATCGTGCCAGGACACCTTCCTGGGACTTCAACACCGCGAATCAACGTAAATGTTGCGCCCTGGCAGTCCTGAACCGTTCCACACCGTTTCTGATGCGTTAACCATGAGAGCCAATGAAAGCCTTGCAAACATGTTACAACTAATGCACGCGGCGCTAAAACGAAAACCACAATTTGAGAAGGAACCGCCTTCAACCCGTAAGACTGTTGCAACTGTTTAGAAAGAATGTGCGCGGCGCCAAGGCGAGAATCACAGTTTGAAAATAAACCGCCCTCAATACATGAAGCTCATGCAAAGGTCTAAAACGAATGTCCACGGCGCTAAGGCGATAATCACATGTTGAAAACTACCCGCCCTCAATCCTCGAAGCTCTTGCAAATGTTCAACATGAGTGCGCGCGGCGCTACGGCGAGAGCCACCGTTTGAAAACGGCCCGTCCTCAATTCATGAAGCTCTTGCAAATGTTCAAAGCGAATGTGCGCGGCGCTGAGGCGAGAACCACATTCTGGAGAGGGCCCACCCTCCTTCCGTGAAGCTGCTGTCAAGTGTCAAGCGCCAGGGCTATACATGATGAGGGAATCTCGAGCGAAACGCCGGGCCCTCCCTTTCGACTGGCCTCGAAGTGCGATAGGGAGGAGTCATCTATAAGGAAAAAGAACGGAGAAGGAGGAGACGGAAGAGGGGGGGGGGGGAGGGGGGGAGGGGGGAGGAGGGAGGGAGGAGGAGGAGGAGGGGAGGAGGAGGAAGAGGAGGAGGAGGAGGAAGAGGAGGAGGAGGGGGCCAGAGGAGGAGTAGGAGGAGTAGGAGGAGGAGGAGGAGGAGGAGGAGGAGGAGGAGGAGGAGGAGGAGCAACAAGAGCAGGAGGAGGAGGACGAGGGGGGGAGGGGAGGAGAGGGAAAGGAGTGCAAGCTAGGTGCCCTCGCGCCACATCTAACATCCGATCCCCACATCCTACCCCTCCCATCCCTTCATATTGCACTGATGTGTTCTCTATCCGCGGACGCGTGTCGTAGCCGACCTGGAACTCCAACAAAAAGATCCCATCGTGTTATGCACAATCGGAGAAAGCGGAGCTGCGTCAATAGGAGGAAGGGGTGGCGGGTGAGCAGGAGGATGAGCAGGAGGCAAAGGGGGAGGTTACGGAATGAGGAGGACGAAGACGAACAACAGCAACAGGAACTGTAATGGAAGGAGCCCGAAGAGCAGGAGGGCCAGGGAAGGTTGAGGAGAGGAAATGAAGGGGGCAAAGACAATGAAAACGGACTCGGATCCAGAAAGGTGCCCGATGCTGGGGGGAGAGCGCCATTTGAACGACGGGAGCAAAGCGCCGATCCGAAAATGAGGCCCACGCTGCAGCGGGAATACCATTTCAAACACCGAAATCAACCATATTGCAGGCACATACGGAACCAAACTAAAACAGCGTTTGCGACCGTGCGCAACGCAAAACAATATGCGGAGAAGGCCGATCACCTTATGCACAGAGTCAGAGGAGTGTAGTATTCCGAATGTGTAGCTGTGGAGGGAAGGGAGGGGAGGGAGGGAGGGGGAGAGGGGAGGGCAAGCTAGGTGCTAGGTACGCTCGCGTCATATCTGACATCCTACCCCTCCCTCCCATCCCTTACCATGGCGCAGATCCCCTCTCTACTCGCACAGTCGGATGTCAAGCAGGGCGATGATCCCGAAAGGGTACGCGATGCATTGTAGAGCACGGCATGGCATGGCGTAGAAGAGCACCGCGAAGCGTAGTATCAACCTGGCATTGAATTGCATGCCGTGGCACGGCACGGGAAATGACGCCAGCGCTGCAGCGGGAGCACGAGTCGAAACGAGCGGAAGCGCGGAAATGAGGCCAGCGCTGCAGCGGGAGCACGATTCGGAACGAGCGGAAGCACGGAAATGAGGCCAGCGCTGCAGCGAGAGCACGATTCGGAACGAGCGGGGCCCGAAAATGAGGCCAGCGCCTCAGCGAGAGCAGCATTTTGGAAAAGAATGCAAGCGAAAGCCTGACTCCGGGGAAAGCTTCCCGGGCGCCAGAAGCAGAAATTCAGCATTTTCAAAAGAAAAAATTGTATTGGAATGGCCTTTTTTCGGCGCCGCCTCGGAACTCGATTTTCCGGCGCCGGCCGGAACCGGCTCCGGACCCGGCCCGGGCGCCGGCCCGGGCGCCGGCTCGGGCGTCCGGCCCGGGCGCCGGCTCGGGCGCCGGCCTGGGCGTCGGAATCGGCCCGGAGGCCTCCCGGGCGCCGGAAGAAGAAATTGCATTTTCAAAAGAAAAATGTGTATTAGAATGGCCTTTTTTCGGCGCCGCCTCGGAACTCGATTTTCCGGCGCCGGCCGGAACCGGCTCCGGACCCGGCCCGGCGCCGGCCCGGGCGCCGGCTCGGGCGTGCAGCCCGGGCGCCGGCGGAAATGATGCCAGCGCTGCAGCGGGAGCACGATTCGGAACGAGCGGGGCCCGAAAATGAGGCCGGCGCCTCAGCGAGAGCAGCATTTTGGGAAATGCAAGCGAAAACCCAACTCCGGGGAAACCTGTGTAAAAAAACAGTACGCGGGGGGGGGGGGCGAATATTCCCAAGACGTCATCAGGGGAAGAGGGAGAGTAGTATTCATATTGAGTAATTGTGGAGGGGGATTGGGGCAGGGGGAGAGAAGGAGGAGGAGAACAGAGGAAAGAAGGGGGAGGATGCGGAGGAATCTGCCGACACAGCATGCGGGTCCAAAGAGCATACGGAAGGAAGTGGATCGCCGAGCAGGATAAAGGGGGTTCGAGGTGGAGGGCGCTCGACATCAGCGAACGAGAAACAGTTTGAAGTGATTTCTATAATCGGCCTCTTGGGCTTCAAGTGCCGCCTGAGATGGCCCAAAACGGCCCCAAAGGGGCACCAAGACGGCGCTCCAAGAAGGCCCAGCAAGCCTCGACGAGATGCCAAGAGGTCTCAAGAGGCCATTGGGAGGCTCACGCGTGGCTCCAAGACGCTCCAAGAGAGGCCCCAGACAGCGAAAACCAGCAAAACAGAATTGGCTTGTTCGCGCTCTCGGCTCAGCATGGTCTCAAGGTGGTGGATTCAGAAGGCTCAAAGACTGCCCACGAGGTCCCAAGAACCACCCAAAGCGGTCGAAGAGGCCCCAAGACGGTTCAGGAGGGCCTGAATCCAAGATGGCCCAACAACAAAGCCTGAGGACGGCGCCAAGGGAGCCCAAGAGAGCTCCCTGAGAGACTCAAGACGCTCCGAGACGGCTCAAGCGACTCCAAGGGGCCCCTCAAAGGCCCCCTGGAGGACCACCAGAGGTCTCCAAGAGAACACCGAGGGGCGCCCGAGACGATCCAAGAGGCTTTCGGATCTCTGTGCGGATTTCTTGGATCGGCGCTGGAACCTCCTCCGGCGCTGGAACCCCCTCCCTGGCGCGCGGAGCGCACCAAGGGCGGCGCCAGAGGCGCAAGAAGCGCCGACAGGGGGGCCCCAGCGCCGATCCAAGAGATCCGCGCGGAGTTTCGACGGCTTCTGTTCCTGATTCTTCCTCGAGTTGTGTATCCCCTACGTGTGGCCTAGACGACCTGAGCGACTCGATGAGCGTGGTCGAGTTCAGAAGCCCTGAAGCCAAACATGATGTGATCTCTCTTCTTTATCTGCGACGCGCGTGTATGGTTGTGATAGCTGGTGGTGCTAAACACTTCAGCTGCGGTATTCAACCGTCGAAGTGTGCAGGATGTACGGCGGCCTGCGGCGTGCCCTTCGCAAAAGGTCCAAACTTGGGCTCAAGTAGCTTGGCGTGGCCAGGGGGAGTATGCAGCCAGGAACGCGTTGGCGCCGGGCCGGCGAGCTCAGCGGCCCTCCACCGATGACAGCCGAGTTACCGTCACGCGGTGGGCCTTGGCCACCGACTCCGTCGCGGCCGCATCCTGCTTCGCCTTCTTCATGTACGCCATCACCTTGTTGACCTCCTCGTTGTAGGTGTAGCCCGCATCCCAGTCCCAGCGGGGGTCCCATTGCCCCCCGCCTCCTCCTCCGTACCACTCCCCTGTTCCATAGGGGACCCCGGGCGTCCCATACTTGAAAGGGATGACCCCTGCCTTCAGATCGGTGGCATGCCCGTACACGTGCGGCCCAGGACTAGAGCCCGAGCCTTCCCACTTCTCCAGCTGGTCCAGGCCTGGGACATTGAGATGGCCTTGGCGGGGGTACTCCAGCTTGGGTGGAGGTGCCGACTTGCACCACGTGGGAACGGGGAGGCCGCGCCTCTCGAAGTACGCAGGATTCACCCACACATGGTCCATATAGTGAAAGCGCGGCTCAACATAGTTGATCCAATACGCGTCCAGGCCACCGATATAATTGAAGGAGGCATTGTGCATGATCTCAAAGATGAGCTCTTCGGTAGCGTCTTTGGACCTGTGCTGAACGAAATACTGATACCCACGACCAGTGCGACGACCATCGAAGCGGACCAAGACGACCCCGAACTCGATGTTCTTCCCTGAATAAAAGAAGGTCTCATTCAGCACCTCTGCCTCATAATGGCCGTTGTGCACGGCCCAGAAGTCAATGGTCTTACGACCGCCCAGTTCTTCCATGAAGGTGGGGATGTTGTAGGCGTGGATGAAGTGACCACTCTCCATGTCGATTACGCCTTCGGTGTCGAAGCCGATCTTCGTGGCGTTCCCTGTCGGAGACAAGCACCCGAGGAATATCCACGCTTTCCGCAGCTTGCCCCACAACGTTGCGAACTCGTAGATTTGAGGCTCGAGTATGAGGCCGCGCCAGCCGGTGAGCTCGAGCAAGAGCGTGTAGCTGTTCGTCTCGCCATCCCCGCCATGGGTGTCCAGATAGAAGCCGTTGGTGACGTTCTCGAGCACCTGCGTGATGAGCTTGACGTCCTGCCAGGCGCTGCTGAAGGTTTGGATGTTGTCCCCCGTTTCCAGGCTGTACTCGACCCAATGGGGCACGTCGAGCATGTGCATGGCCGAGTACTCGTGGACGGGCCACGAGTCGCCGGTGCGGGGCGTGCCGACGCCCCAGGGCAGCTCGGCGCCCTCGCCCTGCCCCTCGGACTCGCCGGCTCTCTGGAACTCCTCCGAGGGCTGGAACTCCCCTTCCCCCTGGTGGCCCTGGGCCGAGGCCAAGCCGAGAAGGCTGGAGCGGTCGGTGCTGCGCCTTGACTCCTGCAGCGCCCTCCGGACAACGCCCGGCGGCATGATCACGGGCCTCCTTTCAGGAGAGGCTGAGTCCAGACGGAGTGAGCCCCGACGGAGACCGAGCACTCCGTGTGGACTCAGCCTCCTGCCGGAAGAGGCCAAGGCCAGACGGAGCGAGCCCAGGTCGAGACCGAGCGCTCCGTGCGGACTCACTCCGGACAGACTCCGCCTCCGCCGATCCTTGCAGACGCGTTCTCCAGGCTGCGGAAGAAGTCCATGGCCTCCGGCGACAGCGCCGCGCTGCGCCCGTCGGCCTTGCGGCCGGCGCCCACGGCCTCCGAGCTGAAGGCGATGCCCTGCGCCAGGGGTGCGCAGAGCGTCAGCAGCAAAAGCGCCACCATTGCGTGGATGGAAGTGTAGCTCTGGTGGGTCGTGGATCGCGCTGCAGCGCGCAGGCAAGACCCCCTCCCCTTGAGAACCTCAAGCCAAAACGGCTTGAGCCCGGATGGCTTCGGCAAACATGCTGTCATCTCTTGGGGGAGCGTCTTTTACTTCTGCCGGCTTTCGCCGGCCTTCCGCCGGTGTCCGCTGGCGGAGTCGCCCTCTTCCTAGTTCCTCCGGCTTCAGCAGGAGGTAACCCCTTCGCTTCCTGGAAGGCAAGGCCGCTTCTGCAGCGCCCCACGTGTGGTTCAGACGACCTGGGTGACTCAATGATTTGGACGCCCGATATGGGTACGAACAAATGGGCACAATGCCGTACAAAAAACGTTGTCCGAAACCGACAGCGGCCTCTTTTGGGCAGGCGGGCTTCCGCCTCAAATGGACAACGCCCGCGGCGACGCCGACAGCGAGTCCTGCTCAAAATGAACAAGAACTGCTGTCGGTCTTTGTGCCCATCCTTTCCGTACCCATGGCGATCGCACCGACCCGACCGGCTGCTTGATCGATCGGTAGATGGGGGCGGAGAGCCAGCCGTGGAGGCGCGCGACCCGTCCTGGTCGGCCTCGTCCGCGAGTACGCTGTTCGTCGCACTCTCGCCGCGGCAATCCTGTTGTGGTCATCGTCGCCGTCGTCGTCGTCGTCACGCCCTCCCCACTCCCTCCCTCTCTCTTCCTTCCTCGTCCCTCCATCCTCCCTCCCTCTCATCCCCCCTCCTGTTTCATCCTCCCTATTCCTAGCCTCCCTCATCGCTCCTCCTTCATGCTCCCTCCTCCTCCTCCTCCTCCTCCTCCTCCTCCTCCTCCTCCTCCTCCCATGTTGGCCGATTCTGGGCCACTGGCGACGTTGAGCCATGAACGCCCGCGGCGGGGCCGCCGCCGCGTCGACGCGACACGAACCTACCCCACAGCCGCGCACTTCTGAAGCCCATGCAGGCGGCACAATACCCCAGACCGAGAAAGCCTACTCCAGATCCTTCAATAAGCCCCCCCCCCCCGGACTAACCTGTCCGACGCCCCTTACCCGCCCCCCCCACGCGCCCCAAACCCACCCCATCTCGCTCCCCAACCTCCCCACGCCCCCCGAAGGACAGCGGTTTCCTCCCCCCACGCGATCCACCCCCCCACGCTTATTGAGAGAACTAGAGTAGAGCGCACGCCCAAACCCAAACGGAGGGAAGCTGGCGAAACCGCTAGCCAGCTTCTGCCATCTTCGGGATGCCAGAACAAGCGTTTTGGAGGCGTACACACATCAGGCCAGATCTGGAGCACAAAGACCGCATGGTGTAGAAGAAGAAACTGGCGCTCAACTTGTAAACATAGGCTCTCGGAGCTCCGCGCGGACTTTCTGGATCTGCACTGACACCCCCCCTCCCTGGCGCGCGGAGCGGGCCAGGGCCGGCGCCGGAGGCGCCGCCAGGGAGTCCCCAGCGCGGATCCAAGAAATCCGTGCGGACCTCGGAAAGCTGATGTGCATTTAATATTTCTGCTGCGATTCAAACCAGATTTGGACTGGAGACCCCCGTGCCCCACAAACGAACGACGCCAGCGTCGAGAACTATTCCCGCGCGCAGGCGTACTGAGACGACCCTCGGCTCACAGCTCAAAGAGCGGCCAGGAGCGCACCTGCTGGGAGGGCACTGTTTTTACTCGCGGCGCACGCCGTGTGCGACCGTGAGCAGGTGGCCTCTGGAAGGCTCCCTGGGAGAGTTGGAAGCTCCGCTGGTTTCTGGCCTGCACTCGTTCCTACTCCTCCTCCTCCTCCTCCTCCTCCTCCTCCTTCTCCTCTTCCTTCCTTCCCCCTCCTCCTCCTCTTCCTCCTGCTCCTCCTCCTCCTCCTCCTCCTCCTCCTCCTCTCCTCCTCCTCCTCCCCGTCCTCCTCTCATTCCTTCACCTCCTCCTCCTCTCATCGTCCTCCTCCTCTCATCCTCCTCCTCCTCCTTCTCATCATCATCATCATCATCATCATCATCATCATCATCATCATCATCATCATCATCATCATCATCATCATCATCATCATCATCATATCATTATCATCATCATCATCATCATCATCATCATCATCATCATCATCGTCATCATCGTCATCATCATCATCATCATCTTCTTCGTCATCATCAGCATCATCATCACCATCATCAGCATCACCATCATCATCATCATCATCATCATCATCATCTTCATCTTCATCTTCATCTTCGTCATCATCAGCATCATCATCACCATCATCAGCATCACCATCATCATCATCAACAGCATCAGAATCATCGTCCTCATCCTCATCCTCATCCTCATCCCCATCAGCATCATCATCATCATCATCATCATCATCATCATCATCATCATCGTCGTCGTCGTCGTCGTCGTCGTCATCATCGCCGTCGTCATTATCATCATCCTCACCACCATCACCATCACCATCACCATCACCATCACCATCACCATCACCATCACCATCACCAACACCAGCATGATCATCACCAGCACCAGCACCAGCATCACCATCATCATCAGCAGCAGCATCGGCATCAGCATCATCAGCATCACCAGCACCATCATCACCACCAGCATCATCAGCATCACCCTCATCCTCATCATCATCATCACCACCATCATCGTCGTCGTCATCATCAGCATCATCATCAGCATCATCATCACCATCAACATCATCAACATCTTCATCATCGTGATCCTCATGCTAATCCTCATGCTAATCCTCATCCTCATCCTCGTCCTCATCCTCCTCCTCCTTCTCATCTTCATCCTCATCTTCATCATCATCAGTTTCATCCTCCTGCTCCTCCTCCTCCTCCTTCCTTCATCCTCCTCCTTTTCCTCCTCCTCCTCCTCCTCTCAATGTTCCTCCTCCTCCCCGTCCTCCTCCTCCTCTTCATGTTCATCTTCCTCTTCCTCCTCCTCCTCCTCATCCTCCATTCTTGTTCCATATAAATCACTCCTCCGTGTCGCACGCCGACGCCCGACAAAACGCAATTTCACAGATGGTGGGCGGATGGTGTTCAAACTGTGGCGCTCACCTTAGCGCCGCGCACACTCATTTTCAAAGATTGCAAGCGGGCTTCACGGATGGAGGGCGGGTCGTTTTAAAATGTGAGTATCGCCTTATCTCCGCGCATCTTCGTCTAACAAAATGGGAAGCGTTTCACGGATCGAGGGCGGGCCGCTTTCAAAATGTTGATCTCGCCTTAGCGCCGCGCGCATTTACCTGAAACAAATGCTAGAGCTTCACGGGTTGAGGGAAGTTCCTTTCCAACATCTGTCTCTCGCCTTTGCGCCGCGCACATTCGTTTTACATATCGCAAGCGTTTCATGGCTCATGACCAGAAATGGTACTTTGGAGCGGTTCAGGATTGCCAGGGCGCAACAGTTACTTTGATTCGTGGTGCTGAAGCCTCAGGCCTGGCGTTATGGCGCGATTCAGGACCGTCAAGACGCAACAACCAAGTTGACTCGTAGCGTGCACATGCCGAGAAAGGTGTGTTGGCACGCGTCAGGATCTTCAAACGGTTGTCTCCTAACGGGGCACTTCCCCCAGTGAAAATGAATACTGTTTGGGGCCTACGACGGGGAAGCTTGAAGGGAGGGGTTATTTCAACAGCGTCGATGAGTCTTGGGTTTCAGTCGTCCTCCTCCTCATCCTCCATATTCTTCTCCTCCTCCTGCTCCTCCTCCTTCTGCTTCTCCTCCTCCTCCTCTTCACCTCCACCACCATCATCATCATCATCATCAGCAGCAGCATCATCAACATCATCATCACCATCATCATCATCAACAACATCATCATCATCAACATCATCATTATCATCATCAGCATCCTGCTCATCCACCTCCTCCTCCTCACCATCATCAGCAGCATCATCAACAGCATCGACATCATCAACGCCATCATCACCATCATAATCAGCATCAGCACCCTCATCATCATCATCACCACCTTCATAATCAGCAGCATCAGCATCAGCATCAGCATCGGCAACATCGACATCTTCACCAGCATCATCATCAGAATCAGCATCAGCATCAGCATCAGCATCAGCATCATCATTCTCGTCGTCGTCGTCTTTGTCGTGGTTGTAGTCGGCGTCGTCATCGTCGTTGTCATCGTAAGCATCATCACCATCACCATCTTGGTTGCCCTGGTGCTCCCAGTTGTCGTGCGGGTCCAGGTTGCATCGCGGGCTTGGGTGCCTCCCCCTGCCCAGAGCGGGGGCTGTGCGACGCACGCCGTCCGCCGAGGGGGGATCATCACCATCACCATCACCGTTACCGCCACCACACCCACCACCACCACCACCATCACCACCACCATCACCACCACCACCACTATCATCATCATCATCAGCAGCAGCAGCATCATCAGCAGCATCAGCATCAGCATCAGCATCATCAGCATCAGCATCATCATCAGCATCATCATCAGCATCGGCATCAGCATCATCATCCGCATCTTCATCGGTATCAGGATCAGCATCAGCATCATCATCAGCAGCAGCAACATCATCCTGCTCCTCCAGCCCACATTCTGCTCCCCCTACTCCTCCTGCTCCTCCTCCTCCTGCTGCTGCTGCTGCTCCTCCTCCTCCTCCTCCTCCTCATGCGGCCGTTGCGGTCCACGAACGGCCGCAGCGGCTCGGAGCGAAATGGCCTGAATGCGTCGTCCGCCCGCATGCCCTTCGCGAGGACCAGGTAAGCGCCTCACCCGCCTCTTTTGGCATCTCTCCTGCTGCTGCTGCTCCTCCTGTTTCTTCCTTCTGTTTCTCCTCCCTCCTCCCTCCGCCTCCTCCGCCTCGTCCTCTTCCTTCTCCTTCCCCTCCTGAGCATCCCCTCCTTCCTTCCTTCCTTCCTGCCTCCCGTAGTCCTTGCGTATTTCCTTCCCCCTCCTCCTCCCTGCCTCTCCTTTTCCCCATCCGATCCCCCATGCTTCATGGCCTCCCTCCTCCCTCCCCCGCTGCCACGGCAGGCGCCTGCTCCCGCAGGGCCCGCGGCGCGAAACGCGCGCGCCGCACCCGCCGTCGGGCGGGCGGTATGTGCGCCGCGTGCACGAGGGAACGATACCCAGCGCACAGCTGCTCGGCCACCGTGGGGGTGGAGGGCCGGGAAGCCCCCCCCCCTGCTCCCAGGCACACGACGAGGGGCCCCTCCCCTCCCACCCAGCGCACAACTGCTCGGCCACCGTGGGGGGGGGAGGGCCGGGAAGCCCCCACCCCCCTGCCCGGCACACGAGGGGGACCCCCCGCTCCCAGCCCCCCCGACCCCCCCGCGTCGCGTTCGTGTCGGACGCACGCTAACATGGATCTGGGAAGTACCCCGGCAGCACGAGACAGGCCAGCGCCGCATGATCTGGCGACGGAGCGCACCGATGATGTGTGGAAACGTGGTGCCAGGCGCTAATCCACGCGCCTGGATCCATGTCTGCGCTTTTTCGATCGTTGGGTATTGCTCTCTCCGCCATGCGGACCCCCCCCTCCACACACGACAGGGAGTCGCCCAGAGGGGAAGGCAGAGAGGGCAGGCCTGCTCGGAAGGCTCCGAGGGGCTCTGGCCATCTGCGAGGCTTCCAGAGCCCTCTCTCCGAGGCCCCGTCCCCCTTCTGAGAAGGCCTTCAGTCAACCCGCACAGCAAGGGTGAGCGACTCTCCAAGGTTACCCTGGCATCCTTGCCCCTTCGGCCCATCCTCGGCGGCTTTCGCTGGCCAAACTCGCTCGAAAAATGCCAGCATGGCCCTCCAGGGCCCTGGCATCCTTACCGCGCATCCTTATCATACGGGTTGACTGTGCCCCCTCTCGCTCTTCCCCTCGGCGCGCCGCCGACGGACTCCGACGGATGCCCACTCGGGACTTCAAGCCTCGAGGCGCTCTGGCTCGGCGAGGGGACAGGAGAGAGACCCGACTCATGCCGAGAAGCTGGAAGCGCACACGGGGCCCACAAGCGTTCAACGGTGAAACAAAATCTTGCCGAACCCCTCCTTCCGCTCGGCTTCTGTCGGCTGCACGCAAGAGTGACCCTGGGCAAGAGTGACCTTGGGTGCGCGGCTTTCCGAGGGGGCGCGAGGAGGCCAACACACAAGTGCGCAGGACGCCACTCTCGCAACGAGCGCGGCGATCGGGGAACCCCGGTGAGCGCGCACCGAGGGTCCCTCCGGCGAGGGGCCACTCTTACGTGCAGTCGATCCTGGCATGGGCCAGCTGCCGCGGGAAGCGTCCCGGGCCGGGAGCGCGCGCGGCCGGGACCCGCGAGGGGAGCACGCGCAGGCACCGCGCCGCGGAGGCGCGCCGCGGAGGCCTGGCCTGCAGGGCCATAGGGGGGGGGCCGAGCGCGGGAGAGAGAGACGTGCGGCCACACGAGGCGTCCAGCTCACGAGTCGGGCAAAGCCCTGCGCGCGGGCGGGGAGGCGCATGGTGGTCCGAGGCATGTGCCCGAACGAGGGGGAGGAGGGCAGCGAAAGTGTCGAAAGAACGGTGAAATGCGGGAGACTTCGTGGCCCCGGCCATGGTATCCACACGCTCGTCGTCTTCACCCACCTCTTCGGCGCTTGGAGGCTATCAGGCCAGAGTTCTGGCCTCTGGTGGCCGTTCGGGACGCGGGCACCCCCGGGAAGCCCTCGGCGAGGGACAGCGAGGGACAGCATCCCGAGGCACGAACATCTAGAAGAACCCACGACAACGCCCTGCCCCCTCGACGACGAGAACGGCACCATCCCCCTCGACGACCGAAACGTCCTCCCCCTCGACGACGCGGACGCCCCCCGAGAGAGGGGGCGCTGCCGAGAGTTGCCAGGGCTGGCCCTGCTAGCCTCTCGCATGGCCCGCGCCCCCTCGGCAGGGCCCCGAGGGAGGCTGGCAGGGGCCCCCTGCCAGGAGACCGGCCTGGGCGCGCGCACGGCCCGGAGAGGGGGCGACCCTGCCTCCAGAGCCGAGATCCGCAGAGACGGGATGGGAGGGGAGGGAATTCCATTGATTGAGCACTTCGTTAAGTGTGGAAGAAAGGAGGGAAAGAAAAAAGGGCGGGGAGGCGGAATGGAAGGGACAAGAAGGTGGGGGAGAAGGGGGAGGGGATGTGGCCAGGGAGAGGAGACGGGGCGAAGGGAGCTCCGACTGCAACGTGTGGCATCACCCCGCCACCTCCGTGTGGTAAGAGCGCGCACGATCCCTGCATGCGTGGTACTATTTCGTCTGCAGCACTGCTGCTGGGAGGACCGTCACTGACGCTATGACAAATTGATTCACAGTAAAGGGGAGCTTGGGTGGCCGTCAACACGAAATGGGAAACTGCTCTGGCTGAGCGAGCGAGCTGTTCTGACTCAACTCGGCCGTGACGGACATGTGTTCTGGCTCATGCGCTGATGCACTGAGATTGCGCAGGGAGCGTTCTGGTCAAATATCGTAGCTGACGCCACCCCCGACATGCAGACATAGAGAGTACATAGAGGGGATATCCGCCACCGTTTCTGCATGATGTCGGCGTGTTAGAAAACCAAATTCTGCTCTGCATGGTTTTTGTATTCTAGTGAGGGACCCCCTCTACCGCCAGACATCTGCATGCATCGCCCCTGCTCCCGTGGCCACGATCCCTCGTAGAGAGAAACGATGGGCCCGCGCTACCGAAGCAACGATACGTCATACAAAAACTATGTGTCCAAAGATCCGAGCTTCCGAGACGGCCCAGGCAAACAACCACGGCAACCAAGATGGCCCAACATGCCTCGAAGATGGACCAAGACGGTCCCGAGGCGGCCACCACTGGCCACAAAACGGCTCGAGATGCCTCAAAGAGGGCCCAAGAGATCCCCAATAGGACCTCCAACAGGGCCCGAATTTGCCAAAGTCCTGGATTTCCATTGGGCGTTTGAAAGATGTTCGCAGTCTTGCCTTTCGAAGCCTGCACTCTGGCCCTCAGACGGCCCAAGACACCCCCACGAGGGCCCCACGATGGCCCGGGAGGACCCCACGAGGGCCTAAGAGGCATCCAAGGCGGCCCGAAGACGGCCCAGGAGGACCCAACCCAAGACTGTGCCAAGATTGCCTCACGAGGGCCCCCAGGCGCCCATCATACTGCCAAGAAGGCCCCAAGATGGCCCAAGAGAGCCCCAAGACTCGCCTACGGGAGCCCTTCGACTGCCCAAGGGGCCGCCACGACTGACTCACAAGAAGCTACGAGGGCCACAAGACGGCCCAACCGAGTTCCATGAGAGCTCCTCAAATAATGAAGGCGAAATGTCTCGTGTGAAACGGCCTTCTTCCTCTTCCTCCTCCTCCTCCTCCTCCTCCTGTTCCTCCTCCGCATCATCCTCCTGCTCTTCCTCTTCCTACTCCTCCTCATCATCATAATTTGCATCAGTATCATCATGATCAGCATCACAATCATCAACATCATCATCACCATCACAATCAGCATCTCAATGACATCGTCATCATCATCATGATGATGATGATGATCATCATCATCATCATCATCATCATCATCATCATCATCATCATCATTATCATGATCATCATCATCGTTATCACGTTTATCGTCACCATCATCACCGGCCACATAATCATCATCATAATCATGAACATCATCCGCAGCACCAGCATCATCATCATTACCAACTGCATCATCAGTTTCATCATCGTCATCGTCGCCATCGTCATCATCATCGTCGTCAGCTTCTTCTTCAGCGTCTCACCGTCGCATCATCATCAGCATCATCACCATCGCCATCACCATCACCATCAGTACCAGCATCAGCAAGAGCATCAGCATCAGCATGATCACCATCACCGTTCTCAACTCTAACTGAAGACATATAACCAGCATCATCATCGTCATCAGCATCACCGTCAGCATCAGCATCAACGTCAGCATCATCATTGTCATCATCATGACCACCATAATACACATCATCATCCTCATAACCATCCTCATCACCACCAGCATCCTCATACTCGTCATCATCATCACCATCATCATTACCATCATCATCGTCACTGCCATCAGCTTCATCAGCAGCATCAGAATCATCATCACCAGCACAGCCGCCATCACCATCAACATCGGCAGCAACAACATCATCGTCGTCGTCACCATCATCATTCTCAATACCGGCATAACCATCACCATCCCCACCATCATCACCATCATCAACAGCATCACCATTCTCATCATGATGAGCGGCATCGGCAGAGGCGACATCGTCGACGTCGTCATCATCATCATCACCATCATCATCGTCACCATCACCATCATCATCGTCATCATCAGCATCAGCATCATCATACACATCAGCATCAGCATCATCATCAGCATCACCATCATCATAAGCAGCAGCATCAGCATCAGCATCATCATCGTGATCAGCATCATCATCAGCATCATCATCATCATCAGCATCATCGCTATCGTCATCATCATCATCATCAGTATCATCATCGTCATGATCATCCTCATCATCATCACCATCAGCATCATCATCACCATCAGCATCATCTCAGCAACATCATCATCAGCATCGTCATCATCAGCATGATCATCATCATCGGTATCACCATTATCGTCATCACCATCACAAACAACATAATCGTCATCATGAAAATCATAAGCATCATCGGCAGCAGCATCATCATGATTCTCATCATCATCATCATCATCAACTTCATCATCATTATCGTCATCGTCGTCATCATCATCGGCTTCTTCTTCTTCATCATCATTATCGTCAACATCATCATCAGCATCATCACTTTCGCCATCATTATCGCCATCACAATGAGCATCATCAACAGCATCATCATCATGATCATCATCACCATTCTCAACTCCAGCTTAACCAACAGAACCAGCATCATCATCGTCATCATCATCACCATCAGCATCAGAATCAACGTCAGCATCATCGTTATCATCATCACCACCATAATCCTCATCATCGACCTCATCATCATCCTCATCATCATTCTCATCATCGTCAGCATCATCATGCTCGTCATCATCGTCATCATCATCACCATCATCATCATCATCATCACCGGCATCAACTTAACCAGCAGCATCATAATCATCATCACAATCATCACCAGCACAGCCGCCATCACCACCATCAACATAAGCAGCAACAGCATCATCGTCATCATCATCATTCTCAACACCAGAAAAACCATCACCATCACCACCATCAACAGCATCAACAGCATCGTCATCCTCATCATAATCAGCAGCATCGGCAGCGGCGACATCGTCGTCATCATCATCATCGTCACCATCACCATCATCATCATGATCATCAGCATCATCATCATCACAAGCATCATCATCACTATCAGCATCATCAACAGCATCATCAGCATCATCATAAGCATGATCATCAGCATCATCATCAACATCATCAACATCATCAATACCATCATTACCGTCATCATCGTCATCGTCATCCTCAGCATCATCATCATCAGCATCATCATCATCAGCAACATCATCATTACCATCATCATCATGATCATCACCATCATCAGCAACATCATCATCGTCAGCATGATCATCATCATCGTTATCACCTTTATCGTCACCATCATCACCAACAACATGATCATCATTATCATGACATCATCAGCAGCATCATCATACTCTAAATGATCATCATCGGCATCATCATAAACATCATCATCAGCATCAACATCATCATCAACATCATCATCATTTCCGTCACCATCATCATCAGCATCATCACCATCGCCATCACCATCAGCATCAGCATCATGATCATCATTACCATTCTCGATTCCAGCTTAACCAACATAACCAGCATCATCATCATCACCATCAGCATCAGCATCATGGTCAGCATCATCATTATCATGATCATCACCACCATAATCCTCATCATCATCATCCTCATCCGCATCATCATTAGCATCCTCATACTCGTCATCATCATCGTCATCATCACAATCATCATCATCGTCATCAGCATCACCAGCAGCATCATAATCATCATCATCATCATCATCATCACCAGCACAGCCGCCATCACCAGCATCAACATTAGAAGCAACAGCATCATCGTCGTCATCATCATCATTTTCAACACCAGCATACGCACCACCATGACCACCATCATCACCATCATAATGAGCATCGCCATCCTCATCATAATCAGCAGCATCGGCGGCGGCGACATCGTTGTCGTCGTTATCATCATCATCGCCACCATCACCATCATCATCATCATCATCATCATAATCATCATAAGCATCATCGTCAGCATCATAATCATCATCATCAGCATCATCATCAGCATTATCATCATAAGCATCATCATCAGCATCATAATCATCAACATCATCATCAGCAACATCATGATCGTTATCATCGTTATCGTCATCATCATCAACATCATCACCGCTCCCCGAAGCCTGGGGACACGAGGTGTCACACGTGACAGTATTACCATGCCCTCCCGAGCAATCGCAACCCAGAATGCCGGGCGAGCGCGGTGGCGGGACTTGCCGCAGGCAGCTGGATACATAGACATATGGATATATATATATATATATATATATATATATATACAGATATATATATATACATACACAAACATCTATATCTATATATCTATATATATGTATATCTCTACGAGTAGATTCCCCAATCAGTGCTTGCACTGAAGGGTTCTTAGCGGATGTTGAAAGATTTGGCGAAAGTTCCCAGCCGATTTCGGTGGGCGGCCGTGTTCCCCGGTTCCCAGTTCCGGGTTCCCGAATTCCCGGTTGCTGGTTCCAGGCCGATTTCGGTAGACTTCGGGGTTCCTGGGTTTCTGGATTCCTGGGTTCCTGTTCGATCTCCTTATCGATCGGTCTCACCATCGATCTCATTACTCATCTCTCTGTCGATCTCCCTCTTCAACCACACAATCGATCTCACGATCGATATCATAATCGATCTCACTATAAATCGCACGAGAGATCTCCCTGTCGATCTCGCGAGCGATCTCATTGAATCGACTTCCTCATCGGTCTGATTACCGACCTTACTATCGTCCTCACGATCGATCCCACGATCGATCTCACAATCGATCGCAATACCCAGATTACGAATTTTCAAACCATCCACTGGTTCGGGCTTTTCTCTGGTGTAATATATGTCTAGGGAAAGCGGCAGGGGGTTAGAGAGAGAGGGGTGAGAGCGCAACCCGAGGCCAAGACCGATGTAGACAGGTCGAAGAGATCCTCTGCGAGAGGAGGGCCCCCCGCTCCCTTTCGGGTGGCCCCGCCCCCGCCCGCCGCACAGCGTCGCGCTGTTCGCCCTATCCTCGGCGCTGGCGTCGGAGGTGAGGTGCACAAGCGCCGCGCAGTTGGAGTGCGCTGCGCAAAGGGCGTCCACCTGACCGAACCCCTCTTCTGCTCACCGCGAAGCAGGACGCCCGCTCGTCCCCATAGACGCACGCACCACTATAACTACAGACACGTGGAGCACTGTGAAATCATCATCGTCATCATTACTTAACACCAGCAACACCATGATCGCCATCCTCATCATTATCCTCCTTCGCCTCCTCATCACCATCCTCATCCTAATCCTCATCCTCATCATCATCCTCTTCCTCCGTATCCTCCTCATCATTAAAATCATGTAAATCCTCAGCATCATCATCATCAGCACAATCACCATCATCATCATCATCATCATCATCATCATCATCATCATCATCATCATCATCATCATCATCATCATCATCATCATCATCGTCATTGTCATCGTCATCGTCGTCGTCGTCGTCAGCATCATCATCACACTCATCATCAGCATCATCACCATCACCAGCGCCATGATTGTCATCATCACCATCACCAGCATTACCAGCATCATCATCATCATCATCATCGGCAGCATCCTCCTCCTCATCATCATCATCGCCATCATCAGCATCGCCATCGTCATCGTCATCAAAGCCTTCGACGGGAAAGCTCACATGCAGACAGTCGACACGAGACACGGAAGCACCGTACACGCCGAGCGGCCAAAGGATGCGGTCAGGTAGAAAACCAGGCAGACATGTTTTTGTGCCTGACCACATCCTTGCTGACCCACATTGCAACGCCGCAGCGGCCTCATCCTCCCTTTCCCCTCGTCCTCGTCCTTCTCCCAGCGTCGTTATTGTCCTCTTTGTTCCATGCCTCCTCATGACTCCAACTTCTCAAGTTGTTTCCTCTTTCTGCAAAGCCTTTTCCTTTTCATTCGTATCCTGCTCCTCTTGCTGCTTCTCGTCGTCCTCACCATCCCTCTTCTCCTCCGCGAACGGTCATTTGTTTTCAAATGTTTCGCTCGGTTTGTTCCGTGGGTCCTTTGTTCCCCAAACAGCTTGCTGAACGGGGTGCTGTTGTGATAGAAGCGAACTCCGGCCGAGGGAAGTCGGAGCAAAGACATCCTCACAAAAAATTGATGGTCCGGGCCGTTTCGCTTGAGACATCCTCACAACTCTCGTTTCTGAGTTGGCCGGGATTGGCCGTTTCGCCTGAGACATCCTCGAAAAGTTGCGTTCCGGGACGCCGCACGAGAGGTGGTCTGGGCCGTTTCGCTTGAGACATCCTCGAAACTCTGAGCCCCGAGGTGCCGTGCGAGAGGTGGTCTGGCCCGTTTCGCCCGAGACATCCTCGAAACTCTGAGCTCTGAGATGCCTTGCGCGAGGTGGTCCGGCCCGTTTCGCCTGAGACATCCTCGAAACTCTAACCTCGGAGATGCCGCGCGAGAGGTGGTCTGGCCCGTTTCGCCTGAGACATCCTCGAACTTCTGACCTCTGAGATGCCTTGTGCGAGGTGGTCCGGCCCGTCTCGCCTGAGACATCCTCGCAACTCTGAGCTCTGAGATGCCGTGCGCAAGGTGGTCCGGCCTGTTTCGCACAAGACATTCTCACAACTCTGAGCTCCCAGATGCCGCGCAAGAGGTGGTCCAGCCTGGGGGCCCAGAAGACCACATGTTACATATCCTCCCTGGGACCCTGGGAGCCCGCCTGAGACATCCTCGAAACTCTAACCTCGGAGATGCCCTGCGCGAGGTGGTCCGGCCCATCTCGCCTGAGACATCCTCGCAACTCTGAGCTCTGAGATGCCATGCG
Organism: Prorocentrum cordatum; assembly: GCA_963575745.1. Taxonomy (NCBI): domain Eukaryota; class Dinophyceae; order Prorocentrales; family Prorocentraceae; genus Prorocentrum; species Prorocentrum cordatum. The sequence continues at coordinate 405,842 of CAUYUJ010003636.1, forward strand.
CAAGGTGGTCCGGCCCGTTTCGCACAAGACATTCTCGCAACTCTGAGCTCTCAGATGCTGCGCAAGAGGTAATCCAGCCTGGGGGCCCAGAAGACCACATGTTACATATCCCCCCTGGGACCCTGGGAGCCCCAGGAGGCCCCAGAGAGCTTCAGGAGGCCGCAGGACGCCCAGGACAGGCCCCAGGGGTCCGCAGGAGATTCCCAGGAGGCTCCCAGGAGGCCCCAGGAGGCCCCCTATCAGAACGTGTCAAGTTAATACAAATCCGGTGTCGATTCGTTGATTTTTCCTGCTCTTGTGCCCCCATTTTGGGGGGCCCCGACGGCCACATGTTAGATATCCCCCCTGGGAGCCCCAAGAGGCTTCAGGAAGCCCCAGGTGGGGTCCAGGAGGCCACAGGAGGCCCAGGAGGAAGCCCCAGGAGGTCACCAGGAGGTCCCAGGAGGCCCCAGGAGGCCCCCGCAACTCGGAGCTCTGAGACGCCGCGCTCGAGGTGGTCCGGCCCGTTTCGCCTGAGACTTCCTCGCAGCACGTTTCGCCCGAGACATCGTCGCAACTCTGGGATCCGAAATGCCGCGCGCGAGGTGGTCCAGCCCGTTACGCTGGAGACATCCTCGCAACTCTGGGCTCCGAGATGCCCTGCGCGAGGTGGTCCGGCCCGTCTCGCCTGAGACATCCTCGCAACTCTGAGCTCTGAGATGCCGTGCGCAAGGTGGTCCGGCCCGTTTCGCACAAGACATTCTCGCAACTCTGAGCTCTCAGATGCTGCGCAAGAGGTAATCCAGCCTGGGGGCCCAGAAGACCACATGTTACATATCCCCCCTGGGACCCTGGGAGCCCCAGGAGGCCCCAGAGAGCTTCAGGAGGCCGCAGGACGCCCAGGACAGGCCCCAGGGGTCCGCAGGAGATTCCCAGGAGGCTCCCAGGAGGCCCCAGGAGGCCCCCTATCAGAACGTGTCAAGTTAATACAAATCCGGTGTCGATTCGTTGATTTTCCTGCTCTTGTGCCCCCCCCCCATTTTGGGGGGCCCCGACGGCCACATGTTAGATATCCCCCCCTGGGAGCCCCAAGAGGCTTCAGGAAGCCCCAGGTGGGGTCCAGGAGGCCACAGGAGGCCCAGGAGGAAGCCCCAGGAGACCAGGAGGTCACCAGGAGGTCCCAGGAGGCCCCCGCAACTCGGAGCTCTGAGACGCCGCGCTCGAGGTGGTCCGGCCCGTTTCGCCTGAGACTTCCTCGCAGCACGTTTCGCCCGAGACATCGTCGCAACTCTGGGATCCGAAATGCCGCGCGCGAGGTGGTCCAGCCCGTTACGCTGGAGACATCCTCGCAACTCTGGGCTCCGAGATGCCGTTCGGGATGAAGAGGAGGTGGAGGAGGAGGAGGAGGAGGAGGAGGAGGCATGTTTTAACATGCCATGCCAGCCCGCACTGGACGGGCCGCCAAATTAAACAATGCGAATTACGCTACCGAGGAACCCCACATACTCAATTTAAATCTTATGTGCTTGCTTAAGTTTACAATATATGCGCAATTCTAGGTTCTCAGCCCTCGTCGCGAATGCTCCCCTCTGTGTCATCCAACGCCGTATTGCTTGAACCTCCTCCCTCTTCCTAGCCTTCTATCCTCCATCAAGGACAGATTCGAGCCAGCCAGCGGCCGCGCTCAGGGACCACCCCCTGCGCACCCCCTATGGTGTCTAGAAAGTGCCACGCCTGCTATGCCTGGACGACTGGCACGGATAGCGGCCGCGCTCAGGGACCACCCCCTGTGCACCCCCTATGGTGTCGAGAAAGTGCCACGCCTGCTATGCCTGGACGACTGGCACGGATAGGGGCCGCGCTCGGGGGCCACCCCCTGCGCACCCCCTATTGTGTCGAGAAAGTGCCACGCCTGCTATGCCTGGACGACTGGCACGGATAGCGGCCGCGCTCAGGGACCACCCCCTGCGCACCCCCTATGGTGTCTAGAAAGTGCCACGCCTGCTATGCCTGGACGACTGGCACGGATAGCGGCCGCGCTCAGGGACAACACTGCGCACCCCTATGGTGTGAGAAAGTGCCACGCCTGCTATGCCTGGACGCCTGGCACGGATAGCGGCCGCGCTCAGGGACCACCCCCTGCGCACCCCCTATGGTGTCATGCCTGGACGACTGGCACGGATGGCGGCCGCGCTCAGGGACCACCCCCTGCGCACCCCCTATGGTGTCTAGAAAGTGCCACGCCTGCTATGCCTGGACGACTGGCACGGATACGGCCGCGCTCAGGGACCACCCCCTGTGCACCCCCTATGGTGTCTAGAAAGTGCCACGCCTGCTATGCCTGGACGACTGGCACGGATAGCGGCCGCGCTCAGGGACCACCCCCTGCGCACCCCCTAGAAAGTGCCACGCCTGCTATGCCTGGACGACTGGCACGGATAGCGCCGCGCTCAGGGACCCCCCCTGCTGAGAAAGTGCCACGCCTGCTATGCCTGGACGACTGGCACGGATAGCGGCCGCGCTCAGGGACCACCCCCTGCGCACCCCCTATGGTGTCGAGAAAGTGCCACGCCTGCTATGCCTGGACGACTGGCACGGATAGCGGCCGCGCTCAGGGACCACCCCCTGCGCACCCCCTATGGTGTCGAGAAGTGCCAGCCTGCTATGCCTGGACGACTGGCACGGATAGCGGCCCCGCTCGGGACAACCCCCGCGCACCCCTATGGCGTCGAGAAAATGCCACGCCTGCTAATGCCTGGACGACTGGCACGGATAGCGGCCGCGCTCAGGGACCACCCCCTGCGCACCCCCGATGGTGTCGAGAAAGTGCCACGCCTGCTATGCCTGGACGACTGGCACGGATAGCGGCCGCGCTCAGGGACCACCCCCTGCGCACCCCCTATGGTGTCTAGAAAGTGCCACGCCTGCTACGCCTGGACGACTGGCACGGATAGCGGCCGCGCTCAGGGACCACCCCCTGCGCACCCCTATGGCGTCGAGAAAATGCCACGCCTGCTATGCCTGGACGACTGGCACGGATAGCGGCCGCGCTCAGGGACCACCCCCTGCGCACCCCCTATGGTGTCGAGAAAGTGCCACGCCTGCTCTGCCTGGACGACTGGCACGGATAGCGGCCGCGCTCAGGGACCACCCCCTGCGCACCCCCTATGGTGTCGAGAAAGTGCCACGCCTGCTATGCCTGGACGACTGGCACGGATAGCGGCCGCGCTCAGGGACCACCCCCTGCGCACCCCCTATGGTGTCGAGAAAGTGCCACGCCTGCTATGCCTGGACGACCGGCGCGTATAGAGACCGCAGCGAGAGACCACCCCCTGCGCACCCCCTATGGTGTCGAGAAAGTGCCACGCCTGCTATGCCTGGACGACTGGCACGGATAGCGGCCGCGCTCAGGGACCACCCCGTGCGCACCCCCTATGGTGTCTAGAAGTGCCACGCCTGCTATGCCTGGACGACTTGGCACGGATAGCGGCCGCGCTCAGGGACCACCCCCTGCGCACCCCGTATAGGTGTCGGGAAAGTGCCACGGCCTGCTATGCCGTGGACGACGGCGCGGAGAGCGAGGGACCACCCCTGCGCACCCCCTATGGTGTCGAGAAATGCCACGCCTGCTATGCCTGGACGACTGGCACGGATAGCGGCCGCGCTCAGGGACCACCCCTGCTATGCCTGCGACGGCACGGATAGCGGCCGCGCTCATGGTGTCGAGAAAGTGCCACTGCGCACCACTAACCTTGGTGTCGAGAAAGTGCCACGCCTGCTATGCCTGGACGACTGGCACGGATAGCGGCCGCGCTCAGGGACCACCCCCTGCGCACCCCCTATGGTGTCTAGAAAGTGCCACGCCTGCTATGCCTGGACGACTGGCACGGATAGCGGCCGCGCTCAGGGACCACCCCCTGCGCACCCCCTATGGTGTCGAGAAAGTGCCACGCCTGCTATGCCTGGACGACTGGCACGGATAGCGGCCGCGCTCAGGGACCACCCCCTGCGCACCCCCTATGGTTTCGAGAAAGTGCCACGCCTGCTATGCTTGGACGACTGGCACGGATGGCGGCCGCGCTCGGGGACCACCCCCTGCGCACCCCCTATGGTGTCGAGAAAGTGCCACGCCTGCTATGCCTGGACGACTGGCACGGATAGCGGCCGCGCTCAGGACCACCCCTTGCGCACCCCTATGGTTTCGAGAAAGTGCCACGCCTGCTATGCCTGGACGACTGGCACGGATAGCGGCCGCTCAGGGACCACCCCCTGCGCACCCCCTATGGTGTCGAGAAGTGCCACACCTGCTATGCTTGGACGACTGACACGGAGCGGCCGCGCTCAGGGACCACCCCCTGCGCACCCCCTATGGTGTCGAGAAAGTGCCACGCCTGCTATGCCTGGACGACTGGCACGGATAGCGGCCGCGCTCAGGGACCACCCCCTGCGCACCCCCTATGGTGTCGAGAAAGTACCACGCCTGCTATGCCTGGACGACTGGCACGGATAGCGGCCGCGCTCAGGGACCACCCCCTGCGCACCCCCTATGGTGTCGAGAAGGTGCTACGCCTGCTATGCCTGGACGACTGGCACGGATAGCGGCCGCGCTCAGGGACCACCCCCTGCGCACCCCCTGTTGTGTCGGTCGTGGATAGCGACCGAGCTGGGAGACCACCCCCTGCGCATCCCCTGTGGTGTCGAGAAAGTGCCACGCTTGCTAGGCTTCGCGCCAGTGCCACGAGCTGTGCTGTGCTGTGCTGAGCTGAGCCGTGCTGGGCTGTGCTGAGCTGTGCTGAACTGTGCTGCGTGCTGAGCTGAGCTGAGCTGTGTGCTGTGCTGAGCTGTGCTGTGCTGTGCTGTGATGTGCTGTGCTGAGCTGTGCTGTACGAAGAGTGAGGTGTGTGTCGCGGGTGCGGCGCGGCAGGGAAGAAAACCATAACCCCACGAAGCATGTGGGGAAAAATTGGATTTCGCTGGCAGCCCCTTGCCGAATCCCGATAGCGCAAGAGGAGACTGGCTCACCAAAGGCACCGTCGCCAACGCCTTCAAAAAACACCAGTTTCAATCTTTCGCATCCAGTGCATTTTGAAGCGGCCCCGTCGCCAAATATTCGCTTGCGGCAATTTGGAACTTGACAGTTGAGGCGCACCGGACACCTCGGAAGGCAAGGCGCTTCACCCGCCGGTTCAACCTATCTCCAAGAACTCTGATTTCAGCCGAACGGCGCCGACGTCGAGAGTGTAAGCCCACGCGCGCGCGTGCAAATTCACCCAATCTTTCGCGCCACCTCGCCCTCATCATATTTACTTATACAGTGGTACACTTTTCATTGGCGGCGCTGCCGGACGCGGCCCGGCGCGCGCGCTCGCGCTGGCCGGCGTCCTCTCGGGCAGGACCACCAGGTGGAGAGCGAGCTGCCCATGGGCAGACAGCCAGAGAAGCACCACATAAGCGACGAGTAAACAGGTCTTACGCGAGATGACATAGCGACCTGGCTCACGCGGGCCGCTTGCGCGGCACACAGCGTGGAGCAAAGGGCGACCACGCGCGACCCTACGCGGGCACTTTACGCGCGAATGTCGGCGTAGTCGGCCCCGTTTGTTTACGCCGCTCAGGTGGGGAGCAGGGGGGGAGGGGGGGGGGGCAGATGCGCGAAGAATGGAGGCGCTTCGAGAGCGGCGCCAGGCTCTCCCGCGGCTCCCCGACTCGCACGTTGAGCCCGAGGTGCGCCACCAGAGGTCTCGAGCGCGAAAGATACCCGTACCCTTACTCAGGCGGGGTGGCAAGGGGCGGGGGGGGGCGACGCGCCGCAGCCGATGGCGGTTGCACAAGTGCAGATGCGACGGCCCATGGAACATTACAGGGCGCTGTATTCTCCAGGCGTCCGCTGGCATCGAAGGCGCGTGCGTTCCGATCGGCAGAGTGGCCGACCGCGCACTGGTCGCTCTCGGGCTAGAGTAGCTCGTTCGGAGGTGCGCCCACGAAGGCGCACAATCAAGCGTTCGGGGCTCGACGCCCAACATGCGTCCTGGGCGTCCCGGGCGGGCGTCGCTGCAATCCCGCGGTCGCCCCGAACGCCTGGGGCCCCGAACGCCGGGCGCGGTCGCCAGCGCGACTGCGCGACTGCGCCTAGCGTTCGGGTGCCCAGGCGAGCGCCCTCGCCCCAAACGCCTGGGGCCGAACGTCAGCGCGACTGCGCGTCGGGTGAAACGGAGCGCGCGCTGTCCGACAGGGCGCGGCGCTTGCGCGCGGGGCGGCGAGGATGGGCAAGCTCCATGCCAAATCCGGATTCTCGCTGCGCGAGCCGCGGTGAGCCGCTGCGTGGCACCTTAGTCTCCAGAGCGCTCGGCTGCTACTCGGATGTAGCTCGCATCTCGAGATGGGCGGCGAGCACATCCGTGTTTGTCGCACCGCGGTGCGAACTCAATGTTCTCAGAAGCGGCCTCGGGTTGGCGCCATCGCACCCTTGCGCCATGCGCCTACGAGGTGCGGAGTTCATTCGAGACAGCGTTGAGAGCGAGTGCGTTCCTCTGCCAGCCGCTGGTTGCGCAACCAGCCTAAGGCTGTGGGAGGTAACTTGTCTTTTTGGTTTTCCTCCTCGTCGTCTTTGTCCTCGTCTTCATCCTACTGCGACAACGACTGCGTGCGCGGCGGGATCGGGGGCCCGTCGCTGCGATTCCTCTACTATCCCCTCTTCACTGCTGCCACTGCTGCTGCTGCTGCTGCTGCTGCTCTCGGTTGTATATTGGCCCAGCGTGGGAACAGCCGAGCGGCAACAGTCATGGGTAATAATCAGGAGCGGCAGGACTGGCACTGCAAGGATTGCAAGCGTCCACGGTTGGGCAACATGCCTATCGATTGGGGCAGCAACCTCAAATTCTAAAGTGCCGCGTGCACAAGGAGAACGCGCGAGTTCAGGAGCAACGTTGAGCCCGCTCTTCCGAGAAGCGCGGCGACATTGGCAAACGTGACGGAGGCCCCGATTGACGTCTTTGGCGCGATGGCGGGTCGTCTTCTCGCGATGCTTAGATCATTCAGGAGCTTCGTGGCGAGCTGGCGCAGCATCGCAGGTCGACTGGCCCTCCTGGCGGGTCTGGTCGGAAGCGCGAACAATAGCCGCGGAGTGGACGCTGGCCGCGGCGGCGCCAATCAAGCGAATTATGCGTCGGAGCAGAAAGGGCGGCAGGAGGAGACCAAGTCCTCGGGGGCGGCGCTGGCTGCCACCAAGTCGCTCACGGGCGCGTGGGCAGACGGGCAACTCGAGATTACGCGGCCAAGACCTCGCACGCTAAAGTTCGCGCTGTGGCGAAAAGGATGCAGCGACAGCGGATCAAGGCGGACGAGCTGGCAAGCGCCGAGGAGGAGGTCAAACTCACTCAAGGGGGCTCGCGACGAGGTCCGCGCTCAGCATCAGGAGGCGCACCAACACTTGCTCGATGTGGAGGCGCAGCTGGGTCAGTTGAAGCAGGAACTACTTCTGGAAACGCAGCCGAAGGCAGCGCCCATCGTTGAGCCCCTGGGTCTCTCGGCTGAGACGCTGGGCGAGTTGGGGTCGAAGGTTGCGGAAGGTGGTGGTTCATCTAGGGGAGCTTAAGCAAAGGTTATCGTTGGGCATTAGCGGCGCGACTCACGAGCTATTGTAACTTTCTAGGAAGCGTGGTGGACATGCTGCTGCGACGCCTGCCTCCTGACGGCGGCGGCGGCCCATCGGGTTCTGGCGGAGGACATTGAGAAGGCTCGCGACGCTCTGCGAGCGGCCGGGCCCGTCTCTGGCACAGACGAGGAGGTGCTCGAGAAGGAAGCTGCTCTCGAAGGATGAATATCATCCCGCGCGCACTGCGTTTGCCCCATATTAGCGCATGCAGCGTTGCTGTGGCGATGTTTTTGTTTGGCTCTGTTCATTATTGATGAAGGTGACCAGGTCTAGGGGTTTCATTCGGCCGACAACGTCACATCGCATGGCTCGGTTGAGCCTTGCGTGGGAACGCTCGGCTCCGAGGTCGCGGCGGCGGCGCTGCGAAGGCATCGCGGGCGAGGAGTGGAGCTTGCAGCGCCAAGGCGATCGCGAATATGGCGGCGCGCGGGCGGACGCGGTGGATTCGAAGGTTCAGCTGGGCACGTCGGGCGGCGTTGAGATCCTGGCCAGGACGCCCATCCCCATTACCTCCCCCAGGTGTCTTTCCTCGCCGTCGTGGGCGCCGGGGCCAATTTCAGCGGGGCGCGCCCAATGGGGCGCGAAAGGAATCGTTGTCACGACGCGCGAAGCCAACGAGCAAACATTGCGGCAGCGGGCGGTGCAAATTGCGAAGCTCACGGCAGCCCAGTGCAAATGGATCGTTGCGGGTGACTTCAACGCGACCAGGGATCAACTTGACGCACCGCGATGGCATGAGTTGGATTGCTTGATGGCGTTTCCAGAAGCTACGACGTGCAGGCCCAGCAAAGTCGAGCAGCATTCGGTGATCGATTGCGCGCTGGTGTCTCCGAATCTTGCGGCGCGAATTCTGCAGCCTCGGATCGAAGGAGACGGGGCCACTGCGCCGCGCATTATTGTCTCCATGTCCTTGCCCGCGCGCGGTCAAACGACCTCTCGAGGCACCTGCTGTTCGGAGTCCTGCATGTGCCCGAGGCGTGACTGACTAGGGCCCTGCCCTTAGGTTGTTGGCGCCGACGCATTCTGCTTGGGCAGCCCCCTTGTCTTTGGGGCGAGGTTAAATGTAAAGTCGAGACGGAGCTGCGCGATCGGAACGACTTGATGGAGCACAAAGGGGCGACGGCTTTTCCTCGGAGCGGTCAGGCCACGACCAAGTTCGCGCAGATTCGTCGCATCCCTCCCGCGAGAAGAGGTCGCGTTGGCGCGCGTGCTTTGGCTTGCAAGGCGGCCAGATGGGACAATCATATCATCTCATGTCGTCTGTCTCGTGCTGTCGAAGATGCGTGGCTAAGTTGCGCTCGGCTAACTTGTTCGTTGAATCAGGAGTCGGGCAGCATCGCAGGGTGGCAGTCTTCTTCGGAGAGACTGCGCAGTTCTGCAGGAAGATGCGAACGCATGAGGGCTGTCCGCGGCTTGGCCACTGGGCGCGGAGGTCTCCGTGCTGAAACTCAACATCTTACACTCCACGACAGTGAAACAATGCGTGGCGATGCCGTTCAGATCGCAAGCGAACGCGTCGACGAGGCACGCAAGGCTAAGCAGAACGAATGGGAAAAGTTTGCAAGGCAATCCCTGGCAAAAGCGCGGGTCTTTTGCGCAAGGCGATCGATGCGTGGGACATGCAGTGCAAACGCGGCAAATTGGAGGACGACGCAAGTTGGCGACGCCGCAGGCTTTCCGCGATCGCGGGATGGACGCGCGGCGTCGCGTTTGGACGCATCACGTCGCGGAGCCGCCGTCGAAGCCCATGCTTTCCTAGGGCCCAATGCTGACCGACATCAGCATCGGCACGATGAAGGACGCGTTTCTGCGCGTTCCAATAGAGATAGCACTGCCCCCTGGCAAGGCAGCCGTGCGGGATTTTTCCTAGCGCTTTGGATACGGGGTCGTTTACAATGGCCAAGGCCCCCCAGGAATGCGAAGCTCTGGGCGAGCGGCCTCAGCGGAAGCCGTGGAACGAGACGGTCCGTCTCCCGAAATCCGCGGGCGGCAACAGGCTCATGGGGCTCATGGGCTGCGCGTTGCGGCTGCGGTCTCGGGCGCGCGCCCCTTTGCCGAAGGTTGGCCGGCGCTGGCCGGCGCAGAACCCTTCGGCGGATATCCGGGGGCTTGGGATTCAGCATTCGCCCGCAACTTGGAAGCGGAGGCGTCGTCGGCCATGGGCGGGCGCCGGGCCTGCTGCAGCACCGCTGGAAGCCCGGAAATGTTCCGAGCCCATCCTCACGGAGGCGCCGTTCCAATATGATCGCGACATTGGGGGGGCGCGATCTTGGTTTGCTCTGCGTGCCGTGTCAATGCTGCTCGCTGCCGCGCAAATGGCAAGCGTTCGGCTCCGTGGGTTCCGCCGTCCGCGCATTGCGCGGCACGCTGGCTGGCTGTTCGCATGCTTGCGGGATCATGTCGGCGACGTTGATAAGGCCCCTGGGCGAGGCGCGCCAGCCTGGGGCGGTTGCTCGGGCGCTGATCGATGACGCATCGCCGCAGCGGGCGGGCGCACGGTAAAGAGATATGAATGCACTGTGGCGGGCGGCGGCGGAACTCAAGTCAGGGCCCCGCCAGTTGCGTTCGGTCGTGCAACTTGAGCCATCAGGACATGCGCGGCTCTCTATTTCAGCGGCGACGGAAGCGAAACGCCATCCTGAAGCTGGCGGGCTCAAGGCGCGCAGTTGGATCAGGAACTCGGGCCGCGACCATCGCGGCAGGAAGGTCAGTCACGATCAAACTGAATCCAATATGAAGCGCTGCACGCCAGGGGAGGCAGGCTCTTAGCTTTCATGCGTACCTATGGTCACAAAGTGGGTTCTCTTCGGAAGACGGGCCCTCTTCCCCCAGCAGCGCACGGCGCTGGGGCATCTAGCTTGAACGAAGAGGCGATCACCACAATGTGGGCGACTGCCAGCATGCTGGTTGAACCGCGCTCTGGATCGTCGTCCCTCGCATTGCAGTTTTAGTGACTCAGTGGAGCGCGATGCACGACCCGATGTTCATGGCCCCTGCGATATCGTTACGCGTTGCGCGTTGCGTGGGATGGATTTGAGAGCCCATGACCAATCCTCCTCGGTTGCATCATGCGTGGTCGGTTCTTTCTACGCGGTTGGTGCACGAGCAGCCCTGGAAGGACGCCAAGGGCCCCGCGATATGTTTGGGCGGACCGCTTCGCGAGGGAAGGAGCGATAGAGCACAAGCTGCCCGATGTATATGAGGAGGTGTTCCAGCTGGGGTACAGACAGCATCGCAAGATTGCGCAGTGCTTGGCCCGGGCGACGCGTCGGATGCTCGAATTTGGCGGACGTGAACCAGTTTCTGAGTTCGTGCCTGCCTGGCCCCACTCTCGCTCGGTTTCTTCGGTCGGCGTGCGCGCCCACGGTGATCGACGGTTTCAGGGCTGAGGCTCATGTCAAGAAGTTAGGGTGCAGTATCGATCCTGCCCCCTGAGGCGGCGGCGGCGCTTGAGGCTGTGGACCGCTTGGTGGAGGAGGAAGGTGTGCAGATTTGGCCAGCTGCTGGGGGCTCGTCACATCATGCTGGGGTTATGAGGAGGCTGTCGTGCACGGTGGTCATCGGCTTCGACGTGCTGGAGCAAGTAGTTCTGACATGCGAGCGTTGCGTGTCCTGGTCGCGCCCGGGGCAATCCTAAGGCGCTCTACACCACTTGCCGTGGGCAGCCCAGTGGGGAAGGCAAGGCGGCATCGCATGTGCCGAACATCCTAGGACGTCTGCGCAGACAAATGGTTTCTCGGCATCCCAAGAGCAACGAGCCACTCGAACTACCCACATCGTGCCTGCCCGGGAGTGAGTTCGACGTCAGCGGCTGCGGTCACATCGTGTGCTTGGAGCTGCTGTTGTGCGGGCCTGGGTGGGCGGGTGGGGTTTTGACCCTCGTCGGCCGCCCGCCGAACCAAGGCAACACCCTTCCCTTCGGCCGCAGGGCAGGCCGCTGAGGGATTCGCGTAGCCGGCCAGTGGTTGGAGGAGAGGAGCGTTCACTCCGCGTGCTGCTGTCGATGTTCATTCCAGCTGCATTGCCCCGTGGACTTCGGTGGCGTGCTGCTCTTCGTTGGCGCCCTGTCCTTCGTTGGCGTGTCGGGCCACGGCGTCATGATGTGCGTCTCTGTCGGCACCGTGTGCGTCTGGCCCAGCGGTCGCTGGGCTGGGCGGCTGCCAGCTCTGACTGTAAGGGACTGGGGGAGCTCCCCGCGAGTCCTTGTCCTTTCCGGTCACGTCCGACCTCGACGATGGCCTGGTTCTCTTCGTCGAGTTCGGCGTTTTTGTTCCGGGCCCATCCGCTGTTGGGCCCCATCCGCTGCCAGTCCAGGCTGGTAGGGGGCCGGGGAGGTCCCCGCGAGTCCACGTGTGACCGGAGCTTCCCTGGCCACCGCCTCAGCGGCCCGCTACTGCCGCCTTCTTTCGCCGCCAATTGTCTGTCCTCAGATGGTTCCGCATCGCCTCGTGCCCTTCTTTACTCTTTCCTCACTCCTTCCTCACTCCTCCGTCGCCCCTCCCTCACTCCTCCCTCGCTCAACTCTCTTCCCTCTTCCCTCTTCTCCTCATCATTCTCCACATCTTCCATCCTCTCCCTCCCTCCGCATGCTGCTCCTCATCATCACCCTCACCTGGAGCCGCGTTATCGTGTGCTCATTTCTCCTCCTCTTTCCCCAGCTCTTTGTGTACACTCCCCCTATACGGCAGGCTCGTGTCGTCGCGACCCCAGCGTTGGCTTCTGACACCACGTGGATCGTTCAACCTTGAACGATCGGCGATTTCTCGATCCCCACACAATTCCATGTTGACCGATTCTGGACAACTGGCGGCTTTCAACCTTGAACGCCTGCGGCGAGGTCACTGCCGGGCCAGCACGGCACGAACCTACCGTACTCCCACCTCCTCGTAATGACAATCATCCCTATCATAAGCACTACCACTACCATCACAAGCATCACGATTACCACCACCACCATTTATACGTTTACATATAAATATGAAGATGTACTGATATACAAACATATATATATATACATACGTATGTATATCAATGACAAGGAAACACATGTTTATACGTATATCGATATGTGTATATATGTAGATATGTATGCATATATGTGTAAATTTATACCTATGTATATATATATATATATATATATATATATATATAGGTTGTGGGTATTGTTCGTTTCTGTCTCTTTGTCATCCTTTGCCAGCTCTGGCGGCCCCCCGCTAGCGCTGGCAGTCCATCTACATTGCGCCTATCCCGTTTGTTCTGCATGGTGCCCGCCCAATGACTTCACATGGTTGCACAAAGCGGACAGCACATGAAGGGGCCGCATGTCCGAGCTGTCCATCCCCCCACATTCCCCCCTGCCCTCATCTATCCCCCACCCTCCTCCCTCGCTCTCCCTCCTCCCCCCTCACCACCCTCCTCCTCCTACTCCTGCTCGCCCTCCTCTACCTACAAAAAGCATTACCATCGTCATGTTCATCATCATCATCGGTACCGTCATCGTTATCGTCATCGCCATCATCGTCGTCATCATCATCATCAGCATCGTCATCTTGATCATCATCATCGTCAGCATCGTCATCATCATCAACATTATCATCATCATCATCATCATCATCAGCATCATCATCATCATCATCGTCGTCGTCGTCGTCATGATTAGCATTGCAACCATCATCATCAGCATCATCATCATGGTCGCCGTCGTCGTCGTCGTCGTCGTCATCGCAGTCAGCATCATCATCATGATCATCATCATCACCATCGTCACAGTCAGCACCTCCATCATCATCAACGTCACCGTCGACATCATCATCACCAGCACCATCAGCACAATCATCCTCAGCATCATCCCCATCATCATAAGCATCACAATAATCCTGGGTGACCTCATCATCGTCAGCAGCATCGTTGCCATCAGCGCCAGCATCATCAACATCCGCAGCATCATCATCATCAGCATCATCATCATCGTCATCATCATAGTCAGCATCACCAGCGTCAGCATCATCGTCATCATCGTCATCATCAGCAACATCGTCATCATCGTCATAGTCATCGTCATCACATTGTCATCAACATCGCCATCGCCATCGTCAGCATCGCCATCGCAGTCGTCATCAACACCACCGCCACCACCATCGCCATCACCATCACCATCGTTATCATCATTCGCATCACCCCATGCCCCCTGCAAATCCTCCTGGTCCTCCCCATTCTCCTCCTCGCTCCATCCGCCTCTTGGCGACCGTTAATACGCCCCGCGCCCCTGTCCGCCCAGCGGCAGTACATGACGGTCCGTGCCATGTCGAGCGGCCCGAAGTCGCGCCCAGGGTTGAATGCCTCACGGGCAGGGGAAAGGCGAAGAGGGCGTCAGGAAAATGAATCCGGATGAGGATGACGATGATGACGACGATGATGATAAGATGATGCGATGATGATAAGCCGGTAATATAACTGTGGTAAGATAGGATGATATGATGATGCGATGATGATGGTGATGATATGAAAAGATAAAGTGATAAGATGATAATGATAATATGGTAAGGTGATAGGATGATGTTGGTGATGATGATGAGGATGATGATGAATTGTTCCCTGCCCTGCTAACCTCACGGTATGGCCTGCTTCGAAGATGTCCATATATATATAAGAAGACGCAATCAAAACTTATAACAGCATCATGATGGATGCTAGAGCCAGCATTCCCGCACACGCGACAGAGAGTCGAAGAAAATTTCACGCTGTACGAACATACTGAAGAGGGCTTCCACAAGCTGCACGAGACCCCGGAGCTCACCAAGAGTGACAGTGCCATCACCCCAGAAAATCGAGCCCTCGGCAACGCTGTGGAAGATGGGTTGGCCCGCCTGATCACAGAAGCGGGCGACTCCGATGTGCCAGCCACTGGAGGTCAGACCAGTCTTGGAGCCCCCATCGAATTGGGCAGACACGTGTTTTGTCTCCTGGAGAGGAAAGGGAGGAGGGGAATAAAACGCATGAGACTGCCTAGTCTCCAGGGCCTCGGAAGCCAGAGCGTCAGCTCGTTTGCTGAATTCCCTGAAGACGTGCCTACACCAGTGACCAGTCTTTTCCCTGGGGGCCGCGAGGCCACGGGACCACAGCTTTTCAAGCCGAGTCTGAGCCGTGGCGACGAATGGGACATAGAAGCTCTCGTACATGCTCCAGCAGCTGTTAAAACACTGAACAATGAGCCTCGAGTCTCCTAAAATCTCACGCCTACACGAAATACTACTCAACGCCAGGGGAGAGGAGGAGGGAGTCGGCTCAGGCGGGGTATCCCAGGACACGAGAGGAAGATCGACTTTGCGGCGCTTGATCACATCCATCTGAGAGTTCTGACCCGAGGGGGGGAGGCGGGGCTTGATCTCTGACTTCACTCGATCCGGAACGGCGAGGCCTATCCACTCATACGCGTGCTTAACAAAGAGCCAGGACTTCGGGGTCGAGAAGAAAGAGAGGTCGCCGATGGAGGGAACCCACAGGCCCTCGAGAAAATCAAGGAAGACTTCGTCCCACTGGCGAGCACGAGTATAGTTATGCTCGTGCTTCCACTTACGCTTGTTCCGTGCATCAGAACCATCGCCCCGCGAGAGCATCTGCTGCAACGTTCTCCACTCAGCCGCGCGTCCCCAGCGCACAACGTCCCTAAGAAACTCATGCGCACAGGTAGGGGGCGATGAGGCATTGATATGTCTTGGCGCCGTCCTGGACAAGAGCGAGAACGCGGCACGAAGGACACGAAGACCCAGCGGGAGAAACCCCGCAGCAGCATGCTGTCTTTTGGCAAATCGAACTGTACGTCTGAAATAGGTCACAGGATCTTCTTGGGGTCGGCGTCGGAGACGAGCAATTCTCCGAAGATGATAGCCTTCCCATCGATCCAATCTCAAAGCCAAGCCATGACTCCAGACCCAGGAACCACTGCCATGACAGACGACAGGCACCGCCCTCTTTTCGTATCGATCGAACCGGACTTCAAGCGGTACAGAGGTGGCTAGATAGAACTTGGCGTCCTTCCAGAACGCCTGGGAGGCCTTCTGCAACCGGTGGCCCACCGCGTCGGTAGCGTTGCCGTCTGGAGTCTGCCAAACGCCCAGGACCTCGAAGCCCTCTGAGCGCACGGCGAAGTCCCAGGAGGTAGAGAGCACGTCGAATGTGAGCGAGTCGCACAAGGGGAAGACCGCATCGTTAGTGAAAAGCTCCAAAGACTCCTGCTTCCAAGATAAGCCGTAACTCAACATAATAGAAGTAAGATCGACAAAGAGACGACGGATCATATCCAAAGAACTTGCGATCAGTATGACATCATCCGCCCAGACCAGATGGTTGTGAGGATTATCCGAAATAACGATACCAATGCCGTCTTGGGTTTAGGCGTCCATAACACGAAATAGGAGTAGACAAACGATAAGATTCCACAGAAATGGCGTCTCCACTCCGCCCTGTTTTCCACTCTTGTTGAATGGGGTAGCTCCAGGCGCCCTGATGCCCTGGAAGACAGGCCCCACCACGTTGAAGAGCTGCTCCCTCAGGGTGGCCGCCATGAGCTGTGGATGAAGACGCCGATGTCGCACGGCGTCGATCATGAGGTCGAACGTGATCTTGCCGAAGGCCCCCTGCACGTCACCCTTCGCGGCACACAGTGGGCACTGAAGATGCCGCTCACGCGAGCGAGCGCACAACAGTTGAAAAAAAACACCAGCCATTTATCCACTGAAAATTTCTCTTCATAGCCAAAGATACAAGAACGAGCCCATGAACGAGGAGGAGGTGTAGAACGTGCTCATATCACAAGGCACGAAGTGCACCATTTCTGGAGCATGTCCAGCAGGCTGATACCACGGAAATGAGCCAGTGAAATGGGCGATGGAACCTTCTTAATGAAGAACATAACGATAGTGCTCCAGGACTCGATACTCTGGACGACCGACCCCGAGTAGCGTTCACTAAATAGGTGACCTATGACATAGCAGACTGAGATGGGCAACGTAGCGATCATCTCCCCGACAATTTTCGATTTGCCTCCTGGAGCTTTGCCTGGGTTCAATTTGGCACGGGCCCTTGAGACGATGTCGATCGAGAGCTTCTGAGCGCGACGACCATCGACGTTCATACTACGAGCATCGGCGGCGAGTTGCTGATAACGAATGTTCTACTCTAAGACGGTCTCGTTCGGGTCGGTGTATTTGTTCGTGCAGTGCTGATAGGCCTCTTCCCCCCATGCTGCATGATCTTTCGAGGGCACCCCTGCGCACTCCAGAGTAGAGATCTTGGCAAACGTGCCTGACTGACGGCTGGCCTTGAGCGCTCTCCACATCTCGCGAAGAAGCCGCTCGCGACGACGGCGCCGTCTCCTAGCAGAACCTGGGGGTGCCTCTTTCGACTGCAGCTCGGCCAGGCGTAGATCATGGGGTTTAGCCTGGAGGACCCTGGACCCCGAGGACTTGGTAGAAAGCTTGATGGCCATAGCAGCAGCCTCGATACACCTTGAAACTTTCTCCAGGGATGACTCCAGCGCACCAGGAGCACGAAACCCATTGGGACACAGATTCGTCGAGACCTGGTCCAGGAAGAGCGCGGGGTCATCCTCCGAGGCGGGCTTCCAGCCCGTCGAACTACGTTGAAACCCAGCTTTGCCAATGGTGACTTCACCAGGCGCTCCCAAGGACACATAGACAGGAACGTGAACATTGTTGGCCCACTTGGTTTCGTTTCGGACCCAGCTCCGATGAGAAAGCGCTCTGGAAACCAAAACAAAGTCGATATGAGCACATCTTTGCCGTCCGCCCCAAGGGCGTCGGGTAAACCAATCACTCTGAGAGGGCCAGGTGTTAGCCATCTGCAGGTCGAAGCGTTCCAGAACACTGAGGAGTAAGAGACGACGTTGCTCGTAGGCATCATTCGTACGAGAAGGGGGACGACGCTGCACGTGCGGGCCCACTCTGCCATGCCAGTCTTCAGCTGGCTCGGTATTGGCACCCGTGCCCACCACGAGAACACGAGCTCCACTGGCCTTCAGCTTCGTGAGGACAGTGACCCATGAGACTATCGTGCGTTCAAACTCGGCGAGGCTGGCATCCTCTGAGGCATAGGGGAGGTAGCAGGAGACGAAGCCCCAGGAGCCCAAGCGAACCCAAGAGATCCTGTCGGAGCACTCCCAATCAGAGACTTCATGTTCGAGAGGGGAGGGGATAGAGATAGCTGTGCGATGGCCACTGCCGTGGAAAAGAACACAGCCAGGCATCTCGATGTCGACTTGCACCCGCTCAACTTCTTGAAAGAAACCAATACATTGAGCCAACTTTAGATCCCCACAAAGTTCGGCGAAGGTATTGGAGGTACCCTTGTTGAAATTCCAGGAAACAGCTCTCAACGAACTCCAGGCTGAAGAGAACGTCCTCCTCGAGGACACGGTACGTGAAGATCAGCGGCAGGCCTCGACCATCATCGGCGGCGTGCGCGAGTCCTTGACCTTCTTCAGCACCTCAGCGTAGACCTGCCATCCCTTGGCAGGAGACCACAGCGCGAGCGCCTGGATCTCCTCCGTCTTCAGCCTGACGACCAGAGGGGTATTGCTCCACAAGATTTGGAACTGGTCCTTGCTCAGGCCCTCCTCCAGCAGAAAACGCGTGGCCTTGCCTCCCGCCGTGTGGAACTGTCTGCGGTCTGGCGCCACCTCAACACCTGCGAAGACGCGCCTCCCCTTGAGCATGTGCAAACGGCCCTCCTCGAACATTTGCATGAGCGACGTGCGAAGACCCCAAACGCCGTTGTTGCGCTCATCCCTCGCAGCATCACGCAGCACCAACAGTAGTTTAGCATTCAACTCCTGCCTCTCAGCCTTCTGTATAGAAAGATCCCAATCTACTTTGTCAGACTCCTTCTCCTCGCAACCCTCCTTCAGACTCAGGAGGTAAGCCTTGGCCTCAGAGCCAAGAAGATACGAACGATCAGTAGGCCTCCCGAAGTCATCGAACTCGCTGAAGCCCTTGATCTCCACGAAGCCAGCCTTGAAAGGGCCACCCGTGCTGACGTTGACATGCGAGCCACCACCACCTCCAGTACTGCCAGGAACCGTAGAGGCACTGTCCAGCTCGGCAGCAGAGAGAGCTCCCCTCGCCACTTTGAGAGCTCCCGATGCATCTTTCCGAGCCGCCGCGGCCTCCGTCTTGGCCTCAGTGGCTACCTGCTTCGCTTCACGAACTTCCTTTTGAACATTTCGCATACAACGATGAGTACCAGAACACAGTTTGAACAAGTCCTGCAGGGACGGGTTTACTTTTTCCTCTTCCTCCATATCTGAGCCATCCAGTAAGTTGGCGGCATCGAGAACTGACGCAGCCCGTTTCGCCATCCTGCAGGAACAATCTGAGACTTGGAACGTGTAAGAATGGGTGTCAGAGAGAAAGAAACTTCGGCCGAGCCACAACCCCTCGGAGAGGGCTGCACAAACCACACGCCTCAAGGACACCCTCGAGCCCAAATGGCTTGAGCCATGATGATGATGATGATGATGATGATGGTGGTGGCGGCGGTGGTGGTGGTGGTGCGCCCTCTTAGCTGGAAGTCTGGTCCTCCCCCGATAATCCAGCAAACTTGTTTGTCGCGGGGTCCTTTTCGGGTTCAGTCGGTTCGACCACCCCAGCTGGCCCCGCCTGTATACCTTGCCTCTGGCAGGCCCTCGTATGCATTTTTGCTCGAAACCGAATTTGGACTTACCCGCACTCACCTTGGGCATGTAATCCAATCGTAGCCCTGCATGCGCACGCCCACCCACCCATCGACGCCTCGTGGCGCGAAAGCTGGGAGAGCTAACAAAGACTGGCAACGAGACAAGTTCTGGACCACTGCGTGCACAGAGGGCCACGTGGGGCTCCACGGTCAGGAACTTCTGCTTAGCGTGTCGCGGCGGCGGCCCTGGCGACACGCTATGCCCTACAAGCGGATGACGTGTCGCTCTGCTCCGCGGGGCGGGAGGCTCGGGGAAGCTCGGGACGTTGACGCTTGGGAATGGGAGAGTGGACAGCGTGTCGCGCCGAAGCGTTGTATGCCAGGCTTGACATCCCAGGAATGAGCCAAGGCACGAGACGGATCCCAACACGAAGCACGAGTCTGGATTAGAGCTCCGGCGACAGGGACCAGTTTCTCGAGCTGCATCCAACGTGGGACGAGGGGGTTCGACTGAAATTGCGAATTGTGCCAGAAGGCCTTCTCGATCGCAACCCACGCTTCTCCACGGCTCATGGGTCTACCTGTACAACAGAGCGTGGGGCCTAGCACTCTGATTCCAAATCTAACATCTCACTTCTTTCCAGCCTTCCTCGGGGTACTCCGTCGGACCTATGAGGAAAAAGGGAGAGGAGGACGAGGAGGAGGAGGAGGAGGAGCCAGACAAGTGGGAGGCGGGAGGAGACTTACAACGCGATGCTCCATACGTTTGTACGTAATTCTGTCAGTGATGATGCGTTCCCTAGTCCGTCTCGGATCCGGCTGCCTGTCAAGATGAGCCTGGGTCAATGAGCCCGCAGCTCAAACAAAACCTGGATGAGCCCACGCCATCTTCGCCCACCAGCCCGCACCCTAGGCGCGCGCAGAAGACCCGTGGGCCGGGTGGCTACAGAGAAGACGCAGCACAATCGGCAGGGAAGGATGAGGGGACGACGAGCCTGGCGAGAGGGAGGAGGGAGGATGAACGACGGAGGCGGGACGACGGAGGAGGGACGACGGAGGAGGGACAAGAGAGAAGGGACGACGGAGGGGGGACGAGGGAAGAGGTCGGTAACACGCAAAAAGCGACCCCAAGCCAGAATGACCTTCGGTGCGCGGCTTTGAGTGCCCGCGGGAGGTCCAAATCCGAGTGACCCCTGTGGGCCCGCACCAAAGGTCACTCCCGGCGATGGGCCACACGGCGTTCGGGCCGCAAGTCCAATCTCTGGCGGCCGTTTGGGACGATCTGGGCACCCCCGGAACGCTCTCGGCGAGGCGCAGCTGCTGGAACGATTCCGAAGGCAGGAAAGACTCCAGGAACCGACGAAAACGTTTGAAACCCTCCTCCTCCTCCACCTCCTCCCCCTCCTCCTCCTCCTCCTCCACCTCCTCCTCCTCCTCCTCCTCCTCATCATCATCATCATCATCATCATCATCATCACCATCAACATCACCATCACTACCATCATCATCAGCATCATCATCATCATCACCATCACCATCACCATCACCATCACCATCACCATCATCATCATCATCATCATCATCATCATCATCATCATCATCATCATCATCATCATCATCATCATCATCATCATCATCATCATCATCATCATCATCTCGTCATCATCATCATCATCATAATCATCATCATCAGCATCACCATCATCGTCATCATCATCGTTATCATCACCATAATCATCGTCATCAGTATCATCATCGTCAGCATCATCATCATTAGCATCATCACCACCGCCGCCACCGTCAGCATCATCATCATCATCATCAGCATTATCAGCATCATCATCATCAACTTCAGCGTCAGCAGCATCAGCATCATCATTAGCAGCATCAGCATCATCATCATCAACATCATCATCACCATCATCATTAGCAGCATCAGCATCAGCATCATCGTCGTCAGTATCAGCAACAGCATCAGCATCACCATTATCATCAGCATCATCAGCATGATCATCATCGACATCATCAGCAGCAGCATCAGCATCATCATCAGCAGCATCAGAATCAGCATCATCACCATCATCGTCAGCAGCGTCCGCATCAGCATCAGCATCAGCATCAGCAACAGCAACAGCATCATCATCTTCAGCAGCAACATCATCATCATCAGCAGCATCAGCATCAGTATCAGCATCAGCATCAGCATCAGCATCATCAACGTCATCATCATCATCATCATCATCAGCATCAGCATCATCATCATCATCATGATCATGATCATGATCATGATCATGATCATGATCATGATCATGATCATCATCATCATCATCATCATCATCATCATCATCATCATCATGATGATCATCATCATCATCATCATCATCATCATCATCATCATCATCATCATCATCGTCATCGTCATCGTCATCGTCATCGTCATCGTCAGCAGCAGCATTGTTCTCCTCCTCCTCCTCCCACGCGCAGCCGACGAAGAGAGGCCTTGTTCCCCTCTTGGACCTGTCCTCTGTGCAGTGGGCCACCACGCCCGAGGAGAGATGACGTTGAGGGACGACGGAGGAGCGGACGAGAGACGAGGGACGACGGAGGAGGAGGGGACGAGAGAGGAGGGAGGAGGGAGAAGGGGGACGAGAGAGGCGAGGGACGAGGAGTGAGGGACGAGGGGCGAGGGGCGAGAGAGGAGGGGACGAGGGACGGGGGACCGGGGGGCTAGGACCAGGGGCGGGGGGCGAGGGACGAGGGGACGAGGGACGACGGGGGCGAGGGGCGAGGGACGAGGGACGGCGGAGGAGGGGCGACGGAGGAGGGGACGAAGGGCGAGGGGCGAGGGAGGAGAGAGGAGGCCTCGTACCCAAACTCGGGCCTGTCCTCGGTGCAGTAGGCCACCACGCCCTCTCCAGCGGGGCAGCGGCTCCTCTCTCGGTGGCGGGGCGGTGGGGGCAGCGCTGGGCAGGCAGCAGCGAGAGGGAGCGGAGCAGCGGGGAGCGGCAGCATCGAGGAGAGGAGCGAGGAGGCACGAAGAGGCACGAGGAGGAGGCACGAGGAGGAGGCACTAGAAGGAGGCACGAGGAGAAGGCATGGGGAGGAGGAGGACGAGGAGGAGGAGGAGGAGGGCGAGGAAGAGGAGGAGACACGAGGAGGCACGAGGAGGCACGAGGAGGCACGAAGAGGCACGAAGAGGATGAGGAAGAGGAGGTGGAGGAGGAGGAGGAGGAGGAGGGGGAAGAGGAGGAGGAGGAAGAGGAGATGGAGGGGGAGGAGGAGGAGGGGGAGGAGGAGGAGGAGGAGGAGGAGGAGGAGGAGGAGGAGGAGGAGAAGGAGGAGGAGGAGGAGTAGGAGGAGGAGGAGTTCGGGTCGCAGGCGGGGGAATGGAACCTCCGTCAGCGGCGACAAAGATCTCTGATGGAGCCGACCTCGGGAGTTTTCTCTCCCTTTGAGGAGATCCTCAATGGACACTCTTCCGCAGCCAAAGGTAAAAGGAGCATCAGCAGCATTAAGAAGAGGGGCGAGGAGGACGAGGGGGGGAGAAGGATGGAGATGGCCGACGAAAGGACGGAGGAGTGAGCGAGGGGAGGGATCGGAGGAGGAAAAGGAGGACCAGCAGCAGCAGCAGCAGCAGCAGCAGCACTGAGAAGAGGGACGATGAAGGACGAGGCGAGGGAGGAGGTCGGAGGGCAAGACAGAAGCCTCCGCTGGCTCTTGGAGGCTCTTTCGCCACGGCATGCCTCCCAGCAGCCGGGCCTCGTCGAGAGCTGGCCCCGGGGGGGCCCTGAAAGACGCAAGCGGCCGCCAGAGGCCCGAGCTGCGAACCGAAAGAGCAGCTGGGCGTGGCTGCCCCGCCGGGGCCGGCGGGCGGCACGAGCAGGCTTCCGTCGGGCCGCTGCGCCCAGCTCGCCTGGCTTCGCGCGTCGAGCGCCCGGCGATGCACGACGCGCGGTTGTCTTCGCGCCCTCGCGCCGCCGCCCAGGAGAAGGGCGCCACTCCAACCCGTGCTGCGATTCGCGGCGCGTGGTGACTTTCGCGCCCCTGAGGGTGACCAGGGAAGAGGACTGGCGAAAGGACGGAGGAGTGAGCGAGGGAGGGATTTGGAGAAGGAGGGAGGGAGGCAAGGAGGGAGTTACCGATGGAAGGGGGGGCAGGAATAGGGAAGAGGGAAAGAGGAAGGGAGAGAAGAGGAAAGAGGGAGGACGAAAGAGGGAGAAAAGCGAAGGGAGAAGGGAGAAGGGAGGAGCGAAGCGAGAAGCGAAGGAGATGGCAATTGTGAAGTGGGAGGTGATGAGGTGGAGGAGGAGGAGGTAGGAGGGGGGGGGGCGAACAGGAGGAGGGAGGGAGGGAGGGAGGGAGGGAGGGAGGGAGGGACGGACAAAGGAGGTGGGATTCTGGAGGTGGGAGGAGGGTAAGAAGGAGGGATGGGGAGGAAATTGGGAGCGCGAAGAGGAGGACAGAGGATGGAGGAGGGACGGAGCGAGGGAGGAGGGAAGGAGGAGGAGGAGGAGGCGGAGGAGGAGGAGGGCAACGAC
Organism: Prorocentrum cordatum; assembly: GCA_963575745.1. Taxonomy (NCBI): domain Eukaryota; class Dinophyceae; order Prorocentrales; family Prorocentraceae; genus Prorocentrum; species Prorocentrum cordatum. The sequence continues at coordinate 429,704 of CAUYUJ010003636.1, forward strand.
TGAGACGAACTCTCTACATTCTCATCCGTCCCTCTCAACATACCGCTTACTTGCTCCTTCTTCCCACCGTCCTGCCTCAAGGTGTCATTGCAACTTCCTGATAAGCCACCTTTCGTGCGATGAAAAGGCCGGGGGGAGGGAGTTGACGCATTGTTTGGTTTTCGATTGGCACACATTTGGTATCACAGTATATGTTTGTTTACTGATATTTATGTATGTGTATGTGTGTATATATATATATATATGTGTGTATGTGTGTGTACGTGTCCAAGTAATGTTATATGCTCGCCAGCGTGGACCTCACACATGATGTTTCTAGCAATTTGTGTTGTGCCTTCTACGTGGGGCAAAATAGTGGTACGGCCTACGTTGCGCAATATGTTTTTGCAATATGGGTTGTGCAGTCAATGTTGTGCACGCACTGTTTGTGGAGCAATTTCCGTGGTACAAGATGTGTGGTGAATACGTGGGACAACAAACATTGTGCACGATGCGTGATGCAATATATGTGGTGCGCAATCTACGCGGTGCAACTCACTTTGACCGTCTTGAAGCTGTCCTCTCTACTGCTCGTGCAAACATCCCACCCTCCCACCCGCAACTTGGTGGCAAGGCTTCTTAAGACAAGACCGTGACGGTAGGTACCACATGGCACTTGGCCACGACACCGACGCCGACGACGACAGCGACAACGACGACGACGACGGCGCCGCAGGCACCGACTACGACGACACCGCCGACGTCGACGTCGACGAAGACGACAACGACGCCGACGACGACGACGACGAAGACGACGACGACGTTGCCAACGGAGACGACGACGAGGGAGGAGAAAAAATGACGACGGCGACAACGACGACAACGACGATGGAGGAGGGAAGACGGCGACGACGCGAACGACGAAGAAGGAGGAAGGACGGCGACGCCGCCGACGACAACGACGAGGGAGGAGGGAAGACGACGACGACGACAACGACGACGAAGACGACGACGACGGCGACGAAATAGGAGGGACGACGACGAGACGCCGACGACGGACGACGACGACGACGACGAGGGAGGAGGATAACGACGAGGGAGGAGGGAAGACCACGACAACGACGACGACGACGACGACGACGACGACGGCGGCGAAATAGGAGGGACAACGACGAGATGCCGACGAAGACGACGAGGGAGTAAGGACGACCACGGCGACAACGACGACGGAAGCGACGACGACGCCAAGACGGCGACGACGACGACGAGGAAAGACAGAGGACGACGACGGCGACGACGACGACGACGACGAGGGAGCAGGGAGGACGACGACGACGACGACGCAAGAGCGCGCGCGCACGCTTTTGTTGAAAACCCGCGTTGCGAAACCTTGTGTTTTTGTAGGTTTTTTGGACACACGATTTTGGAATCTTTCCGAAACCGAAGGTTTTCGAAGGATTTCGGCATACGCGCGGGACTTCGCGCGCGTCTGCACTTCGTCCCATTTTTGCAAAGGATTCTCGCGACGGCACACGCGCAAGGACGTTCGACAGATTTCGACATGCGCGCGCGAAGCCCGTTTGATAGCATTTTGTGAACAGCTTGAAAAACCATGGTTTTCTTAAGATTTCGCAAGAGTTCGCGCGTAAGGTTTTTTAGCAATTCAGTGTTGCGAAACCCTGTGCTTTTGTATGTTTTTTGGAAATTCAATTTTGAAATCTCTCCGGAACCGAAGGCTTTCGAAGGATTTCGGCATGCGCGCGCGACGACGCGCGCGTGTGCACTTCGTCCCATCTGTTGCAAGGGATTCGCGAACAAGTCGTATGCTAGAGCAACACATGTCACCGCATAGTGTTTTTATATATATATATATATCTAAAGGGAACCTCAGGGCCTCAGGGGAGGGGGAACCCCGGCCTAGCTGGGATGGTATGATTTCATATTTAGGATGGACGAGTGTGCAGAATACATATATATATCATCAACTTAAGTACTCTGCCCAGATACGCTGTTAGTTGTTGAGACCTCTTGAGGACAAACAATCATCAGGAGAAATCAGAGATGACCCGAGGAGCCCATCAACTGAATAGATCTGCCAGCACTTCCCACAGCCCTCGGGCACGGCGTCAGCCTCACTATTTCTCTTTTCTCCAGAAGACAGGCCGATGCACAGCCTGAGATTCAGCAGTCCAGAAAACTCTCAAATCAGATATCTGGCGAGGCGGAAGATGCACATGTTTGAACCATCCATTTCGAGAAAACGGTAGTGGGCATCATCAGCTCGCACACCTGACCGAAAACAACGAAGACAAAGCAGTTGTCGTCGAGGGAGGTGGCGGGGTAGACGGTAGGAGCACTTTGAGCACATACGACAACGGGCACGGGCAGAGCAGGACGCAAGGCGATAAAGACACGTGGAACTTCAATTTATCATCAACTTAAGTACTCTGCCCAGATACGCTGTTAGTTGTTGAGACCTCTTGAGGACAAACAATCATCAGGAGAAATCAGAGATGACCCGAGGAGCCCATCAACTGAATAGATCTGCCAGCGCTTCCCACAGCCCTCGGGCACGGCGTCAGCCTCACTATTTCTCTTTTCTCCAGAAGACAGGCCGATGCAGAGCCTGAGATTCAGCAGTCCAGAAAACTCTCAAATCAGATATCTGGCGAGGCGGAAGATGCACATGTTTGAACCATCCATGTCGAGAAAACGGTAGTGGGCATCATCAGCTCGCACACCTGACCAAAACCTCACAGCCAAAAGCGTGAGTGTGGAGGTAGTCGGGGATGGACGGTGGGTACTCAAAAACAAAAATATGAAGACGATAAGTTGAGCTCAGTCCTGCAAGCCTTGCGGCAACCTGCTGCGCAGTGCAGCACGAAGGAGTCCCTGAGCTTTCGGCAACCTCGGAAGAAGGGCAGCCGGTACTTTCTTCATCTGAGATAGAAGCCGGGCATGCTTTTCATAGCGCTGTACACTCTTGAGAGCCTCCCAGCGCCCTCGGCGGCGAATGAGATCGAGCGTTCGCCGCTTTCTCAGCAAATCATTGCTTGGGCCTGAGTGCCGAAGAACATGTGGTGTGAAGCCGAGGGACGAGAGGCCGAGCGCTTTCACAGCCCGCTGTATCTCCTGTTCGCACATGGGTAAAGTGAGATGTGGGAAGAGCAAAGCCTCCTTAGGCGTCGCGCGGTGGAGTAGCGACAGCAGCTCCACCACCCACTCGCGCCCATGTGAACCACATATAACGTGCTCGTCAACGTTGCCAGTCTTAGTGCGTCTGCCTCTGTCTGAAGGGCCGAAAACGACGGCCCACTTGCGATAAGGTGCCGCTGCTGCCGAGGTGGGCGTAATGACATCGTCGTAGTGAAGGTCGAGGATCTCGGACGGTCGAGCGTACAAGTCATACTGGAGGATGCCTGCCGCTGCCGCCTCAACGCCGTCGTTCTCGGCAAGCCACAAGAGTACCAAAAAGATGATATCCTCAGGGCTTGGCTTGACGACGAACTCGCGGACCAACTTGGGCCAGCCTTTCAGAGCCTCGATCACGGGGTCAAGGTGGTGCAGCATCGCCTTGCGATTGTCCGACCTGAGCTTGACCCAGCCATATACCACTAGACGGCCAGCAGCGGGACTGTAACCAGACAGAGCCAGCTTCTCACAGTAGCGCTCCATAGTCTTAGCAAGGACCCGAGGCGGCTGCAAAGGTTTGCCGCGTCTCTTGGCCCAGGAGACGAAATCAGACGTGGCCTTCCGATAGTTCTCCAAAGTCTTGAGGCCCGCCGTACCACGGAGGAGAAAACCAGGACTGAGGTCTCCTCCTGTGCGATGCTTGAGCTCCCCCACTGAGCCAATGCGATCATGCCGGCTGAGCTTGCATGGTGGTGCCGCGGCCGGCGCGCGCGAAGTCGATCCTCTGCCGCCTGATCGCCTTGGCCGCCCTCGTCGTGAAGAAGACGCCCTCTTCCTGGTCACCTGTGGTGGTGTGCCTCGTAGTCGCTGCTGCACCCCGCCGACGTCGACGTTCGCTGGTAGCAACGGCTTCCCTAAGAGAAGCCCCCCAGTCCTCGAACCAGCGCGGCCGCTGTCCACGGGCAGCGTCAGGGGCAGCCCGCCATATGGCGCGGGCCCAGGCACGGCAGAGGGCAGGTGGATACGCCCCTGCTGCAGCCGTGCGCCGCACCCACTTGATGCGGCCATCTGAGCCAACGAGGCGGCAACCACCAGTCAAGTGCACATGCTGATGATCTTGCTTGCAAGAAGCCTCCAGGGAGACCAGGGCGGGCGAGTTAGTTAGAACCATGGTAGGTTTCTTCCAGGGCACCGAATACTGGCATTGATCAAAACCAACCTTGACAACTCCAGGAAGCCCACAGAGCTCGTAAATCGGGTGAAAGGCCCACAGCTTTGAACTCTTTGGGTTCTCGATAGACCAAACTACTCTACAACTCTGGCATTCGCGGGCAACCTCGGCCGAGAAGTTGGCCAACTCCATCCCCACCAACTCCTGTTGCCTGGCTCGCTCCACGTTCTTGATTCCCCTCCTAGATATAGACCATATGGAGCAGGGGGGTCCCATGTGGACCCAGAAGACATTGCCAGAGCGAATAAGATGTAGTATAAGACGCTGTGTACTTCGCCGTGTTAGATCGCATTCATCACCACGAGCCATATCAAAAGCAGGGCCGACACGTAGCCCCAGCCGTTGCACAGCCCGAGAGAGCCCCGCAGAGCCCGCGAACAGCTCCAGGAAGATCATCTCATCCTGATAACTCGACGCTCCACGGCCACTTGGGCCGCCTCCCGAAGGTCCCGTCTGAGTCCTGGGGGTCGGCGGACAACATGGCGTTGGTCGCGTAGGCGCCGCAGGCGTAGCAGATGATGAGGAGGAGGGGCACGGAGGCGACGCCAAACAGCCTGTGAGAACGTGTCCCTCCGAACCTCGCGACGACCTGGACCGACGAGCCGAGCCCTCTGGACAACAGACCTGCGGCTTGCGCACGATCCCGAACCTGTCGACTGGGCGAACTCGAGCTCGAACGACATCGAAGCGCCTCGAGCCCTCGTCGGCAACGTTCCGCTCACTCACAATGTGCCGATACCTCATGTCAATACCGCAGCCGAGACGATAAGGGACTGACCGACGAGCAAGAGTGTTGAGGGCGTGGCTTTTGAACCGTCCCCTCTCGAACCCGCTCAACGTCACCAAGTTATCGCCTATGTACAGACAGCGATGGCCGTGAGCACGAGCGTCCCTCCCGAAGTGCCGGAGAGACTGGAGGGTGACACGCCCCTCCTTTGCGTTGATGTGCTCCTCAGGCCACTGCCACTCTCGCTCGTACAGCGTGGTCCAGCGATCCCGCCGTGACCACGCCTCGGACAACGGCGGAATGCCGACGCCGAGCTCGACATCCACCTCGGGCGGCGCCTGGGCCTCCACGGTGTCGCGAAGAGGGCGCCATCCCTGCCGTGCCTCGGCGGCACGCTGGTTGAGGTGCTGGCCGTAGCTCGTGTGGGCGCCCGTCTTGAGACCCGCTGCTCGGCCAGGCACAGCCGAGGCGCAGAAGCCGCCCTCGCCGAAGTCGCCGTGGGCGGAGAGGCCGCCCAGCTCGTCGACCACGCCGGGGGCGTCGAGCCTGACGGGCTGCAGGCACTGGACCTTGCGGTACCTCCAGCGCTCGCGGTACTTCACTGCATCATGAAACTCCTGGACCTGGCAGGGCGTAGAGAGCAAGGCGTAGCCGAAGGTCGACGAGTCGCCCATGTGCACCTCCCGCCAGATAGGAGCACCGACCTCCGCCTCGATGACGAAAACCAACCGACGGACCAGCTCCATCTCCAATCGTACACTGGAGGGGATGGCTAGCCTTCGGCCACGCGCATCTGCGACAAAGGTGTAGGCATCCTGCAGGACAGAGAGGAGCTCAGGCGCCAGCGGGAACATGCAGACAGCGTTGCCAAGCCAAACTTCCATCTCCTCACCCCTCATGAAGGATCGGCGGAGCAAGGCGCGAGTAGCAAGAGCAAATCTCCACGTCCGACGCTGGGTATGACGCAGTACCTTGTATTGAGCGTGGAACTCTAGGCCCAAGGTCTCTAAGTCGGTGACCCCACTGTGCCTGCCGTGCGTACCGATGTTCTGGTCCTGCAAAGTGCTGCAGAACCGCTCCACACTCAGGTGTGAGTCCTCGGCACTGACGCTGAAGGAATTGAAATTGTCAACATAAACCCCCTCAGCACACACTCCAGGCGCCAGCTCGGGGGCAGGTGATCGACCCCGCAGCGCGCCACCGAGACCGAGAGGATGCTGCGATGCAACAAGGTGTTCAACAAACTTCTGGCACAAGTAGAGTGACCACGACCATCCCATGCAGAGTCCTTCGAAACATATAAACAACTGCTCGCCAGGCCTCAGAAGGTCGTAGCGCCTGAGATCGTCATCCCATATGCGATGAATTCCAAAATCGTGAGCGTCGTCCGTGGTGTAGCCGTCCTCCATGCAGAACCAGGAGGCGAGCTGGACATTCGAGAAATTGTAGAAGCAGTCGTCGACGTCAGCGTCACCAGCGAGTACGGGCACGGACGCTGCGCCCCCCAACCCCCCGCACTGGCTCAGGAAGTCGTCGGACAGGTCAAGGTTCACCATGGCCCGCGCAGATCCGAGCTGCACGGTGGGCGGCCGCCTATGACTGAGACAGGCCTGACGAGAGTCGAGAACCATGCGGATCTCGTCCCCCTTCTTCTTCACGAAAAAAGGTGCACAGAAAGCCTTTGCTTTGCGCCGAAAAGAAACCAGTCAAATCCCCGCCAGGTGCTTGAACAAGTGCCGGCGCTTGGCAGCAGACCGTCGGAGAGAAGGGTCCCAGTACGGCTCCGGCAGCTCCGGTGCAAGACTGAGTAGCTCGTCCGTGATCCTCTCGATCTGCGTGTCAAAGTGGCGAAGCATCTGCGCGGCCTCAGCTGGGAGGCCTTCCATCGGGGACCTGGGTGCAAGCGATCCCCGACAGATCTTCAACTTTGCAAAGTCATACGCTGCCAGGTTCGCTGGCTCCAGTCCATACTGGGATCTCGATGCCAGGAGCTCCCCCAGGGCTCGCCGCTCATCAAGATCAGGAGGTGCCCGACCGCATGCAGCCACTCGCTGGTGAAGCCGACGATGTACAGCCGCCTGCGCCGCGGTTGGCGTCCTCCTTCCAAAACTGTCATACATTGGGCCCGAGGGCCGAGTAGTTGAGGTAGCAAGGTGATTCAGCGCCTCGGCCGCCTCATTCACTTGCTCATACCGAAAAATCTGCCGAGCTCGTCGCCGCCGAACATAGCGAGGGCCCTTCTCGAGTCCATGCTTTGATGGAGGAGGGTCCCGACGCAGAGGGAAAGGTTCACCACGTCGCCGATCGCCCAGAAGACGCCGGTGGACCGCTCGGCGAGCAGCCCCCGGCGGTGGAGCGGGGTCCCCTCCTCCAGCGGCGTGGGCAGCGCCGCGGAGACTCCACTCCTGCTGAAGGGCCGCCATCCCTCCCCGGCGGCGCCCCCCGCGCCGCCTTTGCCTCCTCCCTTGTCCTTCAGCTTCTTCTTGAGGTCGGTCTTCGGGCGCGGGACCCTCTTGCCCGACGGGTCCGCCGGGGTCAGAAAGGACCGCTCCTCACGCTCCGACCTCGCCTGCTTGAGCACCGTGGCACGATCCTTCTGGCGGCCTGCGACCCACTCGCGGAACGACACCACGCTGGCCGCCCCGGAGGCGGTGACCGCCCCGCCCATGACCTCCTCGAGCCCCGTGAAGTCGGGGTGGGCGGGGTTGCGCTCGACAGCCATCTCGAGCTGCACCTGGCGCCTGCACAAGTTCTCGACCCCCTGAAGGTTCGAGGCGTCCACCTGGTCCACCTCGATCAGGAGGCGCAGTGTCTCCGAGCCTGCTCGATGCTGGTGGGGCGCCGCCGAGCCCTGATACACGCCAGAGTCGTGCTGCCAGTTGCGCTCATAGACCTCGAATCCGCCAGCCTGGTCGACCAGCTCCAGATACTCCATGGCCAGACGTGGCCCTGGGAAGTTCCAGTCATCGTACTTCACCTGCGAGTACAAAGCCAGAGCCTCCTTCAACATGATGCAACGCTTGCCGTTGCGCAGGTGAACTCCTATGATCCTGTCGTCGCGCTCGGCCGCCTGGCGCTCCTTGAGCCAGGCCTCACGCTCGCCAGTGTTCACCCTGGCTGCCCAGATCACGGTACCGTTCACCTCCGCCACAGCTGAGTCCCCGATCTCACTGAACCGCTCCTGATCGTCCACGACCTCCTGCGGGACGACCTCACCGAGCCTGTCGACACCTGGCCCTGCGCGGAGCCAGACCATCTCGGGGGCCTCAGCATCCTCATCATCATCGGCCAGCACGCGAGCCTGCACCAGTGCGAGCTGGATATACTGGTTGAGCTCGACACGTGTGATGGGGTCGAAGCCGAAGATCTCACTCCTATTCACACGAGCTGGCCACGCTGCATTACGCCCCAAGACGATGTGCCTGATCTGACTGAGATCATGCGTGAACAAGTCCAGCGTCGGCGTCAACGTCACCCAAACACCAGCGCCACCAGCTCGAACCAAAAAGATGCGCATATGCCAGAAGAAGCCGTCGTCATCATTGGGATAATGCACCAAAACTTGAAACTCCTTGATATCAAGAGAGCGCTCCATCACTTAGGCCGAAGACTCGACGGAGTCGCAACACAAGATGTCGGCACCAGCTCGGGCACCGTCTTCCCGAAGGCTGCTGGGGTCGGCTCTGGTTGAATAGCCGCGGGCACAAGCGGCTGGATCAACACCTCGGACCGATAGCTCTGGCGCCTGGCGTAGGCTGCCCTGCTCCAGTCCCAGCCGCGCAGCAGCGCGACGCCAGTCAGGAAGGCCGCGGCAAGGCCTGCCCAGTCCCGCTCCTGCACCACGATCTGACTGGTGCTGGCGGGCCCCGCGCAGGTCACCGCACAGCTGACCGCGGGGCACGTGCAGGAGGGGCACGCGGGGCAGGCAGGGCAGCGGAGCAGAGCCGCCTCGGCAAGTCTCCCAGCAGCCGGTGCCAGGGACCAGAGGATCTCCATGCACGCCGGAGGCGGGCCCCTTCAGCACTTTGAGCACATACGACAACGGGCACGGGCAGAGCAGGACGCAAGGCGATAAAGACACGTGGAACTTCAATATATATATATATATATATATATATATATTATATATACATATATATATATGAAATCATACTATCCCAGGGGGAAGCGATAAGTCCGGGGGGGGAGGGGGGTATAATCTTCTAGTCTTTTAACAAGGAGAATCGACGTAATACATTCTGCATGGTACAATTTATGGTGTGCGCCCTGCGTGGTGCAATCCATGTGTTGCAGTTGGCTTCCCTGCACCGCGCGTGACCACATCCCATGCCCGTGCAAACATCCCATCCATCCACCCGCAACATGGTTTGTACACCCCATGCGGCGGCGGTTGCGATGACTGCCTCGCGCTGGCTCGCGCATCGCTGCGGTCGCACTGACGCGCGCAGGCTCGCGCGCAAAGCGGCCAGCTAGTCTGGCGCGACCGACGCGCCCGCAATGGCGCTGACCGCTTGGCACTTCCCAACGCGTCCCGCAGGCCACGCTGACGCGTGGGCACTTCAGTGGGAGACGGTGACTCGGGCGGGCGCGGTATCAAGGCGACATCGACAACGGCAGACACGATGATGATACTACCGATGCTGATAACGATGGCGACAATGACGACTGCAAGGCCAATTACGGCGCCAATGCTGATCACGCCGATGACGATTAAGGTGTCATCGCGTCGGTGATGAAGGTTTTGGAAGGATTTCAACATGCGCGCGCGGACAACGCGCGCGAGTGGCCCGCATGGTGTTATTTGGCAGAGATCGTGCCTCCCAGCACGCGCGCAAGGGCGTTCGAATGACTTCGCCATGCGCGCGCGAGAGGCCTGTTTGGTTGCATTTGGTGAACATGTTGAAAAACATGGTCGTCTCACGGGTTCGCGAGAGCGCGCATGAACGCGCGCGCAGACCTTTTGTTGACGAATGTTGCGAAGCCGTGTCTCTTAATGTTTCGGGACACTCGATTCTGACATCCCCTACGGAACCTACGGTTTTTGAGAGATTTCGGCATGGGGGCGCAACGATGCGCGTGTGTGGACGTCGCCCAGTTTTGCAAGGGATTCTCGCACATGTGTGACTTGTATCGTGTTTTTGTGCAATGGATGAGGGGGCGGATAACAGCCTAGCTGGGATAGTGTGATTTCATATGGAAAATAAACGAAAACGCAGGCATACGCAAAGTACAAAGCGCGAGGCCAGACGGATAATCCCGGGGGGGGATCCCAATTTTTGTTCACAGGAAAGAATATTGGAGGCGACGGGGCGGCGAAGAGGCGGCGACGGCGACCACGGAGCCGCCAAACCGCCAGACGATGGGCGGCGACGAGGCGGCGACGGGGCGGCGCCAGCGAGCACCGAGCCGCCAGACCGCCAGCCAGGCTCCCACGATGGGCGGCGAAGAGGCGGCGACGGGGCCGCAACGGCGAGCACGGACCCGCCAGACCGCCAGTCAGGCCCAGCTCTTTAGAAGAGAATCAAGGACCCCTTAGTGCAAGCACTGTTTAGGGAATACATGTATCTATGCATGCCTGTGTGCGCGTTCGAATACCAGGTGCTGGTTTTTGCATTCTAGTACGGGACCCCCCCCCCAACTCGCAGACAGGCGCAAGTTCATCCCCTGCTCCCGAGGCCTAGATCCCTCGTAAAAAAAAACTATGGTCCGCGCTCCTGGGTTGCAATCTCTCGCGAGAAAACGATGCGTCCGCGTCCTGAGCTTCCAGGATGGCCCAGGCAGGTAACCAAGGCAACCGAGATGCCCCAAGACGCCTCGAAGACCCGCCAAGAGGACCCGAAGGCGGCCGAGTATGACCTCGAGGTGGCCCAAGATGCCTCCAAGAGGACCTAAAAAGGCCCCAAGGGAACCCCCAAACAGGCCCGAAGAAGCCAAAATTATTGATTTCCCTTAGGCTTGTGAATGATGTTCGCACTCTCGCCTTTTCGGGCTTCCTTCAGCTCAAGACGGCCCAAGGAGCCTCCACGATGGCGCCAAGACGGCCCAAGAGGCCCCCACGAGGATCCAAAGATGGCAGGACCCCATGAGGGCCCAAGAGGCGTCCAAGATGGCCTCTCGTGGGACCTAAAGACGGCCTTAGAAGGTCTTTCGACTGCGAGCCTTTCGTTGTCCGAAAAGCTGTAGCCCTCGAACCCCTCCCATCCGGAAGCGCCGGGGGGGGGGCACAGACAGAAAAACCAAGAGGTGAAACGAGAGAAAAGAAGGAACCGACCGAAAGGCGGACACGTCGCCAAGGAGGGGGAGAGGAAGGGAGGGATTGCTCCTCCTTTTTTCCTCCTCCTCCTCCTCCTCCTCCTCCTCCTCCTCCTCCTCCTCCTCCTCCTCCTCCTCCTCCTCCTCCTCCTCCTACCTGTCGAAGCGCTCCGAGAGCGATCCCTGTCCGCCCCCCCCGCCGCGGCGCCCGCGCCGGCGCCAGCCAGTGCGGCCGCGGAGGCCCTCTGGCAACACCAGAGGACCGGTTTCCGCTTGAGAGGGGTAGAGCAGAGCAGACACCATGACAGAGTGATCCAAAATCGAATTACCTCGCTGCACGAGCTGCCTGCCGTGCACGAACGAGGGCCTTTGGCAAGACTCCCGACGCAATCCGACGCAAATACTCTTGCATCGTGGCGGAAACCTGGAAAGGATTACAAGGGCCCTGAAGTCAAGGAGCGAGCGTCTCCTTACTATAGTAACCGCAGCTACTGCAAAACCATATGAGGACGAGGAGGAGGCGGAGGAGGAGGATAAGGCCCCATCCATCCACGCCTACGACCAAACTCCTCCAAATATTCCTCCTTCTCCTCCTCCTTCTCCGCCTCCTCGTCATCATCATCATCATCATCATCATCATCATCATCATCATTATCATCATCATCATCATCATCATCATCATCATCATCATCATCATCATCATCATCATCATCATCAGCAACATCATCATCGTCATCAGCAGCATCCTCATCATCATAATCACCATTATCATCATCATCATCATCATCATCATCATCATCATCATCATCATCATCATCATCATCATCATCATCATCATCATCACCATCACCATCATCGTCATCATCACTACCACCATCAACACCATGATCATCAGCATCATCAGCATCACAATCACCACCACCATCCTCATCATCATCATCATCATCAGCATCATCAGCATCATCATCATCATCCCAACCACCACCACCATCACCTTCGTCATCATCACAACCACCAGCATCATCCGCAGCATCAAAACCATCATCATCATCATCATCATCATCATCATCATCATCATCATCATCATCATCGTCATCATCGTCAACATCGTCATCATCGTCATCATCGTCACCACCACCATCAGCAGCATCATCAGCAGTAGCAACAGCATCAACATAAATATCAGAGAGAGCGTGATCCACCGCCGCTCTACTGTGGAAAATTCCCCCCCCTCTTCCTCCGGAACCCGGGGTCCCCCCCCCCCGAAAATCCCCCCCCCCTGCTGGACCCCCCCAACCCCTTCCCCCTGGCGAAAACCCCCCTCCCCTAACCCCCCCCCCCATCCCTCTGGAAAAACGGGGGGGGGTCACTACTTGTTCGAACCCCCCCCCCCGCCCAGAAAAACCGATAGTCACTACCGGTTCGAACCCCCCCCCCTCCAGAAAACCGGGGGTTCACCCCCCCTCGAAAACGGGGGGGGGTCACTACTGGTTTCGACCCCCCCTCCCCTCGAAAACGGGGGGGGGGTCACTACCGGTTCGAACCCCCCCCCCTTCGAAAACCGGGGGGGATCACTACCGGTTCGAACCCCTCCCCCCCCCCACACGCTCACCGCCAGCATACCGCTCTGGGTCCCTACCACCGTCCGCACAACATCCCCCACTGCTGTCCCCAGCACCACTGTCCTCACCACCACTGTCCCCACTATTCCCACCACCGTCACCACTGTCCTCACCAGTGCCCCCATCACTGTCGCACTGTCCCCACTGTCCCCACCACTCTTCCCACTACGGTTCCACTCCCCACTTTCTCCACGGCCCCAACCACTGTCCCACTGTCCCACTGTCCCACTGTCCCCGCCGCTGTCACACTGAGCTGTCCCACTGTTCCCACTGTCCCCCCCTCTGTCTCCACCACTGTCCCTATTGTACCTCTGTCCCATTATCCCAGCGCCGTCCTCGCCGCCGCCCTCACCACTGTCGCCACCACCACTGTACCCTCCACTGTCCCACTGTTTCCACCACATTCCCAGTCCCCACACCACTGTCCCCACCACCACCGTCCCCACCACTGTCCCACTGTCCCCTCTGTCGCCAGTGTCCCCACCACTGACCCTACTGTACCTCTGTCCCATTATCCCACGCCGCCGTCCTCGCCACCGCCCTCACCACTGTCGCCACCACCACTGTACCCTCCACCGTCCCACTGTTTCCACCACATTCCCACTGTCCCCACACCACTGTCCCCACCACCACCGTCCCCACCACTGTCCCACTGTCGCCACTGTTCCCACCATTGTCCCCGCTGTCCCCACCAGTGTCTCACTGTCCCCACTCTCCCCGCCATTGTCCCACCACAATCCCACTCCCCCCAATTTCCCCACCGTCCCCACCACTGTCCCACTGTCCCCACTGTTCCCACCACTGTCCCACTGTCCCCGCAGCTGTCCCACTTTGCTGTCCCACCGTCCCCACTGTCCCCATCACTGTCCCACTGTCCCCACTGTCCCCACCACTTTCCCCACTGTACTACTGTCCCAGCACTGTCCCCACCACCGCCTTCACCATTGTCACTACCGTCCCCACCACTGTCCCACTGTCCCCACCACTGTCCCGCTGTCCCCGCACCACTGTCCCCACCACCACTGTCCCCACCACTGTCCGCACCACTGTCCCACTGTCCCCGCACCACTGTCCCCACCACCACCGTTCCCACCACTGTCCCAACATCCCCACCATTCTCCAACTGTGCCGAGGTCTGGGCATCGTTTGCCGGCGGCGAAGGGGGGGGGGCGGGTTCGAACGGGTAGTGACCCCCCCCCCGGTTTTCGAGGGGGGGTCGAAACCGGTAGTGACCCCCCTGGTTTTCGGGGGGGGGGGGTCGAACCGGTAATTACCCCCTCCTTTTCATGACGGACGGGAGGGGGGGTGTTCGAACCGGTAGTGACCCCCCCCCCGGTTTCCCCCAGAAACCAGAGAGTACCCCCCCCCCCTCCGGAAAACTGGGGGTCACTACTGGTTCCAAACCCCCCCCCCTCGAAAACCGAGGCGGGGTCACTACCGGTTCGAACCCCCCCCCCCTCGAAAACCGCTCCCCCTCCCCCCACCCTCACCACCAGCAAACAACTCTGGGTCCCTACCACCGTCCGCACAACATCCCCCACTGCTGTCCCCAGCACCACTGTCCTCACCAGCAGTCCCCACTGTTCCCACCACTGTCACCACTGTCCTCACCAGTGCCCCCACCACTGTCGCACTGTCCCCACTGTCCCCACCATCCCGCCACAGTTCCAGTCTCTCCACTTTCTCCACGGCCCCAACCACTGTCCCACTGTCCCCACTGTCCCACTGTCCCCGCCGCTGTCCCACTGAGCTGTCCCACTGTTCCCGCCACTGTCCCCTCTGTCTCCACC
>CAUYUJ010003636.1:449436-462461 GCA_963575745.1 Prorocentrum cordatum
TGACCACCAGAGAGCCAGGTCCTGGAAGGGGGGGTTCGCAACAACTCCAGCCACCCTGCCTGGTCTGTTTAGATCTAGCCAGACATCACTAGATGAGTCGTCCCCGAAATTCGCCAGAGGCGAGGGGTGCTCTCCATCCCCCAATGCTCAGCACGACGCACCTCGTGGGAAAGAGCGCCAACATCCTGTCGAAGTGGTCCTGTAAGTCCCCCTGGAAACGAGAGCCTCCGAATAGGTGTAAGACAACTTTGAGGGGCCGAACGGGGGGTCTCCTAGGGGCCTCACCCCTGGGCTGCTCAACGCAAGGGGGGGGGGGGGGGGGGGGGGGGGGGGGGGGGGGGGGGGGGGGAAACGTGCTGCCTTTTGGTGACAGGGTGTCTGGGAGCAATCGGTGGCCCTTGACATTGCAGCCAAGGGAGCGCAGCAAACCAATCCGACCTCCCTTGTTTCCTATTGAGAGCGGATCCAACCTCGGCTTCCTGGCGCGCCTGCAGCAGTTCATCTGAGGATGGTAGGTGTCCTGACGTGTGCCATGCAATTTTGCCAACAGGAGCGTTCGCAAGATGTTTAACCAGGCGTGTGGCATGTCGAAAATCACGTAAGCAAGCCTGGCAAAGCGTGCCTGTGGCAATGTTGCTGGGTGAAAGAGATGATTTGTGCACCTTGCCCACGTGGGCGCTCAACTGCTGCGCGCTGCAAGCAACATGTCCACACTCGTAACAAATATACCCTTCCGAGGGAAGGGGGGGGGGGGGGGGGGGGGGGCGGCGGTGCCCTGAGGGACCAGCTCAGCCTGCAGGAGCCTGTGGCGCCAAACCTCTAGATGCGCTTGGTCCCTATGAAACCTCCTGGCCTTGTCAACGGCCCTGCTGAGTGAGCGCTTGAACCCTCTGGCGTCGTTCCTGACCAATGTCATCCAAGCTTCGCCCCCCCCCCCCCCCCTAGGGTCTGGCCATTCTGGTACAAAGAAATGTAGCCACTCCATGTCAGCACGAGCAAGTGTGGGCGATCCCCAAGGGCCATCCCAATTTAGGTCCAGGAGTGTCCTGAGTACTGGAGGTGCCTGCCTCAAGACTCTGCCCAGAAGGCGCAAACGCCCAACCGAAAGGACGACCTTAGTGGGAAGGCGGTTGGTATCCAACAGCACCTTGGTATGAATGAAATGGTTATCGGCATTGTTGGAGGAGGGCAATCCTGAGGCCACACGGTAAACAACAAGGTGAGTCGTTTGAATATTCCTGAGCTGTGCAACAATAAGTCGTGTCCAAACGGGGGCTCCAAAAAACAGAACGGATGAGGCAATAGCCTCAGCCAACGTGACTTGTTTGGCAATCGGCAGTTGAGCGCGGGGGGCAACAGTGTGACGGATGGGCCGAAGTGCCAGGTGGGTTTTGGCGGCGCGGGCCTGTCTGTCAGGACCCAGGGACCCATCAGCCGACACTTGGCTGCCGAGTATTTTGTGAACCTGTGTGGTGGGAAAGGAAAACCCCCAGCGCTCCGAAGTTATGTCAGTGATGGCCCTGCCTGGTAAACTGCGAAGAGCGACGCGGGATCCCTTGCCATTGAGCGAAACCATCACTCTGGTTTTGGCGTCATGTATAGAGAAACCCGCGGAGGCGGTAGCACAAAAGACATTCTCTGCGAGGTCGCGAGCAGACTCCACGACTTCAGCTGGGTTGACCAGCGGCAGCAAGAGCGTGAGACCATCCACAAACGAAAGGTCCGTGAACGCCGTGTCCCAATCCCTGTCCGTTGCGAGCTTGAGCGGCGGAGCGTCGCACGCTTCCTGCCAGGACCGCCCCGTGGCCTGGATGCCTTGCCGAATGTCCAAATGCACCTGCCGAAACACCGCGTTGAAAATGTCTGTTGCTGCAACAATGCCTGGTCGAGAGCCAAGAAGGAGCAACAAATCCGTTCGCATCCCTAACTTTCCAATGGGTGCCTCTCTTCGTGTCTTGAATGAGGGCTAGGAGTTCATCGGGGTTGCATATCTAGCTGCGCTCTAACTCCCTGGATAAAGATCGGGGGGAGCGAAAGTTGGTCATGCGCCTCTGATAGCCGATCCTCATCCCCAGGCAATGTTAAGGCAATCTGCTTAATAATGGCATAGAAGGCCTGGACCAGGTCAAGACAAATAACAATCCTCGAGGTTCGGCTGTGGATGCAGTGCCTAAGGAACGTGCGGACTGCGAGTGTGATCATGTCTACACTCCTGCCCCCTACTCCGCCGCATTGTTCGCAAAGGAAGGGCGGGCGCGAAAAAATCGCGCGCCAGAGACCGTAGGTGTTTGTGGTAAAGTCCCACCAGCCGTTTGGGCGTGAGTGGTTTAGAGAGCCCGCTCTGTCCTCAACCCCCCTTCTTCCCCTTCGGGGAGGGGTTTACCCCTCCCCCTACCCCCTCCCCCTGGGCCTGGAGAGGGGGCCCGGCGGGTCGTCAGGGGGGTCAATTTCGACTCCTGGGAGGGCAAAAAAACGACGACCCTCGAGGATTCTGGCCCCGACGGGGGGAGGGAGGTAGGCCCCTCTGCTGTTCTTTGAAGCCAAAACCATTGATTTTACGAAGGTTGTGGCTCCATTTTGGCGTCCTGAGGGGGCCGCGCTCATCTCCCTTCGCAGCAAAATCATTGATTTTACAAAGGTTCATTTGCGCTTCTGAGGAGGTCGCAAGAGGCCCCAATATGGCCCCAAGAGGCCCCCAGGAGGCTCCCAAGAGGCCTCCAAGAGGCCCCCCAGAGGCCCCCAAGCGGCCCCAAGAAGCCCCCAAGAGGCCCCCAAGAGGCCCCCAAGAGGCCTCAAGAAGCCCCAAGAGGCCCCCAAGAGGCCCCCCAGAGGCCCCCTAGAGGCACCCAAGAGGCCCCCTAGAGGCACCCAAGAGGCCCCAAAGAGGCCCCACGAGGAGCCCGAACGACTCACACCACGAGGAGCCCGAACGACTCACACCCGGACGAGGGGCCCGAACGACTCACACCACGAAGAGCCCGAACGACTCACACCAGGAGGAGGGGCCCGAACGACTCACACCAGGACGAGGCGCCCGAACGACTCACACCACGAGGAGCTCACACCACGAGGGCCCGAACGACTCACACCAGGACGAGGGCCCCGAACGACTCACACCACGAGGAGCCCGAACGACTCACACCAGGAGGAGGAGCCCGAACGACTCACACCAGGACGAAGGGCCCGAACAACTCACACCACGAGAAGCCCGAACGACTCACGCCAGGACGAGGGCCCCGAACGACTCAAACCACGACGAAGAGCCCGAACGACTCACACCAGGAAGAAGGGGCCGAACGACTCACACCAGGACGAGAGGCCCGGAGATATGCGGGGGCAGGCGGAAACACGCCTGAAAAAACACGACTGTCGGCATGCTTCGCAAGAGTTGCTGTTTTGAAATGGGCTGGTGGGGATACGCGAAGCGTGAAGAATTTACAGAGAGTGCTGGCTAGTAGGATATTGCGCTGGTTTTTGGCAATCGATGGGAGTCCCAGACCCTTTGTAGAAGAAAACCACATCCCCAAGCTTAACGATAAACGGTTCTCTGCCCCCAAACGTGATTTTAACCAGTAATGGCCCCAGTAACCTAGACAGCTGTAGGGGAGCAATCTTGAACACACAGCTGGGAATGCCATCAATGCCTGGAGCCTTGCCCTTCCTGAAGGCACGCACGAGGTGCTGCAAGTCGAGAGGTGTGGGAACATATTTGAGCAAGTGTTGATCAACGCTGCTGAGGAGGTCAGGAAGCTGACTGTAGGTTTGCAACATGCCCGATATGCACGTGTCGAGACCCTTTTCGACCTCGCAGAAGTGCCTCTGCATGGTCTGAGCAACCTGTTCGAGTGAGCTGAGAACCTTAGGACCAACCGAGCCGTCTGGACGCTCAGTGGGATCTGAAACCCCCTCGTCAGCCATGAAAGGGATAGTGTTGGAGGAGGAGGAAGGGCCCCTGGATCTGCTCCCAATGGCCAGGAGTCTGTGAATATGAAACCACTCATTCCTGGGCATGTGGGCATCCGCAGAAAGTAAGATTTGGTCAGCCATGCCAGCGAGAAACCTGGAATGATCATGCTCAATGTTTCCCTAACTGCGCCCATGCTGTCGGCGACGAAATGGGTGGTCCCCACCACAAAGTCCTCACTGCACAGCAGCCTCCGATGAAATAGTGACGCAGAAAAGCGAAGCAACTGAGCCGAGGAGACAAACATGGCAGGCATAGCTAGACAATTGATACTGGAGAGATCGCCTGAGATGAGGCGAGAAGCAAAGTGAGACAGAGAGGCAAGATGGGAAGATAACTTAGCATCAGCGCAAGGCGCCGAAAGTAACCATTTTCTGATGGCTCTCTGGGCTCCTCTCCTTAAACGTATCATGTTCATGACATCTGGTGACAGAAACTCCTTATTGGGCAATCGCCTGGTAAGAGCAAAGCATGAATGGGCCGCCTGCGTGATGCAATCCGAAACGTCATGGCAATGCTGGTTAAGTTCACAACCCCAGGGTGATAAGGGAACGTCTCCTAATATCTGCCGAAACTTTTCGCACTCCTGTGCGCGCGCAATTTTGCGGGGGCCCAATGGGGGGGGGGGGGCTCCCTCCTCTACGTGGTTTGTGTTCGACGTTCCAGGCCATTGAGGCAAACGAGGGCAGGTGGTCTTTAGAAACTAGCCCTGTATCAAACTCAATCGCAACTTGACAATATGTGATGCATGCTTGTAGGGCCGAGGAGGTAACAATATAGTCAACCCTGTGCCTCGTTCCACGGTTGCTAACATATGCGTATCCTTCAGGCGAGCTCATAAAGAAACTGTTGACCAGCCTCAACACATGAGCCTGTGCAAAGCTGCGGAGAGTGCTGCCTTGAAGATCCTCCTGCTGTCTAGGTTCGGCTGAGCCAACCGCTGAGGTGAGGTAGGATCCGACTCTCGCGTTCGCATCCCATAGGCCAAGGGAAGGTGGCCACTGCTGGGCCTGCTGCTCAAACGCGTCCCAAAACTTTTCCCTGGTGGGGAGGGGGGCCCTGGCATGGGGAACATGTGCAACCGAAACAATGAGACTGAGAGCGGGGGCCTGGATGCGAACGAATAGTAACCTGCTGGGCGCAAAGAGTACACGCGCATGTTTGGGCATGAGCGTGTATTCGTGTTTGTCTGTTCTTCCATCGGGGACAACCGTATTGATCCAGAGCTCAACTCCAAGCCCCTCTTGGTCGGGTCCCGAGGAGATGATATTAAAACCGCCCGTGCACCTGGAACCCCTAGGGGTCCTTGCTTCTTGAATGACTACCAAGACGGCGTTTGCTGCCATGAACTGCGCCCGCAGAAGCTCGAGCTTAGCACGTCTCACTCGCCCTGCCGTGCCAAATGTGAGCTTGGCAGAGGCAGACCTCGCATTAAACTGTGCGACCTGAAATGCCGGCGACACGGTCGAGGTACCTGCTGGCAAGGATTGGCGGGCAACGATGGATGTAGGCAAATGCTCTTCCAATCCATGGCACTTAGGCGTGTGAGTGCCTGAACCTCCCAACTGAAAGGGGCACGCCTCTTTGGAAGTGGCGTCGGCCTCCAGTAACCAAGCCCATTCCCTAGACTTATGATAAACCGTGCGGGATATGGTACCCTCGGGAAACACGGCGGCCGATAGACTGCCATCAAGAACAGCCCCAGCGAGCCAACCGGCAAGCGTGTTCCAAGGATGACCGCAATGCCCCTTGACGTGGGCAATGGCAACCTGACGACGGCACCCCGCCCGGGCCCACATGGAGCAAGTCAAGCGGCCCATGTGGTCGCGAGGTGGGTGGGTGGGGTGGGGGGTGTGGGGGGGGGGGGGGGGGGGGGGGCGGGGATAAGCCAGTGATGGCTCGAACAACATTGAGGGAATCTGTCTGCACCTCAGCGGGAGTAGAAGAATCCTGGCCGGCAAGAAAGTATGCCGCCCATAATGCACCGATGAACTCACTCTCGGCACTGGTGGCCAAGTCGCTGGCAGTGGCCGTCCTGCAAGAGATGTCTAGGTCAGCTGCCCACCAGCCGAGAAAGCTGAATGGCAAGACCTGTGACGCGTGCTCGCCTACAACCACCATGGCCCATGAGGCCTTAGAGAGGCCCCTCGGCTTGACCGAGCCATCCGCGAAGAGGTGAAGCTTAGTGGGGACCTCAGGCCTCCAAGGGGCCAAGTCAAGAGCCACGCGGGAAACCTCAGGGAGGTCATTACGGGGAACATCCCTGCAAAGTGGGGGGGGGCATATAATATCCCTGGTCCCATGGAACCTAACGGTGTCATAATCCCTAGAGTCCAAGCACGGAACAACTTTGGCGGGAACCTCTTGAGGAGCCATGCGAACCTGGTGCGAGCCCTCACAAACCCGTGAGTGTGTGACCAAAGTCAGGCCCCCAAGGTGGCTTCCTCTAGTGCTGTTGAGGGAGGGAGGGGAGGTAGGACTGCAGCTCGGTGAATCAGCATCGAGCAAGGGCTGAGAAATGTCTGCTTCTTGTAAAGCCGAACGCAGCGCAGAAAAAGGTGGTGCGCAGTCCTTGGTCTCAGCACAGGACTTGGGTGCGGTGAGAAAAGTCGGGCGAGCAGTCTCAGCGTGGTTGCCCACTTGATACTGAAACGCATCGAGCCCACACGAAGGGGGGTGAGGTGAGGCCATCCCCACGTCCTTACCCCCCGAGGAGGAGAGGTGCTGAGTGGGAAAAGGTGCCTTGCCCTCGCCGCCTCGACACAGGAAACCTGGTTGCCCTGGGCTTGCCAGGGTAAGTGCCAACTGAGGCTGGGCGAAGGCAAGGTGATCGAAGCAGGTGCACACTCGCTTGCCAAGTTGCCTGGGAAGGGGAGGTTTCCAACGGTGAGAGAGGTCCAGTGACTGAGGCGAGGAGAAAGAGGAGGCGGGCCACGAGCAGTTCAGAAGGAGGTCTGACGCGTGCTTGAGGCCCGTTAAAGGAAGCCGACCACTTCTGCACAAAAACTCGCCCCTCCCGCCTCGCTGCATTCCCAGTCCAGTAGCTAATACCCTGAGAAGTGGAACTGGCGGTGTCATTGAGGACACCTGAACTAGTAGGGTGTTGCGTTCCTCTGCATGAGGAGGCAGCGCAAATTAGTGCCCACGCCCCAGGGCACGCTTCGATGTTCCACCAAGTGGCGTTACACGCAATCCTGCCCAGGAAGGAAACTTCAGTGTTCTCAAGAACCTGCCCCAAGAAGTCACACCTGCACTTAAACTCCCATGGATTCCCCTGAGCCATGAGCACGTCACAAGTCGTGGCTTCAGCTAAGTGCCTCCACACATCCAACGCACAGTACTCATCAGAAAGGTTGGCATTGCCAAAGCTTTGCCAAGGTGATCCAATGTCCACCCTTTTCTCAGCCCAAAAACATGTGGCGGTGGCCGCGATAGGATGTGTGTAGCTAAGGCTTGGATGTTTGAGAGAGAGGATAGGGCGAGTGGGTCTAGCCTCAGGGGGAGGAGGGTGGATGAGAGGAGGGCAAACAGTGCGAACAAAAGGTCACCTGAGGAGGTGACCAGTGCACTCTGAGAATATTCGTCCTGCAATCTACTCTGCGCGCTGCTCCTTCCTGGGAGGGCTGCGCAGCTCGGTGTCGGTCATGCTGAAATTCGGCCCGCTGATGAGTTCGTCCTGGTTGCACAACAGCTGCGTCGGCGCCAGTAGTGACTGATCGATCATCTCGAGCGGTGGGGAGTATCCTCCTGTCGCTGATGCTGCTGGTCCCGGGGTCGGAGCTATCGGAGTTGTCGGCGCCTGCTCTCCCTCTGGGGTGCGCTGGGCAGGTGGTAAAGGCGAGGTAGGAGCGTGCCTTTCCACTGGGGGAGGAGATGAAGGCCTTCTCGATGTTGGTGGAGTCGATGGCACTGGCATGCACGCGGGAGTTGCTGCTGCTGTCGACGACGCAATAATCGGAGTTGGGGGCCCAGCCACGTGCTGAGCCCCTGAGATAAACCCCGCAGCATTGGTCAATTCCGCTATCTGCTTCTGGTGAGCTTCTTGTCCTCCTCCTCCTCCTCTGTATCTCCTCCTCCTCCTCCTCTTCCTCCTCCTCCTCCTCCTCCTCCTCCTCCTCTTTCTCCTCCGCCCCTCCGTCCCTTCGTAACCATGATGTGCGTAGTCCGCGCAGCTGGCCATTTTGCTGTGCGCGGCACGAATGCGCATGTGTGCGCCCCCCACTTCGCAGCGCGGAGGACTGGTGACGTTGTGGAAGCTTATGAAATCGCCCCCCGCAAGCGTATCGTCAACACGCTCCAGGCACCAGATCGTACTAGACGACGCGGGTAGCGATGATGATGATGATACTGATGCTGCTGATGCTGATGATGATGGTGATGGTGGTGGTGGTGGTGATGGTGATGCTGGTGATACGGATGATGACAATGACGGTGACGATGGCGATGATGATGGTGATGCTGGTGATGGTGATGATTATGATGACAATGACAATGCCAGTGACAATGATGATGATGAAGCTGATGACGTTTATGATGATGCTGCTGATGATGAGGATGATAACGGTGATGATAATGTTGGTGACGATGGTGATGGTGATGGTGATGGTGATGATGATGATGATGACGATGATGGTGTAGATGATGATGGTGGTGTGTTCCCCCAGCGGAGCAGTGGCAATGAAGGGCTGACAATCGAATTCGGCCAGTGTGCGAGCTACTGCCCACGCAGGGAAGGGCAGAATGGGGAGGAACGATCAGCATCTAAGCCAGCGAGTACACCCGAGAAAACCTGCACAACCCCTGTGGCCGAGGAAGGGTCGGGGCGGGGCGGCGGTCCTAGCGCATCTTCGAAAAGCTGACGCGCAAGTCAACGGAAAAACCAGCGGTGGCTCAGCAAGGCCCCACAAGTGCCTAGTCGCCAACGCCTGTGTCAGGCTGCCCGTGCGCGCCAAAAAAGGCCGCAGAGCGGCCGCGGAACTCTGCTTGCCTATTGGCGTCGAGACAGAGACAGCGAGAAAGGCTTTCGGGGAACCCGCCACCGAGGCACAATCGGCGGCGCCGCGGGGCCGCGGGGCAGAGAGAGCAAGATGCGTGAAAGGACACAGAGATACAGGGAAAAAAACAAAGTAGAGCAAGGGAGTGACTTTCCCACGCCACAAATCGAGCTGTCAGGGGCCGAGCCAGGAGAAGGACCCACCCAAACAACACAGCGCGCAGGCAATGGCACCAGCGCAGCGGAGCAGCAGCAGAGGGACTCGCAGAAGAGGGCGCAAGGCAGCAGGAATCGTGGAGAAAAGCAGCAGTAACAGCAGCAGGGGAGCAGACGCAGGGGCACAAAGAGGAGCGAAGAAAGCAAGCACGAGGGTCCCAGCATAGCAAGTTGCCCGTGGTACAACATCGAAAACCTGCGGCGCGCATGACGAACAGAGACCGCGCGGACACAGTAGCGCCCGCAAACTAAACGACAGCGTGGACCAACGGCCAACTCTCAGGCGCCTCTCCCTGACCAGGCGGCCCGCATTTTGGGGCGACGCCTACAGTGTAACCGAAGGAGCCCTTGCGAAAGCTAGCCCGAACAAGGAGGAAAGCACCTTGGATGCTGGCGCAGACCAAACGCCGATCACGGCACGGTGGCGGGGGTGCGAAATCTAAACATCGGAGCCTGGCCTCTTCGCTGAAAAACTAGGCGAGACCGGGGGCGAGAGCCAAGCTCAGGCGTCGAGCTTCAGGACTCGCTGCATAATGCCCCGGGGAATCCATGGCGCCCTCCGCTCCACAGCTCCAGCGGCACATGACAGGACCACGGTGAAAGCGAGCACGGGCGCAGACACATCGAGCGAGAATACGGAGACTAGCCGCTTCCAGATAACGGCCGCCATCCTTGGCAACCTCGCAGACTACCTGAATGACCCCTGGGCCCCGAGAGACACGAACCCCGCGAAGCCAACGGGCGACGCGCGCCAGGAGACGTCTGATCGGGGAGATGGGGGGGCCACATCTTCAGACGACGACGCAGCTTCTCTTGAACCCGCCCGCCCGCAGGGAGGACGCGCAGAGAGGAATGTCACACTGCCAAGTCCCGACCGTTGGGCGCGCGAAAAAGTGATGCCACCACGGAGACCGCATGCGCCCAGGACTTCCGGGAACGACGCCGACTAGCGCGCGGGACGAACCTGAGTCGCGACCCCAATATGGACAAGGCCAGGGAACTCAGAACCGCGTGCCAGGGGCACGCCATCAGTTTCTGGCGCATGTTACCTTCTACTCTTTCCACCTCCTTCGCGACAGGGTAGAACTGCATCGCGCATCGGAGAAGAAAGACAGCAAATGCCACATATGTGCGGATAGTCATAGCAAGCCCGAGGCGAAACCTTCAAATCCGACGCAGAGCTGTTGATACTTCCGCATGTCAGTGTTCCAGGCGGCAATCCATCCCGCAAACCCGATCTGGATCCCCAAATACCTCGCGCGACGAACGCGTTGGATGTTCTCAGCCCCACTCCCAAAATCCGCCGACCGTGTCGGCGTGTGGAAGAGGCTGTTCCGTTTGAGTCGTCGTCGTCGTCGTCGTCGTCGTCGTCGTCGTCGTCGTCGTGGTCGTTGTCGTGGTCGTTATCGTTGTCGTCGTCGCCTTCGCCGTTCCCCCCTGCCCCTAGGCCCGTCGCCGCCCCCCCCACTTTCACCGGGTTTCTCCTCGAGCGCGCCAGCCACAGCGAAATTGAGCAACGTTGTAGTTGAGTCGAAGGAAAGCCCTTTCCCTTTGATTCCTTCCCCGCCGGGGGGGCGGGTCCCTGGGGCGGGGCCCCGGGGGAGGTCCCGAGAGGGTCCCGGAGCAGATGCGACTCCCCCTCGGGCGGTTCGGCGGCCAAGAAAAGCCGCAAATCGCGGCAAAGTGCTCCTGCTCTCCCACCGCTGCCCCTTCTCCTTGTCAGCCGTCCTTCTCCTGCAAATCGACCCTGCTCTCCTCGCTCTCCCCCCTGCTCTCCCCCCCTCCTCGTCTTCCCCTCCTCGTCCCTCTCCCCCCCCTCCTCGTCCTCCTCCTCCCCCCTCGCACCTCCTCCTCTCCTCCTCCTCCTCCTCGCCCCTCCTGCTCCCTAGCGTCCTCGCGCCACCTGCTCCTCAACATCCTCGTCGTCCTCGTCGTCGCC
The DNA here is from genome assembly GCA_963575745.1 of Prorocentrum cordatum. Classification (NCBI taxonomy): domain Eukaryota; class Dinophyceae; order Prorocentrales; family Prorocentraceae; genus Prorocentrum; species Prorocentrum cordatum. Next base: position 460,549 of record CAUYUJ010003636.1, read on the forward strand.
GTCTTCAGGGTAGGCGGCGCCGGCCGCAAGGCCTTCGCAATATTCCAAGAGGCGCCGCGCATGCCGACCTGGTCTGGGAGACGAGGCAAGCTCACAATGAACGGGCACGCATTTTCCCAGACTAAGCTGAAGCCCAATGCCAGCATCCAAAGTCTGAAGAACGCGAAAAAAGAGGGGCAACTCCAGGACCAAATCCCGAAGCTCAAACCAGAGCTCATCTGCATGGCCCAGGACGTGTCGCGGAAGCCTAGACGTCAGCCGTCGCGCGATGAACGGGCCCAGCGCGAGAGCGAGAAGAAGCATGCCAGGTGGGCCACCTTGACGAAATCCCCTCTGGAGCCGAGGGCGTCGCGCCTGCTCGAGGCACTTGCGCGCGCTTGCTGGTCGCGGCAGCGCGACGCATCCCAGTTGCGACAACGTCGCGACCTAAGGAGCGGGCTGCGGTTTTCGCGGCGGCCGGCCCACCGCGCGCGCAACAACTCCGACAGCTCCGCGCGCGATGCCAGGAAGAAAAGCTTCCCCTCCGATAAGACGAGCTCCAGTCGCCGAAAACCAGGTATCAGCTTGTCCCCCACTTGACCCCAATGCTCGTGCGCGTGCTTCGCTGCCCCCGCCCCCGCCCCCGCACGTGGACCGAAGGATGCGCGGCAGGAGTGTGAAAAGAAAGCACCATGGCAGAATCTTCACAAGCGTTGTCGCAAGTGACCCCCCTGCCAAAATGGTCCCATGCGCGCAGTGCGTGGCCCCAGTGGCGCTCCGACAACAAATTACCCGAGCGCTGGAGTACAGCCCGCGCGTTGCGCGCAGAGCCGCAAATCAATGTTCGTCGCTGCGCCGCCCCGCATAAGCGCACCGCGCGCAACGCGCTCAAAAACTTGTTCGCGCCCGCAAACAAGGACACGCTTTCCATCGACGAGAGAGAACTAGAGCGACTGAGCAAATCGTGGAGCCATCCCGCGCGCTCACACCTCCTGTCCTTCGTGCCCCAGAAGAAATTCGACGCGTGCATCCGCTCCCACTCGACGGCCCGCCGCTGTCTCATTCTCGCCCAGACCCGCAAAACAAAAGCGATAAGCGCTATAGGACGTGGCACCCCATCAAGTTTACCAAGGAATGCGGTTAGCGTCGCCCGCCTCATTGGCAAAAGGGGGGCGCCCTCCCGAAGCATCGACGCAGCGATTCATCGCGCGAGACAGGGGCCGTCCAGTAACAACCGCGACCGAAGGCTGACGCAATCACAGCCTAACCCCCTAACCCAACACTTCGTCGAAGTTAAAGGCAGCTCGGGCTGGTCCAAGACGGCCCCCGACGCCTGGGGGGCGCTGCAGATGGGACATCGAGGATTTGGCATCCAGCCCAAACGGCCCCCACTCCTTGTGCTGAGCTGCCACGGCTGCATCTCCTTGAAGCAGGCGCCCAAATTCCCCCGGCGGCCCAACCACGGACACGGAGTCGCGCGCATGCGCGTGGGCTGTGGCCCCATCGTCCGAAACGAAAACTTAATCTAAACATGAAGAAAACACAACACGTAAAAACAATACGTAAACACGATACGCAAACACGTAACAACACGTACGAACAACACGTAAGTCGATACGTCAATGCAACGAAAATTTAAATTAACCGTGGGGGGAACCAATACGTAAAACCAATGCGCAAAACAACACGTAAAGCACGCAAACACGTGAATTCAACACATCAACACAGCACGTAAAAGCAATACGCAAAAAACATGTAGACAACATAACACGTAAAAACACGTGATCGCACCGCGAAATACACGTAACATTGCGGTTAACGCACGTAAGACAACACGTAACACACAACACATCAAAACAACACGTAAACACAATACGCAAGCAAAACGGAGGAGGAGGAGGATGCGGAGGAGGAGGATGCGGAGGAGGAGGAGG
>CAUYUJ010003636.1:462561-570061 GCA_963575745.1 Prorocentrum cordatum
AACGCCACTTCCAGCCTGCAGCCAGTGCGTACACAACGTATCCGACTCTCGCGGCACGGGGGCACAACGTTGCAAGCGCTGACAGAGGCAGATGCGACACCGGTCGGCTGGGGGAGCGGCCATGTCCTGCCGCAGGATGAACCACTCGTGCAAGACCACTCCCTTGTGGGGCCCGTCACCAGGTAGCATCGGAAGTGAGGTTAGAGAAAACGCCTTCTCCACCTTACACGAAGCCAAAGCGGCGTCCTTGTGGTAGCGCCATGACCAGGTCCACGTAGATCAGGGCGATGCGCAGGCGGGGGTGGCACTGCCTGCCGCTGAGCGGGGTGTCCATGGGGAAGGGCTGATCCCACTCCACAGCAGCATCACGACAGCGTACGCAGGCTGACAGCCAGCCGATAGCCAGTAACCACATCATATCCGGCCCGCGAAGTCCGGGGGCCCACCAATGTGATGTCCTGGCGAGGGCCGGGCGCGTGGCTGCGCCGGGATGCGCAACCACCTGTCCGCTGGGGGCTGCACCACGCGATACGGGCCGATCGGGCGGCGTGGTGCAAGGTGTTCACCCCATCCACCACCTGCCACGATGCCCCTGCGGAGAACGGGTGCGTCCGTGGCTGAGGTAGGCAGCGCGTGCCGGAAGCCTGTCCACAGGTCGGTGTGCTGACCCGCTGGGGTGATCGACACTGTCCGCTCCCAGGTCACGGTATCCTTTCACAACGCAGGGGGCGCAGCCAAGAGCCGCAGAGACTTGTGAATGAACGTGGGGGTGCATCCTGATGCCGCTGGGCACAGGTGCTGCGCCCTGGGCACCCACGCATGGCCTGGGCCAGGGCGGAAGCACTTCGTCGACCACAACACACTTCGCCGGGGGGCGCAGCCACAATCCGCAGGGACTTGTGAATGAAGGGCGGGAGGAGGAAGAGGAGGAGGAGGAGGAGGAGGAGGAGGAGGAGGAGGAGGAGGAGGAGGGTGCGCCACCACAGCCCAGGGCGCGGGGGGGGTGCCCAGTCGCCAGACTCGCAGCGATTGGTGCAATCTTGGCGAACAGGATGGGGGGCGCAGCCGAGAGCCGCAGAGACATTGCGAATGAGTCCGGCGGGGGGCGCAGCCAAAAGCCGTAGAGACATTGTGAATGAACGCACTACGCGCTTCAAACGTACGGCCCGCGAGCCCAGCTCGCATCGTCTCCTCACCCTGCCCCCGTCGCCGCCCCCACTGCAACTCACACTCCCAGCGAGCCAGCATCCTCCAGTTAGCTCACCTCAATGATCAAACCCTGGCCGATGGTCTTGCCCCCCTCTCGCATGGCGAAGCGCATGCCCGTCTCGATCGGAGTGGCGGCGATCAACTCGCCCTCGAACGTGACGTCGTCGCCAGGCATCGCCATCTGCACCGCGCCCCCCTCGGAGCTCGCCATAGTCACCACCTTCCCGGTGACGTCGCGCGTGCGGAAATACAAGACAGGCATGTAGCCGGGCATGATCGGATTGCTGCGGCCCCCCTCGTCCTTGCTGGACAGGTAGATGTTGGCCTTGAACTTGGCGTGCGTCTTGGTGGCGCCCGGGGCGCAGATGACCTGCCCACGGGAGATGTCGTCGCGCGACACGCCGCGGCACAGCACGCCGACGGTGTAGCTCGCCGGGCCCTCGGGCAGGTCGGTGTTGAACATCCTGATCCCGGTGGCGACGGACTTCTGAGCCTTCTTGCCCCTGCCCAAGAACTCCACCTCGTCGCCCTTCTTCACGACGCCCTGCTCCACACGGCCAGTGGCCACCGTGCCGCGGCCCGAAATGGAGAACACGTCCTCGACCGCCAGCAGGAAGGGCTTGTCGGTCTGGCGCTCGGGGAGGTCGATGTACTCGTCCACCGTGCCCATGAGCTCCAGGATCTTGTCGCACCACTTGTCGTCGCCGCGCTTGGTTCTAGGGTTCGCCTTCATGGCCTCGAGCGCCTGCAGCGCGGAGCCCTGGACGAAGGGCACGTCATCGCCAAGGAGCCGCGCTGGCTCAGCATCTCGCGGGTCTCAAGCTCGACGAGCTCAAGCAGCGCCTCGTCGTCCATCACGTCCACCTTGCTCATGAAGCAGACGAGCTTGGGCACACCCACCTGCTTTGAGAGCAGGATGTGCTCGCGGGTCTGGGCCATGGGCCCGTCGGGAGACGAGATCACGAGGACGCCGCCGTCCATCTGGCAGGCGCCCGCGATCATGTTCTTGACGTAGTCCGCGTGGCCGGGGCAGTCCACGTGGCAGTAGTGGCGCGTCGGCGTCTCGTACTCAATGTGCGAGGCGTTGATCGCCATCCCGCGGGCCCGCTCCTCGGGGGCGTTGTCGAGTTCCTCGTGCGACTTCATCTTGGCGTCCGTGCTCGTGTTGAACTGCGAGCATACCACCGAGATCGCCGCCGACAGGGTCGTCTCGCCGTGGTCCACGTGGCCCACCGTGCCGAGGTTGACGCGGTCCTTGGCGCGCATCGCCACCGCCTCGGCGCGGAGCTTCCTCGCGGGCTTGCGCGACGCGGCCCGCAGCGCAAGCGCGGCGCCGACCGTGGCTAAGACGAGGGCACCGACCTGTGGGGACCCGGGCCCCTCGTGGGCGGCCGCGCGCGCCGCGGCGCCGGCCGCGGCGCCGCGGGGCGGGGGCCGCGGAAGGCTGAACTACTCGATGCGGGGCCGCTCACAGACGAAGCCAATCCTGGGCAGGTCTCAGGGCGGACGCTCTTCAACGGTCGATGCAATCTATGCTGGGGGGGCGCAGCCAAAAGCCGCAGAGACTTGTGAATGATAGGAGGGGGGCGCAGCCAAAAGCCGCTGGACACAGATACATGGACCGCGGAAAGCTGAACCACTCGATGCGGGGCCGCACGCAGTCGAAGCCGATCCTGGGCAGGACTCAGGGCGGACGCTGTTCAACGGTCGGTGCAATCTATGCTGGGGGGCGCAGCCAAAAGCCGCAGAGACTTGTGAATGAGTTCCCCTCGTCCTCCTGCGGGGGGGGGCGCAGCCAAAAGCCGCTGAGCACAGGTGCGCGGAGGGGGGTGGACGCTGCAGGGACATCCCGGCAACGCGCCGGCACAAGTGGACCACGCTGGAGAGGGTGGCGTCGCCGTCACCGCAGACCGGCTGAAACGGGATGCAAGCGTGCCACAGCCGCAGAGGGCGGACCCGGGACCAGCGGCGGCCCCCCAGGGAGCCTGGCGCCAGGATGCAAGCCACCGGAGAACCCGCGGGACACGCCGATCATTCACACTGCAGTCGCTGAGTCCACACTTCTACACTGCACCAGCTGCAGGGATGGTATATTCCATGGAGATGCACGGCACGTCCGACAACAGCTCGTCAGAACCAAGAAGGAAAAAGAATGAGACCCCCAGTCGCGCTGATGAGCACGGTGTACGACTCGTAGTCAACAGAGAAGGTGGATGGCAGAGTGGAACTCCAGACTGCCCACGGCATAGCCACACCCGCAGCACGCAGACAGAAGAGAAAAATACTGAGGTCGACGGTATAGCCACACCCGCAGCACGTAGACAACAGCCAAGATGAAGAAGTAGAAGTTCTAAACGAAACAGAAGTCGAGACACGTCGCAGGGCGCGCAGGGCAGCAACGGGCCTGCTGCCAGAGGCCACCCTCCTCGCACCTGATCCCCACGAGTGCGATGCCGTATGCAAAGTGTGAGCCAGCAGAGTGTGTCTGCAAGAGCCCCATCTATGATTGGACATCCAAGTGACCTGGAAGCAGCTGCACGCCGAGAACAACAGCGCATGAGGGGGGTGCAGCTAACCGCCGCGAGACACATTCTCAGCAGGGCAGCGACGGGCCTGCTGCCAGTGACCGCCCTCCACGCACCAGGTCCCCGCGCGTGCGGTCCACGAGGGGGGTGGCGAGGCTACTGTGGGGAGACGGCCCACCACTGTTTTTTGCGCTCCTTGGGGGCCTGGTGGTTCGGGTGGCCCTTTGCCGCGTGGTGATCACTGTTCACTCCGCCGCTCCGACCCAGGTGCAGCTGCCACGGTGGAGTCCAGTCGACGTCGAGGCCCAGCGCGTCGCTGAGGACCCGTACGTCGCCATTGTGGCTGCGGAAGGATTCCAGGAAGAGGTGGCAGGTTTGCGGGTCGTGCCGAAGCGGGTCGAGCGCGCCCTTGCTGCCGGGCACAGACTGCCGCATGGCGAAAGCGTGCCAGGTGCCAGTGAACATCGGCCCCAGTGTGACTTGGAGTCGTCGCATCGCCTCGCCGGGTGTCTCCCCGGGGAGGTCCCACTGGATGTTGTTGATTCCAGTTTTGCACAGCTGGTGTCCCGAGTCGGGGCCCTTGGGCTCTGGCCATTGACGCGGGTCGGGCCTCTGGTGCCGCCGTGTATCCTGGCCGCACGTCTCCACCGCACGGACCTCGTTGTCCTGGCTGGGGGGCTCGCGATCTGCTCGCGACAGCTCCAGCTGCACGCCTGGCAGGGTTTTGCGGGGAAATGCAGGCCTCATGGTTGGCCGCCAGGCTGGGGTCGGATCGCGTCGGGCGGCCAGGGCAGACGCGTCCTTGTGGCACGTGGGGAGGGGCCCCTTTTGCTGACGTTCGCCTTCGGGCCTGTGCCCGCCGTCGCTCCCAGGTGCGCCCCCTTTGGACAGCGCGGGACTCTCTCCGGCCTCTGGGGTGCCACTGGTTGTGCCGGGCGCGTGCACGCTCGGCGGCGCAGCTTCCATAGCCCGGGCGCAAGCTGCTTTGCCAGTGGTGCCCTGGACGCCTGACGAGGGCGTCTGGGGTTCGCCGTCCATAAGAAGCTCACTGACAGGGGAAGGGGGGCGAATAGGCGCGAAGCGGCTTCTCCCGACGAGCCAGCGGATGGCTTCGCTGTCCTGCGTCTGGGTGGTTGCTCCGTGGTCTCCCTGCTGGGTGCGTGGCTCTCCCAGAGGACTGCTGACGGACTGATTGTCCTGAGGGGGGTGCTCCGCGGCTTCCGCAGCCTCCGCCGTCTCCGCCGTGACTTCCCGCTCCTTTCCCCTGGCCTGATGGTACTGCTGGAGGGGGGGGTCGTTAGTGTGAGCTGTGCGCTGGTCACTGCAGGCGCCGCTACCTCCTCTCGATTCCCCACTGGGACGTCATCGTCTGACCACGATGCGGGGGTGGTATCGTGACCTCTGCCTCAACCGTCTCTCGGTTCCCCTCTGGGGCGTCATCGTCTGTCGACGAAACGGGGGGTGGCATGTTGCCGCTGCTGCTGCTGCTATGTTCCAAGATGTCGTTGTGAATATCGAGATCTCTTGGCTGGCACACCTCCACGCATTGTTTTGGACACGCAGGATTGCCGGGAGCTTGGTTGGCATAAGTGTCTTTGACAATCCGATTCTCGTCGGCCCTTCGATCGGCATCTGGCTGTGTGAAAGGAGAGGAGACCTGCGCCATGGCAAGGGATGGGAGGGAGGGGCATGACGCGCCAGCGCCAGGCGCCGCGATCTGTGCCCAGGCGGCGGCAGGAACCTTCGGGAGCGCCTCGAGCCCGCGCGGGATGTCCGCGACCTCCAGGTCAGCCGAAGGCGACTTGGGCAGCTTGCCAGCGATGTCAGGCGTGATGTAGCCCGCGGTCGCCAGCATGCTCGCGCGGCCGTTCTTCGGCTCCGCCTGCCACTGGTGAGCGAGGTTCTCCGCGCAGCCATCCGCTGTGCAGCCTGCAGGGCCCCAAAGGCCCGAGGGGTCCTGACCGCCCAGCTCGCTCTCGAACTTGAAGGCGCGCAGCGGGGATCCAGTGTACAGCGCCCCGTCGCCCTGGGCGGAGCCAGTCCGGCAGTCCTGGAGGAACATGCCGAGGATCGCCAACCTGGCAAGGCGGCCGTTCGCCACGTCGGCCGCGGGGTCGCTGGACGTCAACTCCGCGAAGGCGAAGTTGCGCGCAGCAGCCGTGATGTCCGCGGACTGGTCCTCGCGGACAGCGGCCACAGCGAACGCCTGCTCTTCTCGCATGCGCTGGTCAGGGTGCCCTGAGTGATGATGTTGGGCTACCGCTTTGCTGCTGCCCTCTCGCACAGCAGCGCCGTTGCCTGCTGTCACTGCCAACGTCTGCTCTTCTCGCACTCGCTGATCAGGGCGCTGCAGGGGGTAATGCTGGGCTCCAGCTGCACGACCACCATCTCGCTCAGCAGCGCCATTGCCTGCTGTCGCTGCCAACGCCCGCCTTTCTCGCACCAGCTGTTCCGGATGTGGTAGGTGATGATGTTGGGCTCCAGCTGCACGACCGCCATCACGCTCAGCAGCGCCACAGTCTGCCACCACTGCCGACGACTGCTCTTCTCGCACGCGCAGTTCGCAGTGACGTACGTGATGATATTGGGCTCCAGCTTCACTGCCACAATCTCGTCCAGTAGCGCCACATCCTGCTGCCACAGCTGACGCCTGCTCTTCACGCACGCGCTCTTCACAGTGCTGTAGATGATGATGGTGGGCTCCAGCTTCGCTGCCAAAATCTCGCCCAGCAGCGCCACCACCTGCTGCCACTGCTGCCGCCTGCTCTTCTCGCACGCGCTCTTTACAGTGCCGTTGGTGAAGATGGTGGGCTCCAGCTTCGCGGCCACAATCTCGCCCAGCAGCGGTACTGCCTGCTGCCACTGCCGACGCCTTCTCTTCTCGCACGCGGTGTTCACCGTGCCAGAGTTGATGAACGTGGGCTTCAGCATCACGACCGGGGCCTCGACCAGCAGCGCCACATCCTGCTGCCACTGCTGACGCCTGCTCTTCACGCACGCGCTCTTCACAGTGCCGTAGGTGATGATGTTGGGCTCCAGCTTCGCTGACAAAATCTCGCCCAGCAGCGCCACCACCTGCTGTCACTGCTGCCGCCTGCTCTTCTCGCGCGCGCTCTTCACAGTGCCGTTGGTGAAGATGGTGGGCTCCAGCTTCGCGGCCACAATCTCGCCCAGCAGCGGCACTGCCTGCTGCCACTGCCGACGCCTGCTCATCTCGCCCTCGCTGTTCACAGTGCCGTACGTGATGAAGTTGGGCTCCAGCATCACGACCAGGATCTTGCACACCAGCGCCACGGCCATCTGCCACTGCCAGCGCCTGCCCTGGCACCAGCTGTTCAGGATGACGTAGGAGATGATGTTGGGGACCGGCATTATGTCCAAGGAGGTCCGCGGCGTCGGCCGCGACACCAGCTGCAGCGGGAGCGGCGGCGCCAGCGGCCGCAGCGGCCACGGCGGCGGCCGCCGCACCCGCGGCGGCCGCGGCCGCCGCGGCTGGCCCCAGAGCGGCGGCGCGTGCCACAGCGCCGGCGGCCGCGGCGGTATCGCCGCGGCGGCCGCCGCCACAGCCGCGGAGGTCGCGGCGGCTGCGCGCGGCGCGGCGGCGGCGCCGCCGGCCACGCAGAGGCCAGGGGCCACGCCGGGCCGCGGGCAGCAGGCCGGCCGGGCCGGCCGCGGCGGCGGCGCGGCAGGCGGCGGCGTGCTGCTGCCGCCGCCGCCGCGCCGAGCGCGACACCATGGCCGAGCGAGCGGGGGCGTGGAGGGGGGCGAACCCCTCACACGCCCCCGCGGGCGGGGAGGCCGAGGACCGAGGGGCAGGCCCCCGGCCACGGCCGGCCAGCCGCTGAGGCCAGTTCGAGCCAGAGCGGCCTTGAGCCAGACTACTTGAGCCAGGCTACGGAAGCTGGTGGGGATACGCGAAGCGTGAAAACTAACTCCTCCCTGTCGCACCCCGAGAGAAGTCGGAAGGGCGGCCCAGGCAATTCGCCTGAGGCTTCCTTTCCATGTGTGAGCCTGAAGCTCAGCAACAGCTTCACAGTTGGAGGGCGGGCCGCTTTCCAAAACTGCGGCTCTCGCCTTAGCGCCGCACACACTCGTCTTAAACAATTGCAACAGTTTCACGGATTGAGGGCGGGTGGTTTTCAAAATGCGACTCTCGCCTTAGCGCCGCGCAACTCGTTTTCAGATATCGCAAGACGTGTTGAGGGCGGGTGGTTTTCAACATGTGGTTCTCTCCTTAGCGCCGCGCACATTCGTTTCAAACGTTTGCAATAGCTTCACGGATTGAGGGCGAGTCATGTTCAACATGTGGCTCTCGCCTTAGCGTCGCGCATATTATTTCAAACATTTGCATGGGTTCTACTGATTATGATGGCGGACATACCAGAACTTGCGTTTTGAAACGATCCAGGATTGTCAGGGCGCAACAGTTACGTTGACTCGCGATGTTGAATTCCCGGAAATGGAGTAAGTCGCTGCAGTCAGGTTGACTCGTGGAGTTGAAGTCCTGAGAATGACGTCTTGGCACGCTTCACGATGTTCACACGGTTGTCCCCCAACGGGGCACTTCCCTGAGTGGAAATGACCCCCTGCAGGGGCCTGTCAAGAGGAAACTTGGAGGGAGGGTGTATACACCATGGTTAATGAGTCTTGCGTTTACACTCCTCCTCCTCCTCCTCCAACTCCTCCTCCCCCCTCCTCCTCCTCCTCCTCCTCCTCCTCTTCCTCCTCCTCCTCCTCCTCCTCCTCCTCCTCCTCCTCCTCCTCCTCCTCCTCCTCCTCCTCCTTCTCCTCCTCCTCCTCCTCCTCCTCCTCCGCCTCCTCCTCCCCCCCGCGGCCTCCGCCTCTCGACGGGAGGACAGGAGGCGTGGCCCCCCGGCCAGACCCGAAGCTACGACATCTCGAGCCAGAGGAGGAGAAGAAGGAGGAGGCGGCGGAGGAGGAGGAGGTCAGCGGCCACGCTGCGCCGAGGCTCCAGCGAGCCAGAGGGGCTTCGTACTCCCCCCCCCGCGCTCTCCTCGCCCCTACTCCTGCCTACACCCTCCTCCGTTTTCCCTCCAGGTCCACCGCCCTCCATCCACTCATCCTCCCTCAAGGTCCACTCGGCGGCGAGGCCAGCGGGGCAGCTGCAGAGGGGGCGGGCCTCTCCGAGGCAAATGATGGCTTCTCGGGTGGCCAGAGGGCCTCTGGAAAGCCCCGCCGTCTTCTGAGAAGCCTGCCTCCCTCTCGGTTCCCCCCCTCGGCACGCCACGAGAGGGTCGTGAGGGGTGCAAGGGAGGGAAATGACAGAAGGGTGAGGGGGGCGGAGAGGAAGGAACGGGAATGCCAGAGGGAAGGCAGAGAACTCAAGATCGGGCGAGTGAAAAGGCGAGGAGGACCAGGAGGGGCAGCAGCAGAAGACGGCTGGCTAGACGGGCTGATTAATGTGGCGGGCCCTTGAACCCTGAAGAGGCCAGAGCTGACCTCCGTTGGCAAAGTCCGGCTTGTGCCGAAGGCGAGAGGCCGACCACCTCGCTCCTGCGAGGATGATGCCTTGCCTGGAACTGGCCGTGAGTCGGCACTCGGCACTGCAGCGCAGCAAGATCATACGACAAAGGCATTTTTATCCCATCACCCTGAGGCTTATCATGCACGGATAAATTCAGATGCCGTCTCACGGCCCCGCAAACAATGCTTGCGCGAGCCCGCAGCCCGCCAGGACCAGACCCCGAAGCGCGGCCACCAACACTCCGCGCTTTGGCCGACCGCAGGCCTGGGGTCCGCCATCCTGGCCGCTCAGGAGCCCAGGGCTCCCTCGAGCCCTGGGCAAAACTTAGCGATGCGCGCCTATCACGGCGCGGAGCCGCATGCCAAGCAAGGCAAGCGAGGCTGACTGCACCGCAGAGCACGCACGCCAGAGAGAAAGCGTCGTCCGCCGCCTACTGCTGGAGCTGAGCCCTGGCCGCTCTGGCGGCCCTGCCACGCTCCTGAGCTTCAGCAGCGCTGGCAAGGCCAAAGGAGCCCAGGGCTCCCTCGAGCCCTGGGCGAAGCAGCCTCCCCGGGGCAGGCGGGGCGGGTGCCCGTTCCCGCCCCTCTGGGGGCTCCACGCTCGCAAGAAAAAGCGGTGTCCTCCTCCTACTGCTGGAGCTGCGCCTCGCGCCTCCGCTGCCGCTCCTGCCTGGCCCACGCCCTCCACGGGGAGCCAGGCCCGAACATGTCACGGAGCCAGAGGCGCCCAGCTTCTCGCTCGGAGGCTGAGGGAGCTGGAGGAGCGTCGTCGCCGCCGTCGCCCTGCCAGCCCGGCCTCCGAATGTCACGGTCGACCGTGAGGGCCACGGTTCCCTCGAAGACGTGGCGGCGCAGCGCCAAGAGCCGCTTGGGCCCACGCGCGGGCTCCTGGCGCGCCACCGTCTCCGAGCCGTGGCGCGTACAGCCGCCGCCGACGCCGCCCTCGCCGTCCTCCACATCGATCCCCCCGCCGCCAGAGCAGGAGCAGGAACCCGAGGGAGGCGAAGTGAGGAGGGCGTCGTCGTCCAGGCTCCTGCCGCCGTTGCGCTGGGGCCCAGCCGCCTCCACGCCGTCGTCCGCGCGTGCCGAGGTGCGGGGAGAGGTCGAAGCCGCCGTGCGCCACGGCATCCGAGGCCAGAGCACTGTTTCCGTCCTGGTTGCGGGAGCCGTCCACCTGCATGCTGAGCTCGCCGTCGACGTCGCCAGCAGCCCTCTCGCTGCCACCGCTGAGGACGGCAGCCTCGTTGGCCAGCAAGTACGCCGTGACGATCGAGGGGTCCGCGAAAGCAGCAGGAGAGGAGGTGCAGGCAGTGCTGCACGCCGCACCAGGATCAGGGAGGCGATGAGGATGAACAGCATCACCTTCAGAAGGCCGAGGGGCAGGGTGCTCGCCGAAGGCGCCGCTGCTCTCAGGCCTGTGCTTGTCGAGCCCCATGGGCGCCGCCGCCACGGGAGCCTTCCGCGCCTCCTCGCTGTCGAAGTGGGTGCCGTGCGAGGCGCCGCCGACGCCGACTACGTCGCTGTCCTCGACGCTCCACTTCCACCAGCGCGGGCCCGAGGCCAAGGGCAGCAGGCTCGCCTCGGGAGCCCGCCTCGCGCGCTCGGCCAGCGCGAAGATGACGCCAGGCGGCGCGCTGCGCCCGCGGTAGGCCCGAGCGACCGTCCAATCGCTCGGGGCCGCCTCGCAGGCGGCACGCGCCTCTGGCTGGCGGCGCGGCGGGGCAAGAGCGCCGCCTCGGAGAGGGGGGCGCCGCTCCTCCGACCGCTGCCGCACCTGGGAGGCTGCACCAGCAGCGCGAGGTAGAGGAAGAGGAGCCCGTGCGCGACCACCAGCGCCGCGGACGCGACCGTGCCGAGCTTGCCCTCCGAGGTGAACCCGCCCCGCCTTCGCAGACCTCTGCAGGCGATTGAGGGAGGACTGCCGCGTCACCGAAATGCTAGCGGCCCTCCTTGCTGCGCAGTGGAGCCCAGCGTTGCGCCGAGAACGGTGCAGCGGACCCACCCCAGCCACCGCACGGCTGCCGCTGCCCCACCGTTCGCCTGCCTGAGCCTGGGTAGGCTCGTCCGCGACCGTGCCAGCACCGTCGCCTGCACCCTGTGGCACGCCGCTGAGGGGCATGCTCGGGGCGCCGTCGACTCGGTGAGCGCTGGCGGCCGCTGCTGCCTGCCCGTTCCCCTGCTCTCCTTCGCCCGCTCCCGCAAGCCGCAAGGGCCCAGGAGGCGGCCGAGGGGCCGAAGAGGTGTCGGCCGCCGCACGCTGCGGCCCTGCCAGCACCTCCAGGAGGACGGGGACCGCCAGCGCCAGCCTCTCGGAGACCTCGCGGTGGAGCGCCTCGCTGGGAAGATGGGCTGAGCCTTGGGCCGCCAGCGCCAGCGCCTGGGCCGCCGCCGCCTCGTGGGCGACCCGCAAAGCCGCGAGTTCCGCCTCGAGGGCTGCGACTCGCCCCAGCGCCGCCCACAGCTTGCCCTGGTCGGCCTCACGCGCCGCGGCCCGTCGGGCACGTCGCGCAGGCCAGAGCGAAGCCGCAGCCCCGCCGTGCAGAGGCGGCTCGGCTGCCGCACAGGCAGCTCGGCCGCCGCCCGCAGCCATCCCCCAAGCAGTCGATCTCTGCGGCCACCCGCGGGGCCCAAAACGAGAGCGCGCAAATGGGACCGGCTTGAGCCAAAATGGCTACGGAACGACAAAGGCCTTTTTTTTATCCTATCACCCTGGGGCTTATCATGCACAGGCAAATTCAGATGCCGTCTCACGGCCCCGCAAACAGCGCTTGCGCGAGCCCGCAGCCCGCCAGGACCAGACCCCGAAGCGCGGCACCATCACACCGCGCTGAGGCCGACTTCAGGCCTGGGGTCCACCGACCTGGCCGCTCTGGCGGCCCTGCCTCGCTCCTGAGCTTCAGCAGCGCTGGCAAAGCCGAAGGAGCCCAGGGCTCCCTCGAGCCCTGGGCGAAACAGCCTCCCTGGGGCAGGCGGGGCGGGTGCCCGTTCCCGCCTCACTGGGGGCTCCACGCTCGCAACGAGAAAGCGGTGTCCGCCGCCCACTGCTGGAGCTGCGCCTCGCGCCTCCGCTGCCGCTCCTGCCTGGCCCACACCCTCCGCGGGGAGCCAGGCCCGAACGTGTCACGGAGCCAGAGGCGCCCAGCTTCTAGCTCGGAGGCTGAGGGAGCTGGAGGAGCGTCGTCGCCGCCGTCGCCCTGCCAGCCCAGCCTCCGAATGTCACGGTCGACCGTGAGGGCCACGGTTCCCTCGAAGACGTGGCGGCGCAGCGCCAAGAGCCGCTTGGGCCCACGCGCGGGCTCCTGGCGCGCCACCGTCTCCGAGCCGTGGAGCGTACAGCCGCCACCGACGCCGCCCTCGCCGTCCTCCACATCGATCCCCCCGCCGCCAGAGCAGGAGCAGGAACCCGAGGGAGGCGAAGTGAGGAGGGCGTCGTCGCCCAGGCTCCTGCCGCCGTTGCGCTGGGGCCCAGCCGCCTCCACGCCGTCGGCCGTGCCGAAGTGCGGGGAGAGGTCGAAGCCGCCGTGCGCCACGGCATCCGAGGCCAGAGCACTGTTTCCGTCCTGGTTGCGGGAGCCGTCCACCTGCATGCTGAGCTCGCCGTCGATGTCGCCAGCGGCCATCTCGCTGCCACCGCTGAGGACGGCAGCCTCGTTGGCCAGCAAGTACGCCGTGACGATCGAGGGGTCCGCGAAAGCAGCAGGAGAGGAGGTGCAGGCAGTGCTGCACGCCGCACCAGGATCAGGGAGGCGATGAGGATGACCAGCACCACCTTCAGAAGGCCGAGGGGCAGGGTGCTCGCCGAAGCCGCCGCTGCTCTCAGGCCTGTGCTTGTCGAGCCCCATGGGCGCCGCCGCCACGGGAGCCTTCTGCGCCTCCTTGCTGTCGAAGTGGGTGCCGTGCGAGGCGCCGCCGACGCCGACTACGTCGCTGTCCTCGACGCTCCACTTCCACCAGCGCGGGCCCGAGGCCAAGGGCAGCGGCCTCGCCTCGGGAGCCCGCCTCGCGCGCTCGGCCAGCGCGAAGATGGCGCCAGGCGGCGCGCTGCGCCCGCGGTAGGCCCGAGCGACCGTCCAATCGCTCGGGGCCGCCTCGCAGGCGGCACGCGCCTCTGGCTGGCGGCGCGGCGGGGCAGGAACGCCGCCTCGGAGAGGGGGGCGACGCTCCTCCGACCGCTGCCGCACATGGGAGGCTGCACCAGCAGAGCGAGGTAGAGGAAGAGCAGCCCGTGCGCGAACACCAGCGCCGCGGACGCGACCGTGCCGAGCTTGCCCTCCGAGGTGTACCCGCCCCGCCTTCGCAGACCTCTGCAGGCGATTGAGGGAGGACTGCCGCATCACCGAAATGCTAGCGGCCCTCCTTGCTGCGCAGTGGAGCCCAGCGTTGCGCCGAGAACGGTGCAGCGGACCCACACCAGCCACCGCACGGCTGCCGCTGCCCCACCGCTCGCCTGCCTGAGCCTGGGTAGGCTCGCCCGCGGCCGTGCCAGCACCGTCGCCTGCACCCTGTAGCACGCCGCTGAGGGGCATGCTCTGGGCGCCGTCGACTCGGTGAGCGCTGGCGAAGCCGCAAGGGCCCAGGAGGCGGCCGAGGGGCCGAAGAGGTGTCGGCCGCCGCACGCTGCGGGCCTGCCAGCACCTCCAGGAGGACGGGGACCGCCAGCGCCAGCCTCTCGGAGACCTCGCGGTGGAGCGCCTCGCTGGGAAGATGGGCTGAGCCTTGGGCCGCCAGCGCCAGCGCCTGGGCCGCCGCCGCCTCGTGGGCGACCCGCAGAGCCGCGAGTTCCGCCTCGAGGACTGCGACGCGCCCCAGCGCCGCCCGCAGCCTGCCCTGGTCGGCCTCACGCGCCGCGGCCCGTCGGGCACGTCGCGCAGGCCAGAGCGAAGCCGCAGCCCCGCCGTGCTGAGGCTGCTCGGCTGCCGTACAGGCAGCTCGGCCGCCGCCCGCAGCCATCCCCCAAGCAGTCGCTCTCTGCGGCCACCCGCGGGGCCCAAAACGAGAGCGCGCAAATGGGATCGGCTTGAGCCAAAATGGCTACGGACGACAAAGGCATTGGATAAGGAACCGTCAGATAAGGAATCTGGGGTCTGGAAGCTGGTGGAACTCCAATCGTGGGGTGGCCATCGATATCACCGACGCCCTCATTAGAGAAGAAATTCTCCAGGTTATGAAGCCTCCTGGGCGCATTCCTGCACGAACGCCCCCCCTTTCGGAGTGCACGGTAAGTATGCCAGGACCTTGGACGTACACATTCAAGCATTCCCTTTCACTCTTTCTGCTCCTCCTCCTCCTCCTCCTCCTCCTCCTACTCCTCCTCCTACTCCTCCTCCTCCCTCCTCTGGTCCCTCCTCCCTTCTCTTCTTTTCACCCTTCTCCTCCTCCTCCTCCTCTTCCTTCTCCTCCTCCTCCTCCTCTTCCTCCTCGTCCACCTCCCCCTCCTCCTTTCCCTCCTTCTGTCCCTCTCCCTTCCACTCATCCCCCCTCCGCCTCCTACCTGCCCATCTTCCTCTTCCTCAGGAGCATATGACCACCAACCCCCCCCCGTCCCACAGGGTCCATGGCGAACCCGTCCAAGAACATGCGCTGGTACCCTATTGCCCTGTCGAAGGTACCAACCGAAAACTTGGATGCTCGCTGCCTGCGGTAGGCTGCACGAAGCTCCGATGGGATGTGTATGTGTAGAAAGTCCACCAGCACGCTTCGAAAGAAACTATTCCGTTGAGCGATAAGTGTAGTGGAGAAGTGCAGCTCGCTTTTCTCTCCAGGTTGGTCGCTGCAAGTTTGCCGATGCACCGTAGCCCGAGCAGACCGGTCGGATCGACGGGCAGCGTTGAAACACAGACGAAGCAATCCTAGCAACACTGCCTCAGCACGCCAAGCGGTTTCAACGACGCAGGCCCACGGCAGCAATATAATCAGAGATCCAAACGGGTATACACCTGGAAGAGAGAACAATCATCATCATCATCATCAGCATCATCATCATCATCATCATCATTACCATCATCATCATCATCCTCATCATCATCCTTATCATCAGCAGCAGCAGCATCACCATTACCGCCACCACAACGACCACCACCATAATCATCATCGTCATAATCTGAAACATCACGATCATCATGATCATGATCCTCATGATCACCATCATCATCATCACCACCATCATCACCATCATCATCACCATTATCAGCCACGTCCGCATGATCATCAGCATCCGCATCAGCATCATCAGCATCAGCATCATCATCGTCATCATCGCCATCGTCGTCATCGTCATCATGGTCATCATCATCATCGTCATCATCATCATCATCATCATCATCATCATCATCATCATCATCATCATCTTCACCATCATCGTCATCATCACTACCATCATCCTTTATTCTCTCCCCCTGCAAACAAATCATTCTCTCGAGAATCCGCTGCCCCTCGAGGGGGCTTTTCTGACCCCCACGCACGGTTCACAGAACGAAGCAGCGAGCAGAAACCGGCAACTGCACAGGACGCGCAGGGTTGTCCTGCGACCGTGGCCGAAATTCTGTGAGAGAGGCCGCGCGGGGAGAGGGGGAAGGAGGACGGAAAGGAGGGGGAACAAACGGGGCGACGTGACCGCAGCAAGATGGTTGCAGCACGTTGGACGAAGCTCGGCTGGAGCTGGGCCGTGAGATCGAAAATTGAAGTCCGCGGGCGCGCAAGGAGGGAGAGGAGCGAGGGAGCCAAGCTCGCGAATGCGAAGACCAACTGGGGCTTCGCCCAGGGTGCGCGCACATAGGACCCACAGGAGCGGGGAAAGGAAGGGGAGGAAGAGAGAGAAGGGAAACGAGAGCGCGCAGGGTAAGACTAAAGGGACTGTGGATCCGCACCTGGGGGGTGCAGGGGGACGGGAAGCTCTGAGAGCAAACCGCCCCTGACGCCCCCAGGGCGGAGGACGCCGCCCCCCCTCCAAGACGAGGGGGCGGTGCGGGTGAAGAAAGAACTAACTAGAACTGGGACGGGCATGCAATGCAAAGCAGCAAACAAGCGGGGGCGGAGGACAGCGCGAAAGACAGAAGAAGGAGCAGGGGGAGAAGCTAAAGGAAAACGTCAACCAGCACCGAGTTCAGCACCAACGTCAACCAGCACAGCCAGTCAGCCACGCCACGGCCGCCTCAGCAGCGCGAGGACGGCCGGGAGACTCAATCGTGCCCAGCTCTGAGGCTCTGGAGTGCTCTGGATGGGAGGGGTGGGGATTGGTGACGTGTCGTCTTTCTGTTTCCTGCAGGCTTCCTTGCCCTCATGACCATACGTCGCCTCGGTATCCAGCATTATGGAGTCGGGCACTGCCACAGCAACCTCGAGACCCACGTCTCTGAAGACAAGGTGCAGAACTTCATAGCTAAGGAGATCGCCGGTTGAGTGAGTGATTGAGTGAGTAGGATCACTACCATCATCCTCATCGTCATCGTCATTGTCATCATCACCACCATCATCATCAAGATCATCATTACCAGCATCGTCATCGATCATCATCATCATCATCATCATCATCATCATCATCATCATCATCATCGCCATCATCATCAACATCCACATCATCAGCATCGGCAGCATCATCATCAGCATCATAAGCATCATCATCGTAATCGTCCTCATCATGGTAATCATCACCATCACCATGATCAGCATCAGCATCATCATTATCGTCGTCGTCATCATCGTCATCATCATCATCACCATCATCATCATCATCATCAGCATCCGCATCAGCATCGCCAGCAACATCATCATCATCATCATCACCAGCATCAGCAGCATAATAATAATCATCATTGTCATTATCATCATCACCAGCAGCATCACCACCATCATCATCATCATCATCATCATCATCATCATCATCATCATCATCATCATCATCATCATCTTCAGCATCATCGTCATCATCACTATCATCATCCTCATCGTCATTGTCATCATCGTCACAATCACCACCATCATCAACATCATCGTCATCAGCATCGTCATCATCATCGCCATCATCATCAACATCCACATCATCAGCAGCATCATCATCGGCATCATCAGCATCATCATCATCGTGTTCGTCCTCATCATGGTAATCAGCACCATCATCATCAACATCAGCATCATCATCCTCAGTATCATCGTCGTCATCATTATCGTCATCATCATCGCCACTATCATCAACGTTATCATCAGCAGCAGCAACAGCATCGCCAGCATCATCATCATCATCATCAGCAGCATCAGCATCAGCATCAGCATCATCATCAGTACCATCAGCATCCGCATCAGCATCGCCAGCAACATCATCATCATCATCATCATCATCATCATCATCATCGTCAGCATCATCAGCAACATCATCATCAGCAGCATCATCATCAGCATCATGGTAATCAGCATCATCATCAACATCAGCATCATCATCCTCATCACCATCACCATCACCATCACCATCATCATCATCATCATCATCATCACCATCGTCATTATCATCATCATCATCGTCATCATCAGCATCACCATCATCATCAGCAGCAACAGGGTTATAGAAGCAAACATTTGCATTTCTTAGATCAGCGCTGATTTCTTAGATCAGCGCTGGACCCCCTATCCCGGGCGCACGGAACGCGCCATGGGTGTCGCCGAAAGTGCCGCCAGGGGGCCCAGCGCGGATCCAAGAAATTCGCGCGGACCGTCTCAAGTGTATGTTCATGCTATTGGTTGTTCCTCGAATGGTGCCTGATGGTTGGTTCCATATCGTGCCCTGTGTTTGGTGCTCTTTGGCATGTCCCGTGTGGCTTGTGCCCGAGGGCTGGTGACTAATAGTTGGTGCCCTCTGGTTGGTCTCGTGTGCATTGCGCTCTATAGTGCTCTACGGCTGGTGCCGTACTGTTGGTGCCTACGGTGCACTACGATTGGTGCTCTATTGTGCCCTGTTGTTGACACCACCATTACTGTCACTGCGAGTCCCGCTCCTAGCTTGCACGAGGGGAGCTCAGCAACATGTTGTAGTGGGTCCACGCCTTGGCACCATGTAGTGTACATGCGCATGTGTCCACTATAGCCCCCGCAGTCGCAAATAAGAAACGGGGTTCGTCGGCTGATTGCGAGGCTTGGGGCAAACGTGAAAGAAATCCGCCGCAAGCGCCAAGTCTTTTACACAGCGAGCCCACCGCTGGTGCCATTCTTTTGCGAAATAACGTGAGCGGGTCGCCGATGAATATTCGGCGGGTCGGCGGGCGAACCGCGCGGCGGGTCGCGGGTGGCTCGTGGGTGGGTTGCGGGCGAACCGCGCAGCAAATCGCGGGTGGGTCGCGGGGCAGGTCGCAGGCGGGTTACGGGTGGGTCGCGGAGCGGGGCGCGGGGCGCGGGCGGGTCAAAAGGGCGACGCCGACAAGAACGAACATCCGCAACGCGGAATCCCACGTGAACCAAGTACCAAGGACAGTCTTAGACCGTTCGGCCACGCGCGGAACAGGTCACAAGGCGGGGCTGACATCTAGAAGAACAACGGAAATACGCATCGCGGAACCACAAGTAAGCCACGCACCCAGGGACGATGTAAGTCCCGTTGGCCCCCGTCCTCCGATATGCACATATGCGTTTTCCAACGTGGACCTCAACAGATGGATGCTTGCACTCTCGATGTGCAGCCTGCGCGGTAATATATATATATATATATATATATATATATATATATGTGTGGTGCATTGTCTTTGCGTGGCTTTAAATATGTGGTGCAAATTAAGTAGCGAGACCTATGTGGAACAAGCTGTGGGCTGCAATCTGCCCAGTCCAAAGCGTTGAGCAATTCATACTGTGCAAATTATAATGTGCAGTCTGGAAGATGCAGCGCGTAACTGTGCAAGCTACGAGGTTCAGGATCTGGTGTGCAAAGTATGGGGTGCAATCTGTGCAGTGCCATCTAGATGCGTCGTAAAACATGAAAACAAAATCAATAAAGAATTGTAAGGTCCACTGCTCGTGCAAACATCCCACCCTACCACCCGCAACTGGCCTTGCGAAACCCACGCGGCCGCGATTGCAATGACTGCTTGACACTGATTGGCGCATCTCTGCAGCAGCGCTTACTCGCGCAACCTCGCGCGCAGA
Organism: Prorocentrum cordatum; assembly: GCA_963575745.1. Lineage (NCBI taxonomy): Eukaryota > Dinophyceae > Prorocentrales > Prorocentraceae > Prorocentrum > Prorocentrum cordatum. The sequence continues at coordinate 481,902 of CAUYUJ010003636.1, forward strand.
GCGGCTAGCTGGTTTGGCACGACGGATGCGGCCGCGATGGCCTTTACCAGAGAGATCTTTCTAGCGCGCTTCAAAGGCCGTGCTGGCGCGCGGGTACTTCAGTGCGGGTCGCTGGCTCGGGCGGGCGCGGTATCATGATGATGTCGGTGACGGCGGCAACGATGATGATAGCAGCGTTGGTGGCGATGATGACGATGACAGCGGCAAAATCAAGTTTGGAGCCGATGCTTGTGACGACGATGACGACGATGATGTCCGTGTGTCGGCGACGAAGGTGATTGAGTGATGTTGGCGGCAATGGCGGCGACTTGCGAAGACGATAACGGCGGTGATGCGGTGGCACGGATGTGTGATGGTGGGGAAGTCCGCGCGGGAAACGCAATGAACCTGGCCGACGATTTGATGAAACAGCATGTTGTGTCATGTCTTTGAAAAGATCTGCCTTGATATACTTCCGGAATCATTGGTTTTGAACGGGTTTCGACACGCGCGCGTGGCGGCGCGCGCGTGTGGCCTGCATGGTGTAATATAATACAGATTCGTGCACTGGGCGCATGGTAGATCAACGCGGATGCGCCGCGCGGTGATATACGAATGCGTGCGGATTCTAGACGGGATTGCTAAAATCAGATGGTTGCCCTGTGATGTCAGCAACTGCGCGCGGGCAGAAATGCGCAAGAACTGCGAAGGAAAACCACAACGCGTCTGTTATCTGAATGTTAAAGCGCTTCCAAAAATAGCGTGTTTGCTCCGACTTCGACATGTGCGCGCATGCTGACTTTTTTCTGAGCGAGGGCTGATTGAACAGTTATCTATTGAGATGAACGAATGCGCGCGCATACTGGTCTGGCTGGGACATTGTGAGTTCGCATGGACAACGAGCGATGAAGCAGAACCATGTGCAAATTGCAATGCGAAAGAGTGCGTCGTTAACTCCAAAGGGGGAGGCCGGGAGGCTACCTTTCTCCTGAAAGGAGAACCGATGCGGTGCAAGCTGCGTGTGAACGCTGAGATGCGAGCCAGCGCACGGGGCGGGCACGAGCGGGCACCAAGAGAAAACCCAGAAATGCCAGCCGGCGCACAGGGGAAGGCACGACTCAAGGGGGACCAAATCCAGACGGGGTAAGTCCATACGGAGACCATGCGCTCCGCATGAACTTACTGCGCACGGGCGTAGAATCCCATCATGCGAGGCTAAGTCCAGACGGAGTATCCCCAGACGGAGGCCGAACAACCCGCACGGACTTGCTCCGTATGGACGTGGCCTCTCCCGGACGAGTCGGGCACGGGCGGGTACCCGACGAGCACCCGGAAAGCCAGCCAGGCGCAAGGAGCGGGCGCCAGGCGGGCACAGCGCGGGCACCAAGCGAGAACCCGACACGTCCTGAAGTGGAGCACGGCAAGGACGCCGAGGGCGAAGGCTCAGGATCGAGGGTGAGTGGCGTCGACCAGTGTGGCCGCAGGAGGCCAGAAGTAAGAGCCCGCGGATAGCAAAGAAGCGGGAGCACACTGTGAGACTGGTGCAAAGAAGGCGTAGAGACAAGGAGTGCAAGTGAGCGAAGAGAAGGACTGACACAAAGGGATGGGACCGAGGTCGTGAGAAGCCAGCGAGGTTGCTCTGTCACTTCTTGGGCCTCTTGCCGTTGTCACCGGTCTGCGGAGGAGTCGTCGCAGGTGGGTCTTTCTCACCGACAGGGGTGTGGACAGAAGGGTAAAATAAGATGATGAGGGCTGAGTTGATGACCGCCCCCCTAAACGCGAACTCTTCAGGAACTATCTGTCTGAAAGAACCAGGCATGTGGCGCTGCCGGTGATGATACCCCAGACGACAAAGAAAGCATATATCTGCGTACGGACGCATGCGAAAGAGCTGGCGGTAGAAGGACCATGAACCGCGCGGTCGAGAGGATAGGGAAAACTAGAACTGTGTGAAGGCACAGACGACAAGTAACTACAGAGATTAATCAATATCGCCAACGTGCATGCCCAATGGTATAACTGTGCATGTTCTGCGGCTGTGTGCTGACTTGCGTGCACGCACACACACACACGTATCTCTGCGCAACCGCACAAGGTGAAAGCGGAGAGTCAGGCCAATCCCGAAGAACTTGGCGACTGGATTCTCGGGGAATAGTGCTTGTAGAAACCATGCCGCTGTCGCTGAAGCCCATACTTGTATATCCTCTTTCGGGTATCTGCCATTGTTGCAGTCGGAATCGCAATGAAGTCCTTCCTGGTTGTCGACTTTTTCGGAAAGTCGGCACTGCTCAAATATAAAATTTCAGGATGGCGGGTCGTACTGGTGAGGGCGAGTCATTGAGGGTAATCCCACCGGCCCTCTGCGCGACAGGTGGTCTACGGAGGGTCTCTTTCCTCGTCCACAACCCCTCTTCCCTTCGGCGAAGGGAACCCTCCCCCTCCCCTCCCTAAATTTGTTAAGGAGGAGTCGTGAGGTGTCGGAGGCTCTTTTTTCGGCAATTGGGATGGCCAATTTTTGTCCACACCTCACGATCGTCGCCCCTGAGAGGGGGAAAGAAATCGAGGACCCCCCTCTTTGACCGACCGCCTCCAAGATGGCCAGAGGCCCTGCAGGGCTCCCAAGAGGCTCCCAAGAGGTCCCCCAAAGCGCCCCAAGAGCGCTCCAAGAGGCCCCCAAGGCCCCCCAAAGGGCACCCGAAGGGCCTCAGAGAGCCCAAGATGACCTTCAAGATGGCTCAAGATAGCCCAAGCTAGGTCAAGATGGCTCCCACTCTCCCCTCCGTGGATCCGCACTTTCGGAGGGGAAAGGGAGGGCGGATGATGGTGATGGTGATGATGATGATGATGATGATGATGATGATGATGACGATGATGGTGATGGTGATGGTGATGATGATGGTGATGGTGATGGCGATGATGGTGATGGCGATGATGGTGATGGTGATGATGGTGATGATGATGATGATGATGATGATGATGATGATGATGATGGGGATGCTGATGGTGATGATGATGTTGGTGATGATGATGACGATGGTGATGACGATGATGATGTTGATGGTGATGATGCTGATGCTGATGATGAAGATGAGGATGACGATGCGAATGAAGATGAGGATGAAGATGATGACGATGATGACGATGACGATGAATATGATGATGTTGATGATGATGCTGGTGGTGGTGATGGTGATGGTGATGATGGTGATGGTGATGGTGATTGTGATGATTATAATGACGATGATGACGTTGGTGGTGATGGTGATGATAATGTTGATGATGATGGTGATGGTGATGGTGATGATGATGGTGATGATGTTGTTGGTGATGATGATGCGGCTGATGATGATGCTGATGCTGATGCTGATGATGCTGCTGATGATGAGGATTATGATAATGATGATGGCGATGATGGTGATGATGATGCTGCTGATGATGATGCTGATGATTATGATGGTGGTGGTGATGGTGATGGTGGTGGTGACGATGCTGATGATGATGAGGATGATGGTGATGATGGTGATGGTGATGATCATGGTGAGGATGCTGATGATGATGATGGTGACGCTGATAATGCCGCTGCTGATGATGTTGACTTTGATGGTGATGATGGTGGTTGTGATGAGGATGCTGATGTTGATGATGCTGGTGATGACGAGGATGCGGATACGGATTTTGAGGATGAAGGCGAGGACGAGGAGGAGGATGAGGACGAAGGATGAGGAGGAGGATGAGGACGAGGATGCGTCTGTTGCCGATGATGATGACGGTGAGGGTGAGGATGAGGACGAGGATGAGGATGAGGCTGCCGATGCTGCCGATGATGGCCATGAGGAAGACGATGATAAGGATCAGGATGACGATGAGGATGCCGATGACGAGGGTGAGGATGATGAAGGTGAGGATGATGACGATGATGATGATGATGATGAGGGTGAGGATGCGGACGAAGATGAGGATGGTGATGCTTACGCTGCCGATGAGGATGACGCGGATACTGATGATGCCGAGGACGATGATGACGAGTATGATGATGGCGATGATGATGATGATGATGATGATGATGATGATGATGATGATGATGATGATGGTGGTGGTGGTGGTGGTGGTGATGATTTTGCTGCTGATGATGCTGATGATCATGATGACGATGAGGACGAGGGTGAGGATGGTGAATCTGAGGATGAGGATAGGGATTCGGAAGATGATGATGACGATGATGAGGAAGAAGATGGTAATGCTGGAGCTGAAGATGATGATGATGCTGCTGATGATGAGGGGGATGATGAAGATGATGGTGGTGTTGTTGATGGTGATGATACTAAGGATGATGATGGTGATGATGATCCTGATGATGATGCCACTGCTGATGATGCTGATGCTGATGATGATGCTGCTGCTGCTGACGATGATGATGATGACGATGATGATGATGGTGATGGTGATGATGATGCCGATGCTGATGCTGATGATGCTGATGATGATGCTGATGATGATGATGATGATGATGGTAATGATGATGATGCTGATGATGATGCTGATGCTGCTGATGATGATGCTTATGATGATGATGGTGATGATTACGATGATGTTGGTGATGGTGAATGTGATGAGATGATGATGATGATGACGATGATGATGATGATGATGATGATGATGATGATGATGATGATGATGATGATGATGATGAGGATGACGAGGATTAGACGAGGAGGAGGAGGAGGAGGAAGAGAGGAGGAGAAGGAGTAGGAGGAGGAGGAGGAAGAAGAAGAGGAGGAGGAGGGGGAACAAGAAGAGGAGAAAAAGGAAGGTGATCAGGCGGGGAAGAAGGAGGGCGCCTCCTCCATCCTGGCTCCCATTACCTCGTTTCCTTGGGCTCGCGTCTGTGCACGTGTGTGCCCGGAGCTTCTTCGTTGTGGAGGCGGCTGGCCTGGAAACATTCAAATTGCTGTGTGGACTCTGCAGCGGTTCAAATTTGAAGCTCCCTCCAAGATGACAGCTTGGGCGAAGGATCTTTCAATGGAAGGATAAGGTTATCGTGAATTCTTGACGCTTCGCCGCCTCTTGGGGCCCCTCGCTCCTTCCGCCCCTCCTCAGGCAGCCGGGCCCGCAGCAGCCCCGGTGGCCCTGGCTTCCTGCCCCACCCCTGCTCCACATGCCCAGCAATACATATAGTTTGTGGTTGACATCTGGCTTCGGCCACCTGGCCTAGGGACCCTCACGGTTTCGGCGTCCATTGCTTCGACGGCCATCAGCCGTGTCCTGGCACTCTCTTTTTTTTTCTCTCTCTCTCTCTCTCTTTCTTTCTCTCTCTCTCTCTGTCTCTCTCTCTCTCTCTCTCTCTCTCTTTACTCGGAAAGGATGAGACGGCCATCAGCCGTAAGTGCCTGGCGATTGCATGCGGTCCGACCGCCCTGGCTCTACCCTCTGTATCCCCTCCCGGCTACGACCTCACCTTCCAGATAGTCCAGCTGACTGTAGGTGCCGTTCGGGAAGTGGACCTGCCAACAGCAGCCCTGGCATAGGACCCGACAGCGCTACCACTCCCCGGTTGGAGTGCCGCGCTTCTCGTCGCCACAGCCACGCACTCCAGTCTCTGGTGCCGCTGACAGCAGCATTGACTTGATCGCTGACGGCCATCAGCCGTTTCCTGGCTCCTCCCCCTCCTCCCTCTCCCTCTGTGCTATCTCTCGATGACGGCCATCAGCCGTGATTGATTTCGCGTCTGCTGTGGTGACCACGGCCCTGGCTATTCGCTCACAGTTCCCCACCCCTGGCAGAAGTCAGCACAGTCCAGCCCACACCGAAGCGTGTCGAGTGCGAGCAGGCTCCCGGGGGAGCAGCGTCGAGCAGCCCTGGCTATCACACGGATGCGGCTAAGCGCAACCAGGCGGGATGCGTTTGTGACAGCATCCCAGTCCACCACCCAGGCGCAGGCTCCATGCCCCCGTCAGACATTGACGTGGAGTCGCCTAGGCCAGCAGGTGTGGCCGCCGTTCCTTTCGGACGAGGCTGCTGCCCGCGATCGGACGGCTGGAGGCCCGTTACCTTGCCTGCGCCAGGCAGACCTGGAAGTGCGCTATTCTGTCAAGGGTGTGGTCGCCGTTCCTTTCGGACGAGGCTGGCGCCCGCGATCGGACGGCTTGTGACCCGTTACCCGGTCAAATGCACTGACAGCCCCGCTGGCATCTTCGTCTTCGAAGGTAGATCCCGGGGCTTAGAGCAGCGCGCATCATCTCATCCCTGGCAGCGTTACCGCTCAGTTGCATCCGATTGCGCATTGCAGCTGGTGATTCTTCTGCTTTGATTCCCTAGAGCGCCGCCACTTTCGCTCTACTCTTGTCAGGTGAACGAGCTTGGCCAAATGGCAAGCATTTTGATGTACACCCTACGGCATCATCGTGTTGGCCAGCCCCGCAGCCTTATCGTGTTCTGCTTCCAGTTCTTTGATGAGGTTTCTGGGTGACGAGCGTTGGCTGTTCTTCCGTTCCCTGGCATGTGGACGACTTGTATGGGTTTATGGGATTATCCGCTCTTGGCGCCCAACTGGCGACAGAGCACTGGCTTGGGTTATTACTCCGCAACTTGAAAGTGGACAGGATGCTGCTAACCCGTTCACCATCTCGGTGAGCACATCAATTCAGCATACTTGCATTCGGCAGTGTGGATCTGTGCTTGGTCCAGTGCAGCCGCAGCCTGAGCAGCCGTGGTAGGTTGTTAGTTCGGCCCTCGGCCGGTAGCCCGCGCCCGCCGCTTGCTTTCGCTGTAAATTAGTAGGTACCGCAACCCGGACTTATTTGGACGGCGCCTGCGCTCTCGCTTGCGCCCGCGACCAAAAAACTATCTCCACCAGTCGCGTTAGGCAATTAGGTTCGCGCGTAGCCCGCCCGACCCTTGACGCTGCTGGCGCGCTCGCCTGCGGCTGCGACGGAAAAGTATCTCCACCAGCTCCGTAGCCCCTGGCTCACGGCTTTTTGCTTCGAGCAGTGTGCAGGTATCGCGTGGCGTCCGCAGTGCCGCAAACAGGATGTCCTTAATTGCAAGGTGTTCCGTTTGGCCAGTATGTTGCTCGATCTACAAGGGGAACGAATTTATGTCGCCATCTACAGTTGATCTCATGTTGCGGCAGCCTTTTCATTTAGCTTTCACCAGGTTGAATTTGACAGCTGTGGATGAACTGTTGAATGTGACTGGTCTCGGAAACATGAATCATACATTTCACGGCAGGCGTCAGGCGCTCCACAAGTCCAGGTTGCTGTTTCACTTCCGTGTCTCAGGTGGCACTTGCATGCTGGGTGACCAATCGTATTGGCAGCGTCACTGCTCCAAATATGAACAGCGTCATACGCCCCGTATGCAGCGTCACACGCCCCACACGCACAATTATGTGAAAACGGGAATTATTACAGGGAAGAGCGAAACAGGTGATTCGTTTATCATTTTTACTTTAGTATCAAAAAGGCTTGTGTTCATTAGCAAAGATGTCTTGCCTTCCGTGCCGCTCGCCAGTTTGTTCGCTGTTTCTGGTCCACCGGATGTCAACAGCCAGTCGTTTCAAGATAGGTATCCAGGAGGCCCATGGATGCGCGTGGATTACGGTACTACAGGGCTACCGGCTGGACATGCGCTGGTGGACGAGATATAGAGTCTTGCCTTATGTGATTTTAGACAAGCCCTAAAAGGCGAATCCACACTTAGCTACAACAAGTCATTTGTACCTTGCACCGACGACGAACGTGAGCATTGCGATTACGAGCGTTCAAATCTGACAGCAACGTTCATGCACTGCTACGCGTGCCAAACTGCTTACAATCACTCTTTCGTGGAGTCGTGGGGTGAACACCTGGAACATACTCTTGAACGAGAAAAGCGGTCGTGATGTAGAGGATGTCGCAGTTTTGCTTGAGCATATTTTTGAGCGCTTTCGGCTTGCCTTCTGGATCCCTTGGTTGCTTCTCGCGGTGCAAACGCTGGTGGCGTTACACTTACATTGAAAACTCTCAGCGAGCTCCGTGTCTGAGGGTTGGCAGCAGCACTCGCCACACTTACAATTCATTCATGCTCTTTTTAATGTGGATGGCAACAGTCTAGGTGGCTTGAAGGCACAGCTGCCGCACAGTTAAAATATATGGTAAGGGTGGATGGGTAGGCTGTGGCGGATGCAGGCCTGAGTGGTGTCGAAGGCAACTACCATGAACTACTTGTGGCGACCGCTCGACATTTGCAGCCGCCTGCGCAGATCCATGACTTTATTGTGCAAGGTGCGGGCAAGTGCGCAGAGATCTGTAAAAAGCTCCGGGACGGCATGCGCGTACATTATTGAAATATTGCCTATCCCGGTGCGCGAGCGCCCGCCCGCACCCCTCGCGTTGAGGCACGCGGTCTCGACACCAGTCACTGAAGGTGTCTGGCGATCCGGGCTATGGTCTATTGAGCGCCTGCACGGAGTTGGTCGACGCATGCCGGCGCGTGTGACTCGACCGCCACCTGGCGACGGAGTGACCGTTGGTCCTGACGCCTGGTCCTCGTGGTGCGATCTGTTGGTGGCCCCTGTCTTCAGTGCGCTCGCGGTGTCGTTCAACCCGAATTTCCTGCCACTTTCGCGATGCAGTCCGCCTGGAGGCTCCCCCCCAGACGACGGCGCCCTCTTCTGAGCGGCAGCGAGGCCCGCCTCCTGTTAGTTCCTCCTCCCGCTGTCCTCTCGTCGCCTCCCTCTCTCCCTGGTGCGCAATTCGCTCGTAGCCTGCCTGCTGCGACCTTTGACGGCGCCCGGCGTCCTCCGGCGCGCTCGCGATGGAAAAAACACAATCTCCACCAGCCCATCCAGAAACGATGCCCATGAGAGCCGATGGGGGGAGAGAGGAAGAGACACGCATAGTCAGCCCATTCAGAAGCCCTGGCACGTCTGAATAGGCTGGCCATCTCGAGCCGTCTTGGAGCGGTCTTGGGGCTTCGTGGAGCATCTTGGGAGCCATCCTGAGCCAGCTTGGGCTATCTTGAGCCATCTTGGAGGTCATCTTGAGGCCGCTCGGGGGGGCCTTTTGGATGCCTCTTGGGGCCTCTTGGAGCTCTCTTGGAGCCCTCTTGGGGGCCTCTTGGGAACCCCTGGGGGGCCTCTGGGGGCCATCTTGGAGGCGGTCGGTCAAAAGAGGGGAGCCCTCGATGTAGCTCCCCCCTCTCGGGGGCCACGATCCTCGTGAGGTGTGGGAGAGAGTGGCCCCCCCGATTGCCGAAAAAAGAGCCTCCGAGACCTCGCGACCCCTCCCCCCCAACAAAAAACCAGGGAAGGGAGGGGGAGGGTTCCCCTCCCCGAAGGGAAGAGGGGTCGTGGAAGAGGAAAGAGACCCTCCTTAGACCACCTGTCGCCCAGAGGGCTGGTGGGATTAGCGTCGCCCCTCGCGAGTGCCTAACATTGCTTCTTGGGCTCCTCTTGGAGCGCTCTTGGGGTGCTCTTGGGCGCTCTCGGGGCCGTTTTGGGGCTCTCTTGGTTTTTTCTTGGGGCCCTCTTGGACCATCTTGGACCATCTTGAGCCCGCGGAAGGCCATCGAAAGCAACAAGGCAAGAAGGCCAACATCATTGATTTCCGCTACGTTTTTGAGGGATTTGGGCAGAGGGCGAAAGGAGGGGGGAGGCGACAGGGCGGGAGGGTGGCAGTGGACGGGGGGCCAGGAGGGGTGGGGAGGCGAGGCGATGCGGCACTGGGCAGGGGCGCGCAGGAGACTCCCCACGGAAGGGCCCCGAGGCGAGGGGTCCCGCCGGAGCCCCGCCGTCTCCTGGACATGCTCCCCTCGGCTGCATGGGATGGGGGTCATATGGTGTGTCCCTCGCCTGGCGTTCGGCCCCGCTTCTCTTTCCAGACGAGCGGGAAACTGCATAAACATAAACACTAGCCAGCGTCAATCCCAAACAGTCAGGTATAGCACTGTAGATGTGTAGGCCGCGTGCTGCAGAATACGGGGTGCAAGCTATGTGGTGCAAGCTGTGTGGTATGAGCTATGTGGTGCAACCCCGATGGACCTCTCAAGAGCGGTGGGTGGCAAAGAGGCTGCAACGGGCGGCAACGCGGCGAAACCTCGACGGACTCCCTAAGTGCAACGAGGCGGCAACGGGCGGCGACGCGGCGAAACCTCGACTGACTCCCCAAGTGCAACGAGGCGGCGACGAGTCGGCAACGGGCGGCGACGTGGCAAATGTCGACGAACTCCCCAAGTGGGCAGCAACGAGGCGGCAACAGGCGGCGACGCGGCGAAACCTCGACGGACCCATCCAAGTGGGCGGCGACGAGGCGGCAACGAGGCGGCCACGGGCGGCAACGTGGCGAAACCTCGACAGACTCGTCCACTCCCTTGGTAGCGCAAGTACGAGCCCCTAAGTGGAATCAATGACTAGGAGTTCTATATATATATATACACGTATCACAGAAAGCAGGTTGAAAGCCGTCTCCTGTAGGGATGGCATCACTGAACGGGAGTGCCTCCTCGACGAAGCCAAATAAAGCCAGAGTGTTCGACCCACCAAATAAGCTACGCAATACCAGGAACTCGAATGGGGCGTACAAAGCGTCTCCCGCCTTGCCAGCAGCAGCTCTACCGCCAGCACTTCTGCTCATTGCTTCGGTCACCCTCCTCGTCCGATCTGCACATGGTCACCATCATGCACTCTCTCATCCTCACCATCCCCCAACTTTCATCATTGTCTCTGTCATCCACCCTCCTCCAACCCTCCTCCCATCCATCCCTTCTCATCGTCAAGGCACTCATCCTCGCCCTGGCCCTCGAGTATGAATCATCACCATTACTCTCCTCCTCCTCCTCCTCCTCCTCCTCCTCCTCCTCCTCCTCCTCCTCCTCCCCCCCCTCCTCCTCCTCCTCCTCCTCCTCCTCCTCCTCCTCCTCCTCCTCCTCCTCACCATCATCATCACTACCCTCACCATCATCAGCAGCACCAGCATCATCACCCCCATCATCATAATCATCATCATCATGATCACCACCATCATCATCGTCGTCATCAGCATCCGAACTATCCCAGTCATCGTCATCATCATCATCATCATCATCATCATCATCATCATCATCATCATCATCATCATCATATCATCATCACCACCATCACCATCATCATCATCGTCATCAGCATCATCATCATCATCATCATCATTATCAACATCATCATCATCATCATCATCATCATCATCATCATCATCATCATCATCATCATCATCATCATCATCATCATCATCATCATCATCATCATCATTATCAGCATCATCATCATCATCGTCGTCATCATCATCATCTTCTTCATCGTCAGCCTCAGCATTTGCATCACCATCACCATCATCGTCGTCGTGGTCGTCATCGTCATCGTCATCGTATCGTCATCGTCAGCCGCAACATCAACATCATCATAATCCTGAGCACCGTCACCATTACCATCATCACCACCAGGAAATCAAAATCATCATCATCAACATCATCAACAGACGCCGCATTATCATCATCATCATCAGCAGCAGCATCGTCATAATCATAATCATATTCAGCATCCTCATCATCATCCGCCGCAGCATCATCAGCCGCATCATCATCACCAACACCATCATCGACATCATCGACGTCGTCATCATCATCATCATCATCATCATTATCATCTTCATCGTCACCATCACCATTATCTGCACCATCAAACTGAAAATCAACAACATCATCATCAGCAACATCATCATCAACACCGTCACCATCATCATCATCACCACCACCATCGTCATCATCATCACCATCATCGTCACCATCTGCCGAATTATCATCATCATCATCATCATCATCATCATCATCATCATCATCATCATCATCATCATCATCATCATCATCATCATCAACCCCATCATCAGACCTCCAGCCTCCCAGAGGGTCACTATAGGCTCACTATGGGCTCGAGTGCGGGCGGCGATCCTTTACACAGGAAAAAACCGACTGCTCACCAGAGAGGCAGGAGGATAATCAGACACTGCCTGATCACTGGCATGACAGCAAAGGCGACCATGACCCCCAAACGAGAAGGGCATTGCATGACGCCCTCTGCAGCGCTCAAACCGTCAAGCTCTTCATCTGGCGTCTCGCGCTCAAAACCGAGGTGGTACGGGAGGGGCGTCGCCAGCTCGCAGGGATTTCGGCTTTGCTCCCAACACCTTAGGCTCGGGCCCTGGCTGGCCAGTGCCTCTCCTCCGCGGTGGGCCCTTTTCTTCCTCTCCCGCGCCACGACCACAATAGCAATGACCTGAGGAGTGGTGCCACCCGCGTAACCGAAATAAAGCGAGCCGGTAGGCCATCCTTGCGCCGGGCCGTTCTCGCCCGCTCCTTGCAGGTGCAGCGAAGACCCTCCCCCCGAGGGGGTCCCTGGCCAGGCTGCCACGCCCCAGGCATCGGCACTCAGGAGGGCGCATGCGCACGGCAGGGCGCGATCAGGGTCCTGGCGCGTGCTCGAGCGAGCTCGGATGGCCCGGGGCCGTGGCTTCCGGCCCACGCCCTCGACCGTGCGGCAGGCGGCGCCCGCGACGGGCGAGGTGTGGCCACGGCGAGGCTCGCCTGCCGAAGCAGACCTCGAAAGCCTCGGAACTGGAGGCGTGGCAGCGAGCACCAGCCCCAACACAGGGGGCTGCCTCCACTGGGGGGGACATGATCCTGGTGCTCCCTCGGCCACCCAGGGAGCGCGAGGATTGCCGCCGCCACCGAGATCGGGACCGCCTGCCCTCGATGGAACCACACCGCCGATGCTGGTCTTGGTGCTGACACCTGGGCCTCCGACCACGGCCGACCTCGAAGCCTTGGCCCTGGCGCGCCTGGCTGCGCGGCCAGCGGGCGGACGCGGCCGCTCGGCACGGCGTGGGCGCTCCGCTCGCCGGCCCCGCTCGCACCCCGCCGGCCCGCCGCGCGGCCGGTGGCCCTGCGCGCTGCCCCGAGCTCTGCTGCCGCTCAGAGTCTGGGAGGCCTCCCAGAGGAGGTCCGAGCAGACGGGGTCGGAGGAGCGCTCCGCATCCCAGGTGCATCGCCGATGCGTCGACGACGTCAGCGATGCACAGGCGACGTCGCGGTGGAGAAAATCGGGCACCACGTCGAGCCGCATCGCCGATGCATCGACGATGCGGTGCGATCCTCCGACCCCCTCTATTCGGACCGGGGAGGCCTAGAGTCGCGGTCCCGTCATCGCCAGCGCTCTTCCTCAGCGCCTTGATGCCGCCAGCCGCGAGGCTCCCATCGCAGGGCGCGGGCACGAGCGGCAGCTCGAAGCGCCAGCTCGGACAGCCGCAGCGATTTAGCCTACGCGAATGCGGTGCTGACGGCTCCGGGAGCCAGCGGCCCGGAACTTCTGCTCAGCGTGTCGCGGCGGCGGCCCCTGCGGCACGCTGTGCCCCGCGGGCAGACGTCGTGCCGCTCTGCCTCGCGGGGCGGGAGGCCGGGAAGAGCCTGGAGAGCTGGTGCCGGAAGGGACTGGACGCTCCACGTGGCGTGTTGGCACGGAGCTCCACACGCAGGCTGAGACCGTAGGTCTGGCGCGATACGCTCGCCGAAGCGTGGGCCAGCACGTGCCGAGCCAACACGCAGCGTGTGATCACGGACGTGTTTTGAGCATGATGCGCGTTGCGTTTCAAAACGGCGGTATCAAGGAAGCGCGTGCGCGCGCGTGGCTGGCGCGTCGCGAGGCGTGGTGGACCAGAGCCTGTGGCGCGGCACGCTGCGCAGGACGTTCCTGACCGTAGTCAGTCCAGTCCGCTCCACATGGCACAGCGTCGTGGGCTTCCTGTTCCGCCTCAACGACTGAAGCCGTCGACGTGCGTAATCCTTGCTTCGAAGCCACGATGCGTGCGTTTGCTCATTCTTGACGTCCGAGGTAGCTACAACAGGGGGCGACTCTTTCTGGCACCGCAGCACTCCTGTCCACAGGGTGTCTCCAAGATGGCTCAAGAGGCCTCCACAATGTTCTAAGAGGCTCGCATTAGGCTCTAAAGACAGCTTAAGAAGTCCTCATATCCTTCCTCCTGCTCATCTCATTCCCCTCAACATCCGCCTCGTTCTCCTGCTCATCCTCGTCGTCTTGCGCGTTCCTCTCCTCCGGTATCTCCTGCTGCTCCTCCTCGTCCTCCTCCTCCTCCTTCCTCCTCTGCCCCCTCTCGGGCCGCCCACGTGTCTACAACCTGGCTTCTCCCTCCTCATGATCCGCTCCACAAAAAACAATTCGGCCTGTTTGTGGGAGCCCTCGCGCCAAGGCTGAGGGATATTTTCCCGCAGTCGATCCACCAGCAGTTAACATCCATGCACTGGTCTCGACAATGCCGACGCCCACGTCCGTCGCCACGCCACTGTCCACAGGCATGGCAGGCTCGCGGAGGAGGAACGAGCGGACAAGTAGGAGACGGACGAGGAGGAGGCGGCCCTCCGCATCTTCCCGATGCGGGTCCCGTCACGCACCTCATACTCTTCTTGAGTACATGGCGGGTTCCCGAAACGCTGAACCAAAACATGTTGCCAACCCTTGCAGCTCACCTGTCACTTCCCCCGGCCTTCCGCCAGCTTCCGCCAGCGGAGCGGCCCTCTTCTTGCTTCCGCCGCCTTCCGCCGCCCGTCCGCCGAGGAAGAGATGCCCACTCCTTCGATTCCTCGCAGGCAAGACCCTTTCTGGAGCGCCCTATATGGTCACGGCACCGGTCGCTCGAGTGGGCCGGCGGGAACACGCGAACTGGCCGCCAATGCGAGTTCGCTGTCCTCGGGCGTCCTGGGCGGTCTGCTCGCGGAGGCAGAGCCCCCCCGAGGATGAGGTCTTGTCACGAGCAGCCCAGCTCTGACACGACGACGGCATCCAGACTCATGGCCAGCTCATCCTCGTCATCTTCCTCTTCCTCCTCCTCCTCCTCCTCCTCCTCCTGCTCCTCCTTCTCCCGATCCTCCTCCTGCTCCTCCTTCAGATCCTCATCTGATCCTCCTTCTCCTCCTCCTTCCGATCCTCCTCCCCTTCCTCCTCCTCCTCCTCCTCCTCCTCCTCCTCCTCCTCCTCCTCCTCCTCCTCCTCCCGATCCTCCTTTTGAACCCCTCCTCCTCCTCCTCCTCCTCCTCCTCCTCCTCCTCCTCGCTGAAGGCTGTGCTTGCGGATCGGCCAGCCTCTCTGACGCGACCCCGTCCTGCAAACTTTCGTTTGCGATCTGGCGGCAACACAACAGAGGATGCATAAGCCGACCTTGGCTGCGGCGCTTTCTGAAAATAATCACCCTCCTACTTCCCCCTGCTCCTCGTGCTCGTCGTCACCCTCCTCGTCCTCATCAACTCCTCCTGCCTTCCCTGGAGCGTCCAAGGCTGGCCCCGAGATGGCAACGAGAACAACCCCAAACACTCCACATCAACGTTCGTAGTTTGTGCCCCGTTCTTTTTTCAACCCAGGATGCAGCCCAGCACTCGCTCAACCACTCCCTGACGACGTGGACGAAGCAAAACCCGACAGCCGTCTAAAAAGCATCCTCGTCCAGTCCCCTCCAGGCTGGCACGGCGACTGCGGCAGCAACATCCATGGATGGCATCATTGCCAGGTCCCCCCAGACTCCTCCGTCGGCGTCAGGTGTGAAACATTGCACTCTGCAGAACTGCTTCCCGCCCTCTGCCACGCCAAGCAGAAAGATTTTCTGGCCGTCGAGCGTGGCGACGTGCGCGGTGACCTTATCACTATCCTCGTAATCTTCGTAGATGCTCCAGCGTGCTCTCCGCTGGGGGCCAGGTTGGCAAGCCTCAACGAGGCCATCTCCGAGTGCGAAGATTCCACTTCCCAGAGGCAGAACAATATGTTCGCGAGGTGTGGGCATCGGAGCTCCTCTTTTCCACGCGCACCTTTCGCAATCATACCACCACGATGTGTAGGACCAGTATCTGCGGAACGACCGCTCTCGAGCGCGATCCTTCGTGAGATCGCGGGCAATATGTTCTGCCATATAAGACACAAAGATGTGATTCGCGGCTGGAGCGATATATTTGTGCGGGCCATTCCGAACAGCATCTTGCAGTTCGTCGTCGGCGAGCGTTAAAGATGTCCACTGACCTGTGCCAGGATCGAAGCGATCGAACGTCGAGCGCAGCATGTGTTTCCCATCGCCTATTCGGTAGCCTTCGGAGCCGCCGATCAGATACAAACAGCGACCCGATGCTATCATCGTAACACCGTGGCCAGCGCTCGAGCAGCTGGGCAATAGCTCCCAGGAGCCATTGCTCGTATACCGCGCTATGCCGCTTCGGTGCCCGCGATATCGTGTATTCTCTGGCGTGTCCCCTGCGTCGTAGAGGGGCTGATTCCCCATGACGTATCCGCCACCGTGCCCTCCACGCGATGAGGCGCGTCAGAATGGCCGTTGAACTGCCTGGCAGGGCCCCTGGCGCTTTTCAATAGATGAATGGCACCCCGACTCGTGGAACTTCCCCAGCAACCGTCCCCTTCCGGCGCGGCCGAACCGACCCCTTCCATGACGAGCACCTTCCGTGACGTCCCCCGCGCCCTCCAGGCCTCCCTCCGGCCGCATACGTACGTCTTGGGGTGAGGCCAGGGGGACGTCACGCAAGGGGCTGCTTTACTAGTGGTCGGTTAGGCCGCCCCTGACACTAGCTTTGCTCTCTGGCGCTCTGTTCCACCCCAGGGCGGCTCCAAGACGACCCGGGGCCGCCCCAAGATCGGGGTGGGAAAAAATGGGGGTTAGTCAAGGACGGGGGGGTTGACGAATCGGCTCGCGTGGCTGGTTTTCCCGGCGCCTCCCGGCACCAGCAGGCGCCAATGTATCGAGGAAAGGCGCTCTGCGGCCAGGCCGAAACAAGCTGCACGCAGCAGATTTCGTTTCGCCCCCCCCCTCTCCCTCCCCTTTCGCCCGAACTGACAGGACGGCTGCAGCTTCTCCGTCGAATCGAATCGCGGTGCCATGACGCGCCAGAACCCGCTCGCGCGTCGGACTCGCCGGGCACATCTGAAGCTACGAAGTGGCCAACCTGAGACAGGCGGTTTTAAGACGACCCAGGGCCGCTCCAAGACACTTGCAGTTTTTTCGTCGATGCGCAGCACGATGCCATGACGCACCAGACCCCGCTCGCGCCTCGGACTCGGCGGGCGCATCTAGAGCTGTGAAGAAGCCGCCCCTTGGACAGCCGAGCCTCCGCGTCGTCGAAGAAACAATCATATCCCTGGCTGGTATTGTGACAGAGACTGGCCAAAACGACCAGTGATGATTAATCGTACACCGAGCGCAAACATCGCGCGCGATGGTTCTAGCTGGTCGAGTGCTGACCGCATTGAGACAACAAGGTGGTCAACATTCTCTGCCTCCTCCTGCCTCTTCCTCATTCCTCCTCCTCCGCTCTCCTCGACCGGTCGACCGGTGATCTGTCGCCAAACTTCTTGGGGACCTCTTGACTCCTTCTGGGGGTCACCTGGGGCGAAGATCTCGGGTTCTCGGTTCACGTTCCCGATAGTGGCCTTCGGCCCATCCCGCCACCGTGCCTGGGTTGTGGGTTCGAGGCCTCTTGGAAGTTCGTTTGGGATTCGTGGGAGGCTTCCCAGGGGCCTCTTGAAGGCAATCTTGGAGGCCTCTTGGGGGCCGTTTGGGGTGCTCGTGGGATGTCTTTTTGGGCCCCTTTGGGGCCTCGTGGGCCCTCGGGGGCCTCTAGGGGGGCTCTAGGGCTCTGTTGGGGGCCTCTTGGGGCTTCGTTCGAATTGTCGGTCCGTGTTCCCCCTCTTGGGCGCCCTCTTGGGCGATCTTGGGCGCCTCGTGGGCCGTCTTGGGGCGCTCTTGGGCCGTCTTGGGGCTCTCTTGCGCCGTCGTGGCGCCCTCTTTGGGTGCCTCTTGGGCCGTGTTGAGCTGATTTCTGGGGCCTCGTGGGCTGCCTTGGACCATCGGAAGCACGAAACAGCGAGAACACGAAACACCTTCACAAACCCTACAGAAAAACACTTATTTCGCCTCCTGAGAGCCTCGTGGGAGTCCTTTTGAGAGCATATTGGCCGTCTTGAAGCCCTCTTGGGCTGTCTTCAAGCCATGTTGGACCAATTTTGAAGCGCTCTTGTTCGGTCTTGGGCTCTCTTGGAGCGCTCTTGTCAATGAATTTTGCCTCTGGGGGCCCTCGGGGAAGCCCTCTTGGAAGCCTCTTGGGCCGTCTTGGTGACCATCTTCGGCGTCGTTGGGAGCTTGGAGTACGCCGGGTTCCCTTGGGAGACTCTTCCGAGGTGTTCTGGGCCCGTTGGGGAGCGATCGGGGGCCCTCTGGTGCCGTTTTGGGCTCTCCGGGGCGCTCGGGGAGCCGGGGGCCCACACAAACCCGCAAAGCTCCAGACGGATTCATGTGTGTATATATAATATTTATGTTTATATATATATGTATATATAGCATATATGTACATATGAATGTATAGAGAGATAGATATAGGCAGGGAGAGAGAGAGAGAGAGAGAGAGAGAGAGAGAGAAAAAAAAAACAAACAAACAGCAACAAAAAAACAGAGAGCGAGAGAGAGGGAAAGAGAGAAAGAGAGAGAAACAAAACAAAAAACGAGAGAGAGAGAGAGGGAGAGAGAGGGAAATGTACACCGCAGAAGAGACAGAGCGAGAGAGAGAGAGGAAGGCAAAGAGAGGGAGAGAGCGAGAGAGAAGAACAACAAAACAACGAGACAAAGAGAGAGAGAGAGAGAAAGATCAACAAAAAAAGAGCGGGAGAGAGAGAGGTAATCAAACAGAGAGCGAGAGAGAAAGGGAGGGAGAGAGAGAGCGAGAGAGAGGAACAACAAAACACGAGACATAAAGGGAGAGAGAGAGAGAGTGAGATGATTAACCAAAAAAAAGAGAAGGAGAGAAAGAGAGAGCGGGATATTGTATGATAGCGAGAGAGAGAGAGGGAGAGACAGGGAGGGCGCGTGAAAAGCTGAGAAATATCGGGGGCCAAGAGCATCTGTCGACCTGCGCGCGCAGCGCCTTGGGCCCCCACCGTCACGGGGAAGCCTGCGCCACGCAGCTCTGACAGGGTGGGCAAAACGCCAGCGAGGAGGGGTGGAAGCGAAAGGAGGGAGGAAAGGAGGGACGAACAGAGACCAAGACAGCAACATGCGCCGAGATCCGCCCGAGAGAGCCACCCGATGCCCCAAGAGGCCTCGAGAACCCCCCAAGAGATGGGACGCGCAAGGACATTCTACCACCGCGTTCCCGTTCCAAATTTGAATTTGTAGGCCCATGTGGAGTCGTGCAATGTTAAAGGATGGGTCTGCTCGATGGCAAGCATCGCCGCCGCGCGGCCAAGGCGCAACATTTGCACAACGCAACGAACAAACAACATCGAAGGCTGAACTCCCTCATGTCTGAATCAGACAACGGAAGGCTTCTGCTTTCCAATGTGTTGGCCTCCGCTGGAAATTCGAAAGCATTCGACAGCTGGATTTCGTGGCCACGTGCTCGGGCTGGCGCTTTTTCGGCTCGAGCACGCCTGTGTTTCCGAACGGGCCTCAACGCCGCCTGCGTCGTTGGAGCTGGAGTGGATACGGACGTGACAATGAAAATGGCGAGAGCGCGCGTCCTTGTCAGCGCAGAGCACTGGAGGATCCCGCCGAACCCCTCCAGGAACGCAACGCAACAGTCACAGACTCGGATCTCTGCGAGGACTCACGACGCAACAATGAAGATTCTCTGATCTGGGAACTCGTGGAAACGGAGCAGGAAAAATGACTAGAAATGCCGGCGACGATGATTAAAGGGTTGACGGTGGTCCGTCTTTCCGAGTGAAGCTTTAAGCTTACAGGCCCACGCGGAGTCGCGCCAACCCACCAGCCAATCAGGGCGTAGGTGGTCTAACCATATTATGTTGTCCTCTTCCCAAACCCTCTTCCCTTCAGGGAGGGATACCCTAGCCCCCCCCCCCCCCCCACACACACACACACACACACACACACACACACACACACACACACACACACACACACACACACACACACACACACACACACACACACACACACACACACCCTTCCCGAGTTGTTGCTTGGGGAGCGCGATGTGTCATTGGTCTTGATCGCACAAGATGGCTCCAGGAGGGCCCCTGATACCCTAAGTAGCCCCCGAGATAGCTCAAGATAGCCGAAGATGGTTCACGATGGTTTCGGAAATGCCTCCAAGAGTTCCCAAGAGGACCACAAGACAGTTCCACGTGATCTCGGAGCCCTCTCAGGACTTCCCCACGACGCCCGAATCCTTCAAACACCTGTTGAAAATCAATGGTTGTTGCCGTGAAGCCCTTTTGAATCCGATGCGGCGTCGAGGCCTCAAATGGCCCCAAGATGGCCCAAGAGAGCCCCAAGAGGGGCACAATAGCCCCCAAAGACGGCCCCAAGACCGCCCAAGAGCGCCCCAAGGGTATCCCAAGAAAGCCCAAGAGGCGGTCGTGATGGCCCCAAAGGGCGGGGGCGGGGGAGAATTCGGTGACCTCCCCTCTTTTGATCGACGCCCCCCAAGGTGGCCCCAAGAGGCCCTCCAAGGCCCCCAAGAGGCTCCCAAGAGGGCTCCAAAAAAGCCACTAAGACCCTTCAAAAGAGCCCCGACAAGACCCCACCCAAGACCCTCCAAATAAGCCCCAAGAGGGCTGCGAGAGAGCCCCACGAGGACCCTTAGAGGGTCTCCAGTAGACCGCAAAATGGCTGCCAGAGTCTTTGTCCTCCTCATCCCCCCTCTCGTGCTCGTCCTCTTCCTCCTAGCCCTCCTCTTCCTCTTCCTCCTCCTCGTCCCCTCCTCCTCCTCCTCCTCCTCCTCCTCCTCCTCCTCCTCCTCCTCCTCCTCCTCCTCCTCCTCCTCCTCCTCCCCCTCCTCCCCCTCCTCATCTTTCTCATCCTAGTACGGCCCCAGGACTCTCAACCGGCCCCCGCGATGCACCCCACAAGCCCTCAACATGCCCCCGAGAGGGCCCCAATAAGCTCCCAGGAAGCCCCAACCCCCCCAAGAAGCCTCCAAAAAGCCTCCAAGAAGCCCCGAAGCAGCAGCATAAAAACATGCAACGTTGCAGCCGCGACATGCTACAGCTAAGTCGCGTTGCCTCCCACACTGCCCCAGGATTGTTCTCCCGAACCTGTTCTGGCCAGATCGGCAAATCCATCCTGCATGGACGTCGATGCTGCGCTAGCGCGGCGACGGTGTTTGCCGCAGGCGGCTGTTATACGCTCCCATCCAACACCGCACACTGTATGTTGTCTTCAAGTTCAAACGGACTCGGCTCGAGGCTCCGCCACGAATGCTGATGCCGGTCGCAGATAGCAAAGAGCTGTTTCCGGCAAGTGAACGTCCCTCCGGTGGCGGCCGAAACGGCCTCTTCCTCCTTCGAAGAGGACCCGAGCACGTAGACCTGTCCCTCCAGCAGAAAAGAGGCAACCCCAGAGCAGGCAAAAGGCAGCGGCGGCAGCGCCCTCCATGCATCGTCGCTGGCGCTCCAGTACCAGACCAGATTGCCGACGTCAGAAGCGCCCTCCCCAATGACAAGAAGAGACCATTGCGCGGCATTGAGGACTTTGCGTGTGCCTTCCCGCAACCCCGCGCTCACGCAATTGGCAGCACGCAGGCTCCTAAAGTCTAGACAAGCGAACGCGACGCGGGATATCCCGTGCTGCGCCAGCACATCGCTTGAGAGAGTCATGTGCGCGGCTAGATTGCCCAGCGGGCCTCCTGAACCGATATCACTTTGAGCCAAAAATCTCGACCGACCAAACATGTTTATACTATTCTAACACTCGACTGGGAGGAAAGGTGGAGGCGCGAGGGGAGGACGTGCGGGAGGACAGGGAGGGAGGGGAGGACGACGAGGGAGAGGGGATGAGGAGGACCCCAGAAACAAGAAGAAGTCTTACATATCGTATGACTTTAGCAAATGAATTTAGCAATCGTGCTCAAACCCGTAATCCTCATCCCACCACGCAGTGCATCCGCATTGATCTAGCATGCGCCCTGTGCGCGAATCCGTATCAAATAATACCATGCGGCCACACGCGCGCGCGCGCATCCACGCACGCGCGTCGAAATCTTGCCGAGACCACTGGTGTTCGAAACATTTCAAAATATCACCGCATCGACGCTGCCCGTCGTCTGGGCCGTGTGCCCGGTCTGGCGGCTATATTGTCGCCGTCGCCGCCTCGTCGCCGTCTCGTCGCCGCCCGCCGCTTGGGCCGTGTGCCCAGTCTGGCAGCTACGTTGTCGCCGTCGCCGCACCGTCGCCGCCCCGTCGCCGCCTCGTCGCCGCCTCGTCGCCGCATTTGGATTGCACCGCGTAGGTTGCACGAAAAAAACATTCGCATCTGCGGCGCGCGAAGATCTCGCCACAAGTATTGCACAACATGTGCCATCGTCGTCGCCAGCATCGGCACCGTAATTGGCGTTGCCACCGTCATCGTTATCACCTCCCCCACCAGCGCTACTGTCATCATCGTTGCCGCCGTGGTCGACGTCATTATGATGCCGCGTCCGCCCGAGTCACCGACCCGAACTGAAGTGCCCGCGCGCCAGCGCGGCCTTTGAGACGCGCTGGGGAATTCCCATTGGTAAGCACCATCGCGGCCGCGTCGGCTGTGCCAAACCACCAGGCCGCTCTTCGCGCGAGATTGCGCGCGCTAGCGCAGCCGCAAAGACACGTCAACCAGTGCCTTATCGTCAGTGCAATCGGGGCCGCATGGGTTGTGCAAGACAAGTTGCGGGTAAAAGGGTGAGATAGTTGCACGAGTACTGGAGGTGACGACTTTAACTTCTGCAAAGTGGGGATCCACATGTAGCTTACATCGAATAGCTTACACCCCATTGATTGCACCTCCCGCCCTCACCACAAACCATACACTGTATGGATCTGTATGGCTCCCAACTCCGCAGTGCAATGACGCACTGGTTGGGGTCCATGATGGCGAAAACATACACAAACACACACACACGTATACATATGTATGTATGTGCATGAACTGGATATGTGTACGTGTGTCCATGTGTATATGTCTGCACGTGTATCTGTACAGTCGATGCGCACCGAGATACACACATGTGTATATACAGATGTACGTGTACCGATGTCTGCGTATATATCCAGATGTGTATACGTGTGCAGAAACACAGCTCTAAACCTACATGTGTGCAGATGCATGTGCCGAGGTCGCTTGGACGTGGCGCTCCCGCCTCGGCACAGCGCTTGCTTTGCGCTCGCGGCTTACATCGGCAATAGGGCCGCGCGGGGGATGGCTGAATGGTGCCCTCGCCGAAGCGTCGCGCACTCGCCTTCTGTAAAGTCCGCGTGCGTGCGCCGCGCGCGAGCGCTTTGTGCTCGCTGCGCGGGACCGCGAGTCAGTCTCAACACCCGGTTGCCCCAGCATCGTTCCCCAGGCTCTGGAAGGCGGGGTGGGAGCGGGCGAGGCCCTCTGACTCGCTGGACCTGGTTAGCTTGACTCCTACCTCCTGCAGGCTCGCGCGCGAGCGCCCCCCGTTCGCTGGGTGACAACGCGAGCCAGTCCCAAGATCTGGTTGTCCCAACATTGCTTCTTGTGATATGGGATGGGGGAGGGAGTGGGCGGGCCCTTCTGTCTCGTTCTTGATGGCTAGCTTGCTTCACTCGCGAACGCTCCTCAACCTACCCCAGCTCCGAAAAGTGTTCCTACGCCTCCTGCTCCTGTTCCTTCTCATCCTGCCTCCTCTTCCTCCTTCGAAATCCTCCAGCTCCTACAACTTCCCACTCCGAGTCCTTCCCCAAGCCCTGACCCAGATCCTACTCCTGCTCCGAGTCGTTATCCCAACGTCTTCCAACCTCCTCCTCCTCGTCCTCCTCCTCCTCCTGGTCCGCCCTGCTCACCTCGCCAAGCCCAGGCAGGAGGTAAGTGGCGTCGCCCAGGGCGTCGATGAGCAGGCAGAGGGCCAGCTTCGCCCACTGGTCACCTCTGGACCCCACTGACCACCTTCTCCCCCTCTCCCGCTCCCGTAGGTTCTGGGCGGAGGGAAAGAGGGAGGAAGGGATTGTTCCACCCGCGGGAATTCAACCACCAGGTACTGTCCCTTCAGAAGGGGTCTTACACAACGCCCCAGCGTGGCGAATCAAGGTTCCAGAAAACAAAAGTTGCATCACATGAGGGGGGGAGAAGGAGATGGAGGAAGAGGGGGAGGGAGGAGGGACCAGTGTCAACCCAAGACGCATCAACGGTGTTGCAATAAACCCTCCCTCCAAGTTCCCTCTTCGGAGGCCCCATACAAAAAGCTACGTTGCTTCCAGGATGCGGCCCATTGAGGGACAACCGTCCGAGGAACTCAAAAGGCACGATGTCCTCCCCCAAAAGAGGCGAGATGCCTTGCCAGGGCAAGGGAAAAATTGCACATTCTAGATTTGATGGGATTCGGGCACCCATCGCTTTCCGAAATTATGACGGATTCCTATCCCGTCCCGAAACACCATTCCACGGACTTCAACAAGCGAATCGACGTGACCGCTGCGTCCTGACACTCGGCAAGCGTGCCAGAATACCATTCCTGGGGGTACAACCCTACGAAACCATAAACTGTTGTAAGCGTTTAGGACGAATGTGAGCGGCGCTAACGCGACGAGGGTTCCATTTAAAAACTGTACGCCCTCCATCCTTGAAGTTGTTCTACCTTTTAAGACGAATGTGCGCGGCGCTGCGGCGTTTAAGCGAAAACTCCATTTTGAAAACGGCAAGGGTTTCGCTCGTGTCCATCTGTCGCCACAGCATGACACGGGCCCCCGCTACCGTGGGGAAGCCGAAGACTGTTCACTTCTCTGCCTAACGAGGTGCCAGATGCTTGAACTCAAGTTGGAACGTCTAGCGTTTGGGTCATCATGTCGTCTGTGCACACATCAGTTTTTGTACGCCAAATACCTAGGACCCTCCCTTGGATTTTGCTCTTGTATTGCACCTGCAGCTAAGGGTGTCAAATACACTCTTGTGCCAAATATCCCCCCTCATCCTCCTCCCCATCCCCATCCCCTCTATCCCTCCCTCTCCCCGCCCTCCCCGTGGCCTACGCATCTCCCTTGAGCTCATGGGGAGGCGACGATACTACCGGCGGCACGCCGAAGGGGGAAGGCAGAGGGGGCGGGCCTTCCCAGAAGGCTCAGAAGGCCTCTGGCCTTCTGAGAAGCTGCCTAAACCACCTCCGAAACCACAGGAGAGCTTCCCAGAACGCCGGAGGCCTCGGAGAAGCCCTGCGCCTTCTGACAGGGCCTGCACCCCCTCACTTGCCCCCCCTTCGGCGCGCCGCCGATACGCATCTCCCTTGGGCTCATCATCGCGATGGCGAAGATCATCCACCAGACATGCTTTTGTTCAATCCGCGGCCCCAGATGTCCCGACCGCTTCCCCGGGGCTAGTTTTGCATCCCAGATCCATTTCTGATGGCCACGTGGCCCGACTGCCAGCCCCAGAGGCCGGAATCGAAGGAAAACGTCGGGATTCGAGACAACAGATCGTCAGAGATCCGGGGTCAGATTGTCGGAGGAAAACGTCGGGATTGGAGAAAACGTCGGGATTGGAGAAAACAGATCGTGGCGAGCGGGAACGAGAGGGGGACCGTTGGAGGGCGGGGACCAGCTCAGGGGGCGAACATCAGCCTGGAATCGGCGGTACATCGCCGAAAAATCGACGACAGGCCACCGATAGCGAATCCGCACGGTCCTGGGACCTCGCCGCCCCTGGGGGTCTGCGATCCGCGCAACTGTCGCCACTTTCGCGGGCTCCTGGGAGGCCCAGCGGAGGTACGTCATGCGGATCACCACGGGACCTCGCCGCCCCTGGGAGGGGGCTATCGGGCCCCATTTCGGCGACGAGTGGGCGATTGACAGCGCATCCCTCCCTGAGCTTATCCCCCCAATGATCCTCGTCGTCTGGCTTTCAAGTCATAGCCTGGCTCCCAAGCGGCCGTTCGGGACGATCCGGGCACCTCCCAAATTCCCCCGGCAAGGCGCAGCTGCTGGAAGTCCTCCCGCCCGAAAACCTCGAACCTCGAAACCTTTCGTCTCCCCCTAGCGTTGCCCCTAACATTGCCCCTGAGCCTATCGCCCCCTAGCATTGCCCCTAATTGAGGCTTGAGAGGAGGCGGAGGAGGAGGAGGAGGAGGAGGAGGAGGAGGAGGAGGAGGAGGAAGAAGAACATGGAGGACGAGGAGGAAAAAGACGAGCAGGAGGAACCCTGATCCGGGCACCCCCAGAACGCCCTCGGCGAGGGGCAACTGCCAGAAGGCCTCCCGGGGGTGGAAAACCGCCTGAACCTACGAGAACGTGACCGCCGAGAAGCTGCGCCTCTTCTGGTGCATGACCAGTCAGTCCCCGTGAGCCCCCCGAATTCGTGGACTCTCTCTGGCCGGCCGTCGTGTCGCTTGAATTTTACAATGGGCACTTCTGGCGCGTGGAGGGCGGCTTGCACTACACCTGGCATCCAAAACTCAGACCTGAGGGTGACTGCCTCTGGTTGCTGGTCCCTATAAAGCCTATCATGCTTGGTGCCCCTAAGCTAATGACACAGGAAGCAGACATTGGAAACATTAGAACCAGGCTGGGCAAACTTGTCTTCCGTCCACCGCCCTTGAGAACATGCAGGGTTTGAATAATGTCTTTGTCTTGAGGGGTCCACGTTTTACCCTTGGGAGACAACAGGGACCTGACAACATCAAAACCAACCCTGGACATGGGCTGGGCCTCTTGTCCGCTTTTGGCCGCTGTAATCTCCCTGTGCCGTTGCGAGGCGCTCTGAAGAAAACCCGCCAGCAGTGCCGGCGATGTTCCCGTGAGCTTGATGGTCCTGCCGAAGTGGCCCTGCAGGGTGAAGACTAAGGTGAGCTTCCAGCCCGCTCTCTGCAGGGCGCGCACAGCGGAGTACTTGATATTGCCTGCGGGATGGGTTTTCTGCACAGTGGCCACAGGACTAGCGTGCTTCCGCAAGGTGGTGTGCCAGACCTCTTGCGCCCATCGGATGACAGGCCCGAGGGCCCAGCGGTCAGCCCTGGACCCAGTAACGGCGGAAGCCGAGCTGCGAGGTTCCTTAGCGGAGCAGGGGGTGATCTGAGCAGCCTCCAAGGAGTGAAGATGATTGAGGGCTCTATGACTGAGCCCATCCACCTGAACACCGAGAGCCCCAGCAGGAAGCAGACAGTTTGTAACGATGTTCCTACTTTCCTGGCCCACAGTGGCCGTGAGTCTGCGCAACCTTTGGCCACGTAGTCGGGCCGTTCTGAGTCTACTGTTTTGCTTGGCGGCCAAATCCCCGGGTGCCTTCTGACCCGAACTTCGAGGCAAATCAGCGGTGGCGGCAAGAGTCCCCTAGGAGGCCCAGAAAGGCGAAAACGAGGCGAGGGCAGCATATCGGTACCGTTTCCACCTCTGATCCTCTACGACCCCCACGAGCCTTGAGGATGGTCAGAGCTGGGAAGATCACGTCCTGAGGGGCAATGATACAGGGGAACTGGCACAGTGAGGGAACCATCGACCTGCATTCGGGGATACACCGCCGATAGGCACCCGATAGCAAATCCGCACGTTCTTGGGCGGGGTAGCGGTATGGGTACCCTTTCCTCCGCAGAAACAGCGCCCAACCCCACGTCGCCGGTCACGGACGCAAGCCGCTCGCCGAAGCTCCTCGCCGCGCCCGCGGCCGCGGAGGACACGGCCCCGCCTGCTGCGGCGGGTACCGCGGGGAGGAGGCGCGGAAAGCGCGCGGCGGGAGGGCACTCCAAGGGGTGGAGGGAGGAGGGAGGAGGGAGAAGGGAGGAGGGAGGAGGAGGAGGAGGAGGAGGTGGAGGAGAAGGAGGAAGAGGAGGAGGAGGAGGATAATGATGTTGATGATGACTGTGGCGACGCTGATGATAATGATGATGCTGATGATGATGATGATGATGATGATGATGATGATGGTGATGATGATGATGATGATGCTAATGCTGAAGCTTATGCTGATGCTCATGTTGATGCTGTTGCTGATGATGATAATGATGGTTGTGATGATGCTAATGATGCTGATGACGATAATGACGATGGTGGTGGTGGTGATGATGCTGACGATGATGATAACAAGGATTGTATTTATGATGATGAAGATGACGATGATAAAGATTATGCTGAGGATGATGATGCTGCTGATGATTACGATGATGATGATGGTGGTGATGATGATGGTGACTATGACGACGATGACGATGATGTTGATGATGATGGTGGTGGTGGTAGTGATAATAGTGGTGCTTATGACGGTGACGGTTATGATGATGATCATGATGATCATCATGATGATGCTGCTGCTGACGACGATGATGATGATGAAGATGGTGATCATGATGACGATGATGATGGTGGTGGTGGTAGTGGGGGGTGATGGTGATGATGATGGCGGTGATGATGATGCTGATGATGGTGGTCATGATGAGGATGATGCTGATGATGATGGTGGTGATGATGATGGTGATGGTGATAGTGATGGTGATAGTGATAGTGATGGTGGTGATGATGATGATGATGATGAGAATGATGATGATGATGATGATGATGATGATGATGATGATGATGGTGACGGTGATGGTGATGGTGACGGTGACGGTGATAATGATGATGATGATGATGATGATGATGATGATGATGATGATGATGATAATGATAATGATAATGATAATGATGATGATGATGATGATGATGATGATGATGATGATGATGATGATGATGATGATGATGATGATGATGATGATGACGATGATGTTGGTGAGTGGGGAGTGTTCGGCCTTGGAGCGGGAGCCATGCAAGACGGCAACCAGCTCCGCAAGACGAGGAAGCAGTGTCGCGTCGTGGACGCATAAGGAGGGCCAGGACAGCAGAGACTCCCAGTGGTGGACGGCGCCTGGTCCCTCCAGAGTTCGGTCACCAGCGGGGCCCCCAACTCAGGAGGTCCACATTCGAAGCGGCTAGGCAGGCGGCGAAGGCGTTCGGCACGAGTTCCGGCCTCGGGCCGTACCACTTCAACCCGAGGCAGCTGGAGCACGTCTCCGAGGAGGATGCTGGAGGTGCTCACCTCGCTCGGCACGAGGCGGTCGGCACGCTGCCAGAGGCGGCCATTTGCCCAGCGATTGTCATGCTGGCGAAGGAAGGTCGGGGCTGGAGGCCGAAAAAACGTCTCCAGTGCTTCCCCAGATGGTGTGCGCGAATGCGGAGGCCAGAAGCCAAGAGGCGGGAGCCCGACATTCTGGCGGGCGAACGCTTGGGGAGGATAAGTGCGAGTAGCCGCTGCACAACGAGGCAAGCAGGGCGCAGCACTTGGAAGTAGGCTGCGTGCTCTTGGACCTATGGAAGGCCAACGAGGTGGCCTCTCTCGCTATGGCGCAGAGGAAGGAGGGCGCTGGACCTGGAGTATGGCTAGCAGCTCATCCAGGCGGCGCTGTGCGTGCACGGGGGCCCCACGTACATCATGATTGACGGAGTCATCAGTGCGTCGGCGTGCGAGCGAACGAGTGGGCTTGTCGCAGGCTGCAGCCACGATAGGAAGATCCTCAGATGTGCCATGATGGTCCTCGAGGCTGAGCATCGTTGCGTTTGGAAGGAGGTGAGCGTAACCATCATGTTCGACGGCTGCCCGCTTCGCATAGCGGGCAGGTACTGGGAGGAGGCGCACTACCTCGGAGGAGCAGCCAGAGGTCGACATGGGGTGCATCGTCTCGCGCGCCAAGTCGGAGGTGCTCGCGTCATCCGACGCGTTGTGAGAGGCCTTGGTCAGAATCGTCAGCGTGGGCGAGCTCGGGCAGTCAGACGAGGCGCGCAACCTCGGGTTGGACTATGGCGCCAAGTCGGGCGCGTCGACGGTGGCGGACAAGAGGCAGGCGAAGGCGGCGGAGCAGGCCACCCGCATCTCCCAGGCCAGAGGAGCGTTCATCCCCAGCGCTCGGAAGTTGGCGTAGAACGGACCGTTGCCAGCCACGGATTTCGGCTGCGAGGCCATGGAATGGTCGGAGGCGAAGCTGCATAGGTGGGGGAACGAGGCTGCCTCATTGCTGTTTGGCAGCGCACCTGGCCGCAGCGTGACTCTCAGCTTCCTGGCCTCGGCCACGGTGCGCGACGACCCGCTGTTCCAGCACGTCTTCAGGCCGGCGGACGCCTGCGCGAAGGGACTGCAGTTGGCCGCGAAGCTCGAAGACCGCCGCGCCCTCACGAGCGCGTCCCTGGGGGCGAAAGAGAAGCTGGAGCACAAGGGGGGCTAAGGGCTTGAAAGGCTCGGGCAAAGCGGGAGCGGTCCTGTTAGCGCGCCTGCGCATCGGCCGGAGCACGGAAGTCGGTCAAGACCATCGAGGACGACAGGAGCAGGAAGCTGGGCCTCATGAAGTGCGGGTTCCACACGCTGAAGGTCGCCGTGGAGCAGGGCGTCGCGGGCGCGATGTGGCGCGAGGCGACGGACTACCACGAGGCGCTGGATATGGTGAGACACGGTGGACCCATCGACGGCGTGAAGAGGAGGTTCCTGTCCAAGAAGGCGTCGGCGAGACTGGCAGCTTGCAGTTCGTTGGCACGTAACGCCATGGTCGGATGCATGTGGCCAGTGGCACGGCGAGCCAGGGCGAGCTTACCCTTGGCATCGTCGGCCAGACACCTGCGGGGCTGCGAGGACGAGCGCACGGCCCGACGCTTGGCGTGGAGGTGCTCAGCCCTGGACGGCCAGAGGAGGACACAGCAGGGGGAGTCATCCGCCTTTGCTGTGCTGAGAGAGGCTGAGGTGGCCGCTCCAAGAGGCAGCGAGGGGCACCCTACTTGGTCGAGGGGGCTGGCTTCGGATCAAAAGCGGGAGGCACCGATGCCGCTCAGCGGGGTCATCACCAGGAGGGCGGGCAGCACCCCTGGGGAAGTCGTGGAGAGGGATATTTTCTTGGACGGCTCGGCGATCTGTACAACGTGCAGGCAGCTGGAGAAGGCTGACTGGGCAGCGGTGTCTACGTTGGCGAGTGATGCGGAGCGCACCGCGATCTGGGGGAAATGTCCCCTGGCCGCACCTTCGGGACAGTATAGCAGGGGAACTCCAGGCTGCGGTCATCGCCCTCAGGAACTGCCCAGTGCCCATCGTACACGGGCTCGTCCATAGCGCATGACGGCTGGGAAGCTGGGAGAAGGTGGTGCACAGCGTGGAGGAGGGCGCACATGGGGCTGTGGATCGAGTTCTGGAGGCTGGTCGAGGACCACGGCGGACAGAACATCAGCATCGCCAAAGTGAACGCTCTTTGCACGGAGTACGACGGCCGCGAGGGCCGCACCTCGCAGAGGCAGCGCGCGGGGAACGCCAGGGCGGACAAGCGCGCGAATGAGGGAGCACACGTTCACGGAGTGGCCCAGGGTCGGCAGGGCCGCATCGTGGTGGCGGAGGACTTGGCCGAGGAGCTCACGGCTTGGATCGGGAAGGCGATGCAGGCTGGAGGCGCCCTCCTCAGGGCGACCACCGGCTTCGACGCGCTTGGGCTTGAAGCGATCCGCTGCGCCTGGCCTGGGTGCACGAGGAGGCCGCAAGCGGACTGCGAGGTGAAACGTGGGGCATGCCCAGCGAGAGTGTGCGACCGTCGCGGCACGGCCATCATCACGAACATGGGGGTGAAAGGGGGCTGCTGATCCTGCGCGGGTTCTGGTACGGCCTTCCAAGGTCGTCGCACCGCTGCCGCTGAGGATGATCGTCACAGCTGAGAGCAGGCGTAGACCCACTGGAGGTAAAAGCTCGGCAAAGCGAACGGACGCGGCAGCCGCTGTCGCGGCGGCGGCTGTCGGCGCGGCGATCGCGCAGCTCGCGGGCAACCACCATAACGAGGGGGAGGACCCGAGTGCAGACGGAGGCGGAACGCCCGCTGGAGCGGCCCGAGGTCATCAAGAAGAAACAGAGCTGGCGCTGAAGGTGCCGCCCAGCAAGGGCGTGGACGTGGGGGACGAGGTCGTGGCATAGCGCATGGTCGAGGCGCCCCCCCCCGAGTGACCAGGTGCTGGAGCCTCTGGTGACGCTTGAGAGGTGCAGGAGGAGATCGAGCCCAGGCCCCCGTGATGGAACGCCAACATCCACCCCCACGCACGCGTTGTACGCTGCGGGTCCGAAGACATGCTGCTCCATCTGCGGGTACAACGCGGCATCGGCCAGGGTCGTAGGTCTCACGGGACCGTGCCCGAGGAGGGCGGTCGACCGCCAGAGAGGCGCACTGAGAAGGCTGCAGAGGCGCCTGCGCCCGTCGCAGTCGGGCTCGCTCGGGGAACCAGTGGCGGTGGCGAGGAGACAGAGGCGCCGCAGCCGATCGGGGGATGCCCACGGGCGAGCTAAGACGCAAGAAGCTCGCTCCTGCGCGGTGAGGTACTCCCGCACGAATCCATTTGGCGCGGTCGGGCCTGCTCGAAATCCTGGCCGCGTCGACCCCTGGTGGCTGGCGGTGGGCGCTCACTTGAGGGCGGGTGTGCTTGGCCGCCTGGCCCACGGGCCCGCGCGGTTGCGGGGCACTGGCCGTGTCCCCTGCTGGCCTCAGACAGCAGCGGGGGGGGTAGACGGAGGCCTTGCCTTCTGGGCGTCGAGGGTCCTGCCTCGTCGCCGCTGTGCTGAGGTTCGCCTCGCAGCTGACGTCATTTCACGCAGCTGCCATCCCTGGTCTTGGGAAGGCTGCGCGGACAAGTGGGCGAGGAGCTCTCGACGCTCCCGTCAGTGGTGTGGGGGGGGGTCGTCATCGTCATCGTCATCGTCATCGTCATCATCATCATCATCATCATCATCATCATCATCATCATCATCATCATCAGCATCATCATCCTCATCAACAACATCGTCAGCATCATCATCAGCATCAGCATCAGCATCATCAGCATCATCATCATCAGCAGCATCATCATCATCATCATCACCAGCAGCCTCAGCATCAGCATCAGCATCATCAGCAGCATCAGCATCACCATCCTCCTCCGCAGCATCATCATAACCATTATCAGCAGCATCATCAGTATCATCATCATCATCATCATCATCATCATCATCATCATCATCATCATTATCATCATCATAATCAGCATCATCAGCATCACCACCATCATCATCATAAGCAGCATCATCACCATCATCACCATCAGCAGCAGAATCATAATCACAATCAACAGCATCATCAGCATCATCAGCATCATCATCATCATCAGCCTGATCCGCATCATCATCAGCATCAGCATCAGCATCAGCATCATCACCAGCAGCAGCATCATCATCAGCATCAGCATTTGCATCAGCATCAGCCTAATCATCATCCTCATCCTCATCCCCCTTGTCAATGGGCAGCATCAGCATAAGCATCAGCATCAGCATCATCATCACCAGCAGCCTCAGCATCATCATCATAATTACCATCACCATCACCAGTACCATCACCATCACCACCATCATCATCAACAACAGTAGCATCAGCATCAGCATAAGCATCAGCATCGTCAGCATCACTACCACCACCAACATGATCATCATCATCAGCAGCATGAGCATCATCATCATCAGCACCATCATCAGCAGCAGCATCATCATCATCATCATCATCATCAGCATCAGTATCAACACCATAAACATAATCATCGGCATCATCATCTCCATCACCAACGCATCATCACCGGCATCATCATCACTAGCACCATCATCATCATCATCATCATCATCAGCATCATCAACATCAACATGTCCATCACCATCGCCATCATCACCATCGTCGTCGTCATCATCAGCATCATCATCATCACCATCGCCCGCTCCGTCACAGTCACCGTCACTACCACCAGAATCATCCCAATATACTACTTGAACGGATACGACCAACAAACTACCCATGTGTAACTAGGAATGCTGAAGATACTAGCAATACGAAAATCAAGGCCACTAATACTACTACGATGGTCACCCCTGTAAGTTGACTGCGACTGCCGTTACTAAGCGCTGATACTCGCCCTACCGAAGCGCAGCCGCAATATCCTCCCACCCTCCTCATGTCCCGCCCTCCTCATCATCAACATGATCCGTAAACTCCCCTTCCTCCGCCTTCTGTATCTTCTTCTTTTTCGGTCTTCGTCTCCTCCTCCTCCTCGTCCTCCTCTTCTCTTAGTCCTCCTCCTCCTGCTCCTCCTCCTCCCCTGCCGCCTCCTCATCCTTTTCCTCGTCCTCCTCGATCTTATTCTCCCTTCGTCCTCCGCCTCCCGCTTCTCCTACCCACACCAAGCTCCGTCCCCCACCGACAAGGAAGCGCGTCATCTGGTCAGGCTGGCCTGTCTCCAGGCGGGGCTGCACTCGTCCAGGCGGGACAACGATTGTCAAAACCCTGATGATACTGCAGCCACCACCAAGCGCAAGAAGTCTTACGATCGGGAAATTGGGAGCACGAGGCAGGGAGGAGAAGAAAGAGGAGGAGGAGAAGGAGGAGGAGGAGGAGGAGGAAGACGGGTATGCAGGGAAGGATGAGGTAGCAGGTATGAGGTAGACGGGATGAACATGGAAAGCAGGGAGAGGGGGGTGGGGAGGGAGGCGATGATGGCGGAGAGGGGGTGGAGGAAGAATGGAGAACAGACGAAGACGAAGGATGGGTGACAACGGAGAAGGGGAGGGGTAGGAGGGAGAAGGAATGAGAGCCAACACAGACATCCCGGCATGATCCCAAGCCCGCCGTCTAGGAAGCCTCTAAAGACACCTACTGAGACGACAATCGCGCTCGGTTGCGGAAACTACTTGCCATAATCGTAAGCATTTCCTCTCCCAGTTGACCCCGCGTCTTCACGCACCTGAGGGCGTAAGAAGCAAGGAGGGAGGAGGGAGGGGAAGGGGGAAAGACAAGGAGGGGGAATGAGAGGGGAGTGAGGACGAGGGGGGGGTGGGAGGACGCGTGGAACGAGAGGAAGCAGGAGGAGAAGGGGGAGGGAGGATCGGGGTGCTGAGGGTGTCTTGCGAGACGGGCAATTCAACTCGTAACCGATGGCCGTATCATCGTCGCCGTCGTCGATTGGTGTGTCTCGGCGCAGAGGCGGCGACAGAAGGTGGAATGCTGGGCAGCAAGACGAGCTCCAGAGAATGGCGAGGGTTCGGCATGGAGCAGGGTCCGGCATGGAGCAGCGCACAAGGTGCTGCAAGTATAGTGGGTCTGCCTACAGCATTGGCCGCAGCGCTTGCCGCTTTCATTTCTTGCTCCCGCCGGAAGCCGTTGATCTGCTGCTGGATGAGGAAGGTGATCAAAAATACCTGAGCAGCGCAACTCTACTGCATGGGGAGACCAGCCGAGGCGGGCATGTTGAACAGTCAACCCTCCAACATACCTCTCAAGGGAGTGTACAAAGAGCCGTTTGCAGGCGTAGCCCCTGGAATACTATGATCGGAGACAGGAACGGACCGAAGAAGCCTTCCAGCTGGGAGTCCAGCGGCGTGTCAACTTTCAGCGGGGGCGTGAAAGGCAAGAAGTAGATGTCGATCGCCTGGTCCGAAATGGGAGGTATGACAGAGGTTCGAGGATGGGTCATATCAGCGACGCGCACGGCACATACGTATATGTAAAGCATGTGTGTATATGTACACACATGTACAGACGCACGTTCCCCTAACCGTACTTGCACTTAGGGGCTCTTACTTTTTACGCAGGAGCTGGGCGTGTCGGTCGTTTTGGCGGCTATGTTGTCGCCGTCGCCGCCCCGTCGCCGCACCGTCGCCACCCGTCGTCTGGGCCTGTCTGTCGGTCTGGCGGCTATGTTGTTGTCACCGTCACCGCCCGCCGCCTCGTGGCCGCCCTAGATTGTACAACACAAGTCTCCTTCTTACAAAAAGAACTCGGACCTACCCCCCCCCCACACGAATAACAGGCCACGTTTTTCGTAATGCGTTCGTATATGATTATGCACGCTCGTCCGCCCGAACTATGAATTCGTACCATCCCAGGCAATCCGGTAATCGACCCCTCTACCTCCCTTTCGAATAAGACTCTCGCGCGCACTCGTTTACCCAAAAACATCCGTTCTCAAAGACCGTTTGCAACAAAAAACACGGGACGAACTGCACATGCGCGCGTCGTCGCGCGCATGCCGGAATCCTTCAAGAACCTTGGGTTTCGTAAGGATTCCAATACCGAGTGCCCAGAAAACATGTAAATAAACATATTGGTGCGCGGCATGAGTTTTCAAACATGCGCGCGCGAGTTTGCGAGATCTTAACAAAAACCTCTGGCTCTTCCACATGTACGTCACATGCGACTAAACAGGCCCCTCGCGCGCGCATGTCGGAATCATTCGAACGCCCTTGCGCGCGTGCTGGGGGGGGGGCAGGACCCCTGTCAACTAATACCATGCGGGCCGCTCGCGCGCGCGCATGTCGGCCGCGCGCGCATGTCGAAATCCGTCCCAAACATTCATTACCGACGCGATGGCACCATCATCGATATCGACGCGGTCAGCATCGCATCGGCGCCGTCATCGCCATCGCCGTCGTCATTGTCATCATCGTCGCCAGCATTGTTACTATCATCATCGTGTCCGCCGTTGTCGACGTCGACATGATAACGCGCCCACCCGAGTCACCGACTTGGGCTGCTGTGCCCGCGCGTCAGCGCGGCCCGCGAGGCGTGTTGGGAAGTCCCCAGCGGTCAACGCCACCGCGGCCGCGTCCGTCGCGCCTGACTAGCTGGTCGCTCTGCGCGCGAGCCTGCCCGCGCTAGCGCGGCCGCAGCGATGTGTCAACCAGCGCCAAACAGTCATCGCAATCGCCCCCGCATGGGTTTTGCGAACCAAGTTGCGGGTGGGCGGGTGGGTGGGATGATTGCGCGAGCAGTGGAGTTGACAACTCACGGCGGACAAACATTAATTGCATGGAGTAGATTGCACCACAAAACTTGCACAGCATATATTGCACTACATTGATTGCACCACATAGCTGGCAGAAAACAATATTGCACAGCATAGACTGGACCAGATGGATTGCATCACGCGTATTGCACCACATAGACTGCACAACGTATATTGCACCACACATATGGCACCACACAGACGGCACATCATACAGTGCACAACATAAACTGCATAACACAGATTTAACCACTTAGACAACACCACATAGCTTGCACAACATAGATTATTGGACCGCCTAGATTGCACCACACGGATTGCAACACATAGTGCAGAACTGGCAGTGCACCACATAAGCTGCACGACATTTTTTGTTGCAAAAAATGAACTGTTCCACATTTCATTGCACAACACATACTGGTAGAAGCACATTGTTTGAGGTTCCACGTTGGCTAACACATGCATAGCTAGACATACATACAATGTATGTATATATGTATACATATATATATATATATATATATATAAATATGCATGTATAAATCAATTATATAACGATGCACAGAGACAGAGAAATGTGTTACACTAAACGAAGACGCATTAACCCCATAACCGAATGCCATCATAACGAAGAGGGTGTCATTCCAGCGCAGCCGGACACACACACACACAAACACGAAACTTGACAAGGAGCGATTACTGCAGCATGTGCCTCACAAGATTGACACATTTGGTGTGGTTGCGCGAATTGCGTGCGCGTTTGCAGGTTGCCTGGCACCGACAATTCGCAAGCGCAGATACAGAGCATCGCGTATCCTGTCTTAAAACCTCGTCGAAGCAAAACGCAGTCAGCATCAGAGCTGCGGGCCTGTTCAGCTCATCGAGCATTTCATGCAAGTTCCAACGCCGTTGCCTCTACATAAGCCTGCCTGACGTGCAGAATACATGATTCGACTGGCCTGTGCATGAAGCTTCGAAATGACACGCGAGGAGCACATGCTTGGTGGTAGCTTGGTCGCCTGGGCAGGCTCCACTGGCCCAAGAGGACCCCACGAAGGTAGAGCTCGCAAAGGCGACCTCGACACAGGCATAGAGGAAGCGAAG
Source organism: Prorocentrum cordatum (assembly GCA_963575745.1). Taxonomy (NCBI): domain Eukaryota; class Dinophyceae; order Prorocentrales; family Prorocentraceae; genus Prorocentrum; species Prorocentrum cordatum. The sequence continues at coordinate 519,823 of CAUYUJ010003636.1, forward strand.
AGTACAACAAATCAACCAAGCATGGAAGCGACAAAGAATACATTATCAACCTGACACTAACAACATGAGCTATGATAGTCATCGTCCGCGCACCCGAAGGGCACCCGCATGAGAGCAGCCGTGCTCGCACAGGTCGCGGCGTCAAGCAATATCGCTGAGATTCGATAACCTTACAGTACGCCAATGCCCGCAACGGCGCCGTATGAAACAAAAACATGTACACTGCGCATGAGACGAAATATTGCATTGGAAGCAGACGGCCCAACTCATATGAAAGACGGGACAGTTCGCCACGGATGCAAGGCGTATTTCTTCATTGCCTACGAATGTGCTGGCACGTGGGCATGATATGTCGGGCACATGCACGTCTACGCTCGCGCTTGTTGCGCCTCCTCCTTCTTCTCGTGCCCGTCCTCTGAAATGGCCCCCTCCCGCCTCTCCCCCTCTGGCCTCCTCCGGATCCTTCTACGCTGTCGTCCTCGTCCGTTGGGCAGCTGCGGGCTGGCCCCGAAGGGGAAGTGTTAGAAAAGCGACACGCGATCGATTGGATACGGACCGCCGTGCTGGGCGCTCCCAGCCCACTCCCTCCTCTAGCATCATTGTTGTGCTTGTTCGCGCTGTTATTACTGCTCCCCCTCCCCCTTGTCCTCCTCCTCCTCCTCCTCCTCGCCCTCCTCCTTAACCTCCTCCTCAACCTCCGCTTCGTCCTAGCGCCAGCGCGGGTCGAGCCACGGCTCGCCGCCGAGCCAGCGCCACGGAGACCCCGCTCTCCGCTTCTCCCCTCCCTCGGCCCTCGGGCTTCTCCTCTGTGGCTCCGTCGGCAACAGCGGCCGCTTGGGACGATGAGCCGAGGCACCGCCGCCCCAACCGCTCGGCGGCCGGACGCCGTGCGCAGCACGCCTGCGCTGAGGGGCGCGCGGCCATGCGGCTCCTCCACGCCTTCGCCGAGGTAGAGCGCCACCGGGTCCAAGGCCCGTCGTGTCTGGCCCATGCGTCTCGCCTGGCGTTGAGAGGGCGCGCTGGCTGAAGCAGCTGGAGGTGCTGATGGCGCTCGTCCCATTCCTCGCTCAGGCTCCGCACGTGACGAGCAGGAAGGAGGTTGAGCCGAGGCGGTGGCTGGCGCTCACACCGAGGCGGGCTGAAGCCGAATTCGCTGGGCAGGCCCTTACCGCGGCGACGCTGGTGGTCGAGTGTGCCTCACTTTCGCGTCCCACGGAGCCCGACGAGAAGGTCACGGCCGGCGCGGTGCACATTGCCGAGGAAAGGCCGTGCCGGCGCCGTCGGACGCGCAAGGCGACCACCTTTGGGCGGAGGTGGAGGTCATGTCAGGTCTGAGGCGGTGGAGGTGGAGATCCTATCAAGTCCGAGGTTCTGTCAAGTCTGACTGCGAGGGCAGCGCGGAGCAAGCTCTGCTCCTGCGTGATGCTCCTGCTTCACGGGGTCCTCCCTGAGCATGGAGGCCTGGAAATTGCCCCACTTCCACACGGTGTCGGAAAAGGCGCTCGCAGCTGTGGCTCAGGCCTCGCCGCAGCTTGCGCCGCCTCTGGCGCAGCCGGCTGCGGACCCCAACCGCAAGCAGTCATGATCTAGGCAGGGCAGCTCTTCGACGCGGGGCCCAGCCAGGTCGCGGCGGGGCCTCGGGTCTGGCCACAGCCTCCGCGCGGCGCGCAGCCTCGCAAAGCGGGCGCGGCATGTCAGCGGGGCTGAGGGGCTTGAGCCTCGCGGTCACGTTGCTTGCTGCCCTTCGTAAGCGAGTGCGGTCCCACGGCGTTGCATTGCATGCTTGCGTCGCCAGCATTGCCGTTGGCATATGCGAAGGCCTGGCCAAACCCATTTGCACACGTGCACCTTCATGCGTCGGTCTGGCCAGGGACATTTCGCAGTTGTGCTGTTGTGTTACCTCCTGCGTAGGTGTGGTCAGGCTTCGCACTGGCAGCATCTTCCGTGCACATCCCGAGCCACGCAAGCAGCGTCTTCATGCGTAGGTCTGGCCTAGTGATTTACTGGTCGTGTTCTGCCTCTGGTTATGGATATGCCCTGATTATGGTTATGGCTCTGGTTATGTCTTTGGTCATGATTATGGTCTATGCCCTGGCTCTGGCTCTGTCTCTGAATTTACATTTCAATATAAACAGACACTCACGAAAAATATCGTCACCCTGGGATCTTCGGAAGAGCGCGGTTCCAAAAACTGCGTGGGAAACACACCTGCAGCAGCATCATGGCTGAGTGAACGACTCAGGCGAAAACCGCGATGCCGCACCATGCCGTCGCTCACCTTATTCCTCCTCCGGGGGGCCTTGGAATGGGAACGCTGCTGGGGGTACCTAGACTAGAGCTTCGGGCGCCCCTCAAGTCACTCTCTCTCTTTTTCCCCAATCAGAGCTTGCCTCAGTAAGGGTCCTACCGGACTCATATGTGTAGGTGACCTACGTCGCCGATTTCGGTGGCCGGGGGTGCCCGGGTGCCTGGGTGCCAGGGGTGCCCGGGTGCCCGGGTGCCCGGGTGCCCAGGGGTGCCCGAAGGTGCCCAGGGGTGCCCCGAGGTGCCCGGGGGTGCCCGGGTGCCCGGGTGCCCGGGTGCCCGGGTGTGCAGGTGCCCGGTAGCCTTATAGTCAGTCATACAGCCTTATAGCCTTCTTGCTCTATAGCCAAAGAGCCCTACAGCCCTATAGCCCTAGAGCCCTATAGCCCTTTCGCCTTATAGCCCTGTAGCCCTGTAGCCCCATAGCCCTATAGCCTTATAGCTCTATAGCCCTACAGCCCTAATAGCACAGCCATATCGCCCTAACAGCCCTATAGTCGAATAGCCCGATAGCCCAATAACCCTATAGCGCTATAGCCGTGTAGCCCTATAGCCCTATAACCCTATCGCCCTGTAACCCTATAGCCCTATAGCCCTATAGCCCTGTAGGCCTATAGCCCCATAGCTCCATAACCACATAGCCCTACAGCCCTATAGCCCTATACACCCAATAGCCCTACAGCCCTATAGCCCTATAGCCCCCATAGTCTTACAGCCCTAAAAAGATCATGCTTGGCGTTTCTCTTGTATCATTAGTTATTTCTCTCTCTCTTTCTCTCTCTCTCTCTCTCTGTCTGTATCTTTCTTTCTCTCTCTTTCTCTTGTCAACGTTGTTGCCCGCAGTCTTGAGTTGACTCAAGATTACTTTTGTTGTTCCCTCGCGCCGCCTCTCGCGGCGATTGTGCCGAACCTGATGGCGGGGGGGATCGAATTTTTGGGAGAGATGCACGCGGGGGACGAGTCCGCCACAGAGCAGATAGCGCAGGTCTGGGGCAACCTGGACACCCTGAAGTCGCACAGTCGATTCACCAAACCGAAGCGGGTCGATTCAGAACCGCCCGGCTGCTACAACTTCCGGACCGCGCCCATGAAGGACGTCGACATCGCTGCGAACGTCAATCACGTCGTGGGTTGGGCAAAAGTCTGGCCAGAGCGCCAGGAGCTGCCCGACGCGAGCGCCTGGGACAAGGTCGACACCGCGCGCCGCGGCGACTGCGTGTCCATGCCTTCCTCGCCCAAGCCGAAGCAGGGCACTGGGTTCGCGGACGACTGGCTCCTGCGCGCGGGCCGCTGTTCGGCTGAGCGGAAAAAGTGGTTCCCCGCTACCGCCGAGACGCGTTGCGCGGCCAGCCCTGCCGTCTTCCATCGATGAGGGAAAATCGGCGCTCGCGCTTCTCAAGCAGGGGCAGAGGACGACGCGCGCGTGCAACGCGGCTGCATGTGCCGAGGTTGAGGAAGGCCTCCGTCTCGCGCGGCCCCGTTGGACCTGGCTCGCGCCCTCTGCACCACGTCTCGGCTTTGGTCGCTGGGGCAGCTTGCCCCGATCCGCAAATTGGGCCCCGCCGCTGTGCACCTCGTGTCGGAGCTGCGGCGGATCTCGTTCGCTAGCGACATGGCGTCTGTCCAAGACGCTGCATGGCCCGCGCGCAATTCGAGCAGCACAGAGGCCCGCCGACGAACTTGGCGACCCCCCTTTCGCCAACCTCTCGCTTGCGGCCCTGGTCATCGCGCCAGCGATGGACGCCCGGCAACGGAGGGCCCGAGACTTCCCAACCTGGCGGGCTATAGCGCGCGGGAAATAAGCCTTCGATGTCGGTTCCACGGACGGGATGTCGCGTGGCATCTTCGCCGATGGCGTCGAGGAACCGACTGGATGATGATCGAGGACGCGCTTGCGCAAGATCGCAAGACTGCGGGATTCCGAGGGCTGCTCACGCAATTTGTTTTGCGCTGGGTTGTGGCACCACGCAAGGGCACTGCTTCTCGGCGCGCGCGTCTAACGCCGAGCTCCAAGCACTGCCGGAGGAGATGGCGCGCGCCATGCCTGGCGGTTGCGCTTCGTGCTCGCCCCTGCTGGCCCGCGGCGCCTGCTGCGCTCGAGGCAGTCGCGCCATCGCAGGATTGTCATTCCCCGCAGCTGCAGTGTCCGAGGCTGCCTTGGCGGCCACTCGCGAAGGTTTCCCGCGGCGGCAGGCCGAAGCCTTCCCTCCCCAGCTTACGTGCGCTCTCCCAGCAGACAGGGCGGCGCTGGTGGAGGCCGCGGGGTCGCGCCGCTCCCCCCCGCCCAGCTCGCGGGCGACGTCGCGGCCCCCTGCGCATCTGTGGGAGCGGTTCGGGCAGCGTTCTTCCGCCGCGTGAAATCGCTGGCTCAAGCCCTGGCTCAAAGGCCGGCTGACTCAAGGGCTGGGGGGGGAAGACGGGGCCGGGCCGCGCGGGGCCGGGCCAGGGCCGGGCCAGGGCCGGGTGCCGCGGCGCCAAATGGCGCCGTCGCCGGGTGCTGGCCGACAGCGGCAGGGGCTGCCGGGGGGCAGCCGACGCCGATGAAGGGAGGCCGCGCGCAGGGCGCAGGGCGACGCCAGGCAGCGGCAGAGGGGGGGCCGGGCCAGACGCCAAGGCAAAGGAGAAGGAGGAGCCAGGAGGGCGCCCGAGGAGGAGAGCGGGAGATGAAGCGCAGGAGGCTGAGGCGGCAGAGGCGGCGAGGCACGGGCGCAACCAGGAGGGGCCGAAGACCAGGGGCCAGGCGCGGCGCAGGCCGACTGGGGAGAGCAGGGTCGGGAGGTGGGGCGGGGCTGCCCGCCCGCCTGCAGGCTCTACCTCCCGGGCACGGGGCGGGGCTGCAGCGCGCCCCCCTGCGGGCCCCGCGCCCGAGACCCTGCCGGGCCCAAGGCGGCCACCTGGCCTCTGGACGCCCGCGCAGCGCAGGCGCAGGAAGCGGCTTCGAGGATGGGGGGGCGGACAAGACACACGAGGGAGAGGACGAGAGGAAGCAGGCGACCGAGGACAAGAGGCCGGGCGCAGAGCAGGCCCCCGCGGGCCCCACCAAGATCTTGGGCGCGGGGCGGGGCCGCCGCGCGCCCGCCTGCAGGCCCCGTGCCCGAACTCCTTCCCCCGGGCCCAGGCCCGCCGCCAGGTCCGCGGGCCATCGCACAAGGCATGCAGGCAGCGCAGAGCCAGGGGCCCGGCGTGGCACAAGACCAAGGAGAGGATTTGGGGCGGGACGTGGGGCGGGGCTGCCGCGCGCCCGCCCGCGGGCCCCACCTCGCGGGCGCGGGGCGGGGCTACCGCGCACTCGCCTGCAGGCCCGCGCCTGGGCCCCCAACGGCCTCGGGGCCGCCGCCGCCAGGCCCTGGTTCGCCGACGGGGCTGGCCGAGGGCCTGTGGACGCCTGGGCGGCGCGGGCGCTCGAGGCTGCCGCAGCGAGACCAGCGGCGCCGCCGCCGCCGCGACGGCGGCTCACTCCACCGCGACGCCGACCAGCGGCAGCACGACCCGCACCCCCAGGGCGACTGGCAGCAGCACCACCACCACCACCACCTCTTCCACCCCCACCACCAACACCACCACCACCACTACTACGACAAGAACAAGCGACAACACCGCCACCAGCTGCGGCGGCTGCGCGACGCGCCGCCAACGTCGGGCGACGAACAAAATGAGGAGGCCGAGGAGAGGAAGCGGCGGGGGAGCAGCAGGAGGAAGCAAGGGAGACGCAGCAGCGCCACGAAAAGCCACAGGGGGCATGCGAGAACGAGCGGGCACTGCGCCGGGCAGCCTTCGCTCGCCAGGCCCGTCGCCGCGGGCGCCGACGAGCAGCGCGGCGGCTGGCAGCTGGCGCCCTCGACGCCGCGATCGCCAAACGCAGAGCACTCGCGGAGCAGCCGGCGGCCTTCCAGCGGCGGCGCGCTTTCCTGACCGAGAGGTTCGGCGCGCGCCAGAAAGTGCACAGGGCAGCCCAGGTCGGCCAAGCTCCGGCGCCCGCGCCGACGGCAGGACGCGGACCGCGAGATGGCGCGGTCGAACGTCGGCGAGGGCATGCCAGTCATAGCCAGAGAACACTTTCGCCTCGGGCCCCACGAAAGCAGCAAGCAGGCCAAGCGCCACGCAGACCCAGACTCCTGGATTGACTTCGAGATCTCAGGAAGACGGTATTCTTGGAGGAGCCCTGAAGTCTCAGGGGGAGGTTAAGGGAAGAGCGCGCGAGAGCAGGCAACGCTGCAGCGACCAGGGAGACGCCCTGCACCACCACCGCTACCACCGCGACCGCAGACGGGAGCCCCTGGGCAGCAGCAGCAGCAGCAGCAGCAGGCACCACGGCAGCGGCCAGGGCGACAGCAGTCAGCAAGGCCCTCCGCCACGCCAGACGGCCACTGCAGCCGCCCGAGGGCGGGGGCTGGCGCCAGCTGCAACCCGAGCCTCCCTAGAGCCCCATTCCCACGGTGGGGCTCCCCTGGGGCCAGTCCCCGATCGGGGTCCGCGCGGCTCCGCCGCCTTTCTCGGTGGCGCCCTGGCCCGCGCAGCAAGCCCACAGGAGCAACGCAGCAACAATTTCGACCACGAGAGGCGCGACGACTCTCAATGGCAGCGCCGAGAGCAGCAACGCCACCACTACGACCAGCAGCGCCACCACGACGACGGCAAGCAGCACCGCCACGGCGACAGCCAGCACCAGCGGCAGCCGCCACCGCGACCAGCAGCAGCAGCACCCCAACGACGACCAGCAGCAGCAGCACCACCACCACGACGACCACCAGCAGAAGCAACACCGCACCCACCACGACGACACCCTGCACCGCCATCACCACGACCGCGGCCAGCACCGCCACGACGACGGCGACCAGCAGCCAAACGACGACGACCAGCAGCACCACCGGCACTGCGACGACAAGCAGCACCGCCAGCAGCACCACCACCACGACGACGACGACGCCCAGCACCACTGCAACCACCAAGACCGCGACCAGCACCACCACGGCTACGGCTGCGACCAGCTGCGCCTCAGCGAGCACCGCGAGCAAAGCAGCCTGGCCCCCCCGCGCTGCCCTCGTAGGGCCGGTCCCGCTGGACCGACATCGCGCGCTCGTCTCGTCTCGTTTCGGGCAGGCGCCGGAGGGTGGGCGGAACTTCGCGGGCTATTCGCCCCGCGAAGCGCCGGGCAAGGCGAGGCAGCAACAGCGGCAGCAGCAGTGCCGGAAGCGACCGAACGATCGCCAGCGCCACCGGACGAGGCCAGCACCTGCGTCGCGCGCCAGGAAGATATCCCGCAAGAGGGGGGCACATCGGAGCAAGAGGCTGCTGCGGCGCCCACTTCCACTTGGGCTGCCGCGCCGACTCGGCCCGCCACCTGGGAGAAGTCGCCGCGCGCCCGCAGCGCCGGGCCCGACTGCCGACCGCCGCCCAGTTACAGGCAAGGCGTGCGGCACAAGACGTGGACCTAGACCGACCGCCGCCCCCCGCCCGTGACACGTGCGCCCACGCCACCCCCGCCTACAACGGCTTCCGGAGCTTCGCAGAAGACAGAGCCACCGCTGCTCCGAGCGCTCTGCTGCCGACGCGCCGGCCCGCCCCTGGAGTTCACCGACTTGCGCGACCGCCGCATGGAATGGCCCCCCGAGCGCAGCGACCCCAGAGAGCGCGCGGCACAGGCGACGCCGAGGCGAGGCGCCAGCGCCTCCTGGAAAGCGCAGTGGCGCTGGTCAGGGCAGAAGGCCCAAGCAAGGCGCGGCAGCTGCTTGCCTCGCGCGGGCTGGCACCAGGCACGCCAGAGACCTTAGAAGAACTGCGAGGCCCCGCCTGGCGCCCGCCGAGGCCTGCCGCCGCCTTGCCGCCAGCCGCCCGAGCTTTCCAGCCAGCTTGCCCAGTGGAGCTCGACCGCCGCATTTGGACTGACTGCGTCCGCTCTGCCCCGACATGGTCTTCAGCTCGCTTAGCAGAGTTAGCTTCGAACTGCTCAAGCTGGCCTTGGGCGCAGACGAGGCGCTCGAGCTGCGAGCTGCCGTGGCGGAGCGTTATGCGCGGGCCGAGATCCCGGCAAGCGCGGCCCGCGCTCTGGGCACAGGCCGCCCGGCAGCGCTGCTGAAGGACAACGGCCGCGCGCGAGGCATTGTGGCGGGCGACGCCTTCCGCCAGCTCGTGGGCAAGGTCCTCCCGCGCGCGCCGCGACCGCGCGATCGAGAGGCACTTGTCGCTGCCTGGGGCTTCCGCTCTGGTCCCCTTCGCGATGCTTTCCTACGGCCGGCCGTCTACGCACCTCTGGACAGACGACGCCGGAGTCGCGCACGAGGTTGCGCAGAGGGAAGGAGGAGAGCAAGGCGACCCGCCCATGCCGGCGCTCTACTCCCTAGCGCAGCACGGCGCAATGGAGAGGGCTCGCACGCAGCCGCAGCCGGGCGAGACGCTGATCGACGACGTCTACACTGTCGGAAGAAGATTTGTTTTTTTTGGTTTGTTCCTCCCCCTTCCTTACCCCAAGGCTGCCGCGCCCCCCCGCGGCCAGTGCGGACCCCCCGCGCGCAGGGGCGCGCCCCGAAGGAGCGGGGGGTTTTCGGCCGAAGCCAGGGCAACCCCGAACCTCCCGCCAGCTAGCCGGCCCGCGGGCCTCCCGCTCAGCTGCCCCTAGCGGCCAGCCGCCGCCAGCCGCCGCCAGCCTGCGCCTTGCGCCGCGGCGCCCGGCCCGTCGCCGCCAGTCGCCGGCCGGCCGCTCGCGATCGCAGCGCCGCGCCGCCGGGCCTGCCGCCGCCAGCCGGTGCCGCCGCCGCCGCCCTCGGGGCGGCGCTGGCGGCGCAGCTTTCGGCCTCCGCGCGGCCGCGCCGCCGCCGGCCGCCGCGCTTCGCCGCGGCGCCTGGCCCGTCGCCGCCTGCCGCAGGTCGGCCGCAGGCCGCCGCGCCTCGCCGCCGGGCCTGCCGCCGCTGGTCGCCGCGCCCGCCGCCGCAGGTCGCTGTGCAGAGGGTCGTGGCTTAGGAGGGCTGAATCCTCCCCCCTCTGCCCGTGAACGAACCTGCGGCGGCGCCGCGCCTCGCGGCGGTGCGTTCGCCCTCCGCGCCGCCGCGCTGCCTCGGGCCAGCTCCAGCGTCTCCTCCGCCGCCTCCGCCGCCGCCGCCTCCTCCTCCTCCTCTGTGCTGATGGCTGCTGTCGTGGTGCTGCTAGCCGCCGTGCTGCCCCTGGTCCTGGCGGCGCTGGTCGCCGCGGCGGTGCTGGTCGACGACGTCTACATTGTCGGAAGAAGAAAGAACACGACACAGCAGCTTTCCACGAGGTCACCGCTGCCATGCGGGAGTGGGCGGGCATCGAAGCGAGCCCGGGCAAGCGCCGCATGTGGAACCGTGGCGGCCTCGAACCGGCGGGGCACCTAGCGCTGGGCACAGACGTCTGGGTGGGAGGCGCCAGCGCGCCAGAGGAGTGCCGCGGCCTCAAGGTAGCCAGGCTACCCGAGGAGCAGGCAAGAAGAGGAACGCCGTTTCTTACAGGACGCCCCCTGACTGCCAGACCTTCAGCGCGCCTGGGTGCTCCTGCTGTATTGCGCGGCGCCGGGGTGCAACCTTTTTTTTTCCGCTCCTCTCCCAGTCCCAGCCCCAGTCCCTGGCCGAGTCCGCAGCGAAAGGGGCCGCTGCACCCGGCTCCCTCCGGCTGGCCTCCTGGCTGGGCTGCCGACGCCCGCGGGCGCCTTAGGCGGCCCGACGGGCCCGCCGGCCACCGCGCGGTCTTCGCGCCGCCAGCCGCCGCCGCCCGCCGCCCGCCCGGCCGAGCCGCCCTGCGCGCCTCGGCCTCCGGAGGCTTCCGGCGGCGTCCGGAAGCCGCGGAAGCTCTCGAGGCCCTGGCCCGGTCGGCGCCCCTCCGCGCCCAGGCAAGGCCGTCCGCGAAGGCCGCCAGAGCTGCCCCGGCCCGGCGGCCCACGGCCGCAGCGCCCGCCGGCCCTGCCCACCTGCCGTGCGAGCGCCTGCCTGCCCAATCCCAGCTCTGTAACCCACGACGTCGGGTCCCAGCTTCGCGTCCAGCATCGCGCTGAGCAGCACGAATGCCTGTTGCCGCTGCCCCCTCTTCTCGCCCGCGCTGATCCCAGCATTGTAGCCGATGACACTTGGCGCCACCTTCGCCTCCCACATCTCGCTGAGCAGCGGGAGAGCCCGCTGCCACTGCTCGCCGTTCGCGCGCTCGCCGATCCCAGAGTTGTAGCTGATGGCATCTGGCTCCAACCTCACTTCCCGAATCTCGCAGAGCAGCGATAGAGCCCGTTGCCACTGCTCGCCTTTCGTGCACGCGCTGATCCCAGAGCTGTAGCTGATGACACTTGGCTCCACCTTCGCCTCCCGCATCTCGCTGAGCAGTGGGTGAGCTTGCTGCCGCTGCTCGCCGTTTGTACACGCGCTGATCCCAGGGCTGATCCCAGAGTTGTAGCTGATGGCATCTGGCTCCAACCTCACTTCCCACATCTCGCAGAGCAGCGATAGAGCCCGCTGCCACTGCTCGCCTTCGCGCACGCGCTGATCCCAGAGCTGTAGCTGATGACATTCGGCTCCGATCTCACTTCCCACATCCTGCTGAGCAGTGATAGAGCCCGCTGCCACTGCTCGTCTTTCGCGCAGGTGCTGATCCCAGAGCTATAGCTGATGGCATCTGGCTCCACCTTCGCCTCCCGCATCTCGCTGGGCAGTGGGAGAGCCCGCTGCCACTGCTCGCCTCTCGCGCATGCGCTGATCCCAGAGCTGTAGCTGATGACACTTGGCTCCACCTTCGCCTCCCACATCTCGCTGAGCAGTGGGAGAGCCTGCTGCCACTGCTCGCCGTTCGCGCACGCGCTGATCCCAGAGTTGTAGCTGATGGCATCTGGCTCCACCTTCGCCTCCCGCATCTCGCTGGGCAGTGAGAGAGCCCGCTGCCACTGCTCGCCTCTCGCGCACGCGCTGATCCCAGCTGTAGCTGATGACATTCGGCTCCGATCTCACTTCCCACATCCCGCTGAGCAGTGATAGAGCCCGCTGCCACTGCTCGTCTTTCGCGCGCGCGCTGATCCCAGAGCTTTAGCTGATGGCATCTGGCTCCACCTTCGCCTCCCACATCTCGCAGGGCAGTGGGAGAGCCCGCTGCCACTGCTCGCCTCTCGCGCATGCGCTGATCCCAGAGCTGTAGCTGATGACACTTGGCTCCACCTTCGCCTCCCGCTTCTCGCTGAGCAGCGGGAGAGCCTGCTGCCACGGCTCGCCGTTCGCACACGCGCTGATCCCAGAGTTGTAGCTGATGGCATCTGGCTCCAACCTCACTTCCCACATCTCGCAGAGCAGCGATAGAGCCCGCTGCCACTGCTCGCCTTTCGTGCACGCGCTGATCCCAGAGCTATAGCTGATGACACTTGGCTCCACTTTCGCCTCCCAAATCTCGCAGAGCAGCGATTGAGCCCGCTGCCAGTGCTCGCCGTTCGTACACGCGCTGATCCCAGGGCTGATCCCAGAGTTGTAGCTGATGGCATCTGGCTCCAACCTCACTTCCCACATCTCGCAGAGCAGCGAGAGAGCCTGCTGCCACTGCTCGCCTTTCGCGCACGCGCTGATCCCAGAGCTGTAGCTGATGACGCTTGGCTCCACCTTCGCGTCCCACATCGCGCTGAGCAGTGGGAGAGCCTGCTGCCGCTGCTCGCCGTTCGCACACGCGCTGATCCCAGGGCTGTATCTGATGTCATTCGGCTCCAACCTCACTTCCCACATCCCGCTGAGCAGTGATAGAGCCCGCTGCCACTGCTCATCTGTCGCGCAGGTGCTGATCCCAGAGCTATAGCTGATGTCACTTGGCTCCACCTTCGCCTCCCGCATCTCGCTGGGTAGTGAGAGAGCCCGCTGCCACTGCTCGCCTCTCGCGCATGCGCTGATCCCAGAGCTGTAGCTGATGACGCTTGGCTCCACCATCACCTCCCATCTTCCTCCTCCTCCTCCTCCACGCCCTGACTCCCTGGCTCACTGCCACTGCCCACTGACGTCGAGCGCGATTATCTTCGCCTCCTTCTCCTCCTCGACCTGGTCCTGCTCGTCCGCTGCCTTCTCCTCCTCTTCTATCTCGTCCTCTGCCGCCTCGCTCTCCTCCCTGGCTCGCCGCCACTGCCGCTGCCCATGTTTCGCACGCGCGCTGGCCCCAGCGATGCAACTGATGACGTTGGGCCCCAGTTTGGGAATCAGCATCGCCATAGCCTGCTGCCACTGCTCCCTTGTCTCGCAGGCGCGGCTGGGTCTGGACTCCAGGCGGGGGTGGGGCGGGCGGGGGGCGGAGGACGAGGGGGCGAGGGGCGCGAGCCGGGCCCGAACGGCGAGGGGCGAACGACGCGGGGGCAGGGGGCGAACGAGACGGGACCGAGACGAGGGGACAGAGGCCGAGGGAAAGGCGAGGGGAAGGGGCGGTGGGCGTCGTCGGTGCGCGTCGTCGTGCAGGTGCGCGTCGTTGCTGCTGGTCGTTGCAGATGGTGCCCGTCGTTGCTGGCAGTCGTGTTGCCGGTCGGAATTGGTGCTGGTCGCAGTCGTGGTGGTGCTGCTGCTGGTCGTGGTCGTGTTGGTGGTGCTGCTGCTGGTTGCGGTCGTGGTAGTGCTGCTGCTGGTCGCAGTCGTGGTGCTGCGAGTCGTAATCGTGGTGGTGTTGGTGGTCGCAGTCGTGGTGGTGCTGGTTGTGCTGGTGGTGCTGGTCTTGGTGGTGGTGCTGCTGCTGCTGGTCGCAGTCGTGGTGGTGCTGCTGCTGGTCGCAGTCGTGGTGTTGCTGGTCGCAGTTTTGGTGCTACTGGTCGCAGTCGTGGTGGTGCTGCGGGTTGCAGTCGTGGTGGTGGTGCTGGTCGTGGTTCTGCGGCTGGTCGCAGTCGTGCCGCTGCTGGTCGCAGTCGTGGAACGGCTGGTCGCAGTCGTGTTGGTGCTGCTGGTCGCGGTTGTGGTGGTGCTGCTTGTCGTGGTGGTGCTAGTCGTAGTAATGGTGGTGCTGCTGGTCGCCGTCGTGGTGCTACTGGTTGTGCTGGTGGTGCTGGTGGTGTTGTTGGTCGTGGTGGTGGAGCTGCTGGTGGCAGTCGTGGTGGTGCTGCTGCTGGTCGTGGTCGTGGTGTTGCTGGTGGCAGTCGTAGTGCTGCTGGTAGCAGTCGTGGTGGTGCTGCTGGTCGCGGTCAAGGTGGTGCTGCTGCTGGACGTGGTGGTGCTGCTGCTGGTCGCAGTGGTGGTGGCGCTGGTTGTAGTCGTGGTGGTGCTGCTGGTCTCTGTGGTGCTGCTGCTGGTTGTGCTGGTGGTGCTGGTCGTGGTGGTGCTGCTGGTCGCTGTCTCGGTGCTGCTGCTCCCGGTTTCGGTCGTGGCGCTGCTGGTCGCAGTCGTGGTGCTGCTGGTCGTGGTCGTGGTGCTGCTGCGGGTCGCGGTCGTGGTGGTGGTACTGCTGGTCGTTGTCGTGGTGGTGGTGCTGCTGGTCGCAGTCGTGGTGCTGCTGGTCGCAGTCGTGGCGCTGTTGGTCACAGTCGTGGGGCTGCTGGTCGCCGTCGTCTTGGTGCTGGTGGTGCTGCTGGTCGTGGTGGTGCTGCTGGTCTCTGTGGTGCTGCTGCTGGTCGCAGTCGTGGTGGTGCTGGTCGTAGTGGTGGTGGTGCTGCTGGTCGCAGTCGTGGTAGTGGTAGTGCTGGTTGTGCTGGTGATGCTGGTCGTGGCGGTGCTGCTGGTCGCAGTCTCGGTGCTGCTGCTCCCGGTTGCAATCGTGGTGCTGTTGGTCGCTGTCGTGGTGCTGCTGGTCGTGGTCGTGGTCGTGGTGGTGCTGCGGGTCGCAGTCGTGGTGGCGGTGCTGCTGGTCGCAGTCGTGGTGGTGCTGCTGCTGGTCGCAGTCGTGGTGCTGCTGGTCGCAGCCGTGGCGCTGCTGGTCGCAGTCGTGGGGCTGCTGGTCGCCGTCGTGGTGGTGCTGGTGGTGCTACTGGTCGTGGTGGTGGTGCTGCTGGTCGTTGTGGTGCTGCTGCTGGTTGCAGTCGTGGTGGTGCTGGTCGTAGTCGTGGTGGTGCTGCTGGTCGCAGTCGTGGTGGTGCTGCTTGTGCTAGTGGTGCTGGTGGTGCTGCTGGTCGTGGTGGTGGTGGTGCTGCTGGTCGTAGTCGTGGTGCTGCTGCTGGTCGCAGTCGTCGTGCTGCTGGTCGCAGTCGTGGTGCTCCTGGTCGTGGTCGTGGTGGTGCTGCGGGTCGCTGTCGTGGTGGTGGTGCTGCTGGTCGCAGTCGTGGTGGTGCTGCTGCTGGTCTGCAGTCGTGGTGCTGCTGGTCGCAGTCGTGGCGCTGCTGGTCGCAGTCGTGGGGCTGCTGGTCGCCGTCGTGGTGGTGCTGGTGGTGCTACTGGTCGTGGTGGTGCTGCTGGTCGTTGGTGGTGCTGCTGCTGGTTGCAGTCGTGGTGGTGCTGGTCGTAGTCGTGGTGGTGCTGCTGGTCGCAGTCGTGGTGGTGCTGCTTGTGCTAGTGGTGCTGGTGGTGCTGCTGGTCGTGGTGGTCGTGGTGCTGCTGGTCGTGGTCGTGGTCGTGGTGGTGCTGCGGGTCGCTGTCGTGGTTGTGGTGCTGCTGGTCGCAGTCGTGGTGGTGCTGCTTCTGGTCGCAGTCGTGCTGCTGCTGGTCGCAGTCGTGGTGCTGCTGGTCGCGGTCGTGGGGCTGCTGGTCGCCGTCGTGGTGGTGCTGGTGGTGCTGCTGGTCGTGGTGGTGGTGCTGCTGGTCGTCGTGGTGCTGCTGCTGGTTGCAGTCGTGGCGGTGCTGGTCGTAGTCGTGGTGGTGCTGCTGGTCGCCGTCGTGGTGGTGCTGCTTGTGCTAGTGGTGCTGGTGGTGCTGCTGGTCGTGGTGGTGGTGGTGCTGCTGGTCGTAGTCGTGGTGGTGCTGCTGCTGGTCGCAGTCGTGCTGCTGGTCGCAGTCGTGGTGCTGAACGTTGTCGTGGTGGTGCTGGTCGTAGTGGTGGTGGTGCTGCTGGTCGCAGTCGTGGTAGTGCTGGTTGTGCTGGTGGTGCTGGTCGTGGTGGGGCTGCTGGTCACTGTCTCGGTGCTGCTGCTCCCGGTTGCAGTCGTGGTGTTGGTGGTCGCTGTCGTGGTGCTGCTGGTTGGTCGTGGTCGTGGTCGTGGTGGTGCTGCGGGTCGCAGTCGTGGTGGTGGTGCTGCTGGTCGCCGTCGTGGTGGTGCTGCTGCTGGTCGCAGTTGTGGTGCTGCTGGTCGCAGTCGCGGCGCTGCTGGTCGCAGTCGTGGGGCTGCTGGTCGCCGTCGTGGTGGTGCTGGTGGTGCTACTGGTCGTGGTGGTGGTGCTGCTGGTCGTTGTGGTGCTGCTGCTGGTTGCAGTCGTGGTGGTGCTGGTCGTAATCGTGGTGGTGCTGCTGGTCGCAGTCGTGGTGGTGCTGCTTGTGCTGGTGGTGCTGGTGGTGCTGCTGGTCGTGGTGGTGGTGGTGCTGCTGGTGGTCGCAGTCGTGGTGCTGCTGGTCGCAGTCGTGGTGCTCCTGGTCGTGGTCGTGGTGGTGCTGCGGGTCGCTCTCGTGGTGGTGGTGTTGGTGGTGGTTCTGCTGCGGGTCGCAGTCGAAGCGGTGGTGCTGCTGGTCGCCGTTGTGGTGGTGGTGGTACTGCTGGTCTCCTCGTGGTGCCCGCTGCCGCGTCGGGGGTGCTCCCGGCGCTCGTCGGAGCCCCCCGGGGAGGCCGTGCTGGCCGCGGTGCCAAGCATCAGGGGCGCGCTGGCAGGCGGCTAGCGGGTGGGCCAGCGGAGTCCGCGAGCAGCACTTCGGCCAGGTCTGGGTCGTCCTCCCCGGCGGCCCCCCCCAGGGCTAGGTAGCCGTCGCCCGTCAGGGTGGCCATGAGCGCGTCCTGGGCCGCGACGCTCAGGAACCCCCACAAGCGGCTGGTGTACGCGAGCTCCGCAGAGCGGCGGAGGAGGGCCGGGGCGGCCCGCGCCTTCTGCTTGGCAAGCAAGCGTACCAGCTGGAGGGAGTCGCGGCCCCACCTGCCTCCGACCTCGCAGGAGAAGACCATGAGGCGGCCTGAATGGCTGGTCGTGAGTTCGTGGTACCTGCGTCGTTTGCGCCTTTCGGCCACAAGTAGCGCGGCGCCGTCGGTGTCGAAGGTGCGCGGCCGGCGGAGGGGGGACACCATGGTGCTGTCGCAGAACAGCGGAACGCCGTTCGGCGAGATGCCGTAGACGACTAGATCTAATTGTCTGCGGTCCAGCGGGTTGTGGACAACGGCGTTAGTGCCCCGCAGCAGCTGTTAAGGGGACAACTCTCCCTCCTGCTTCTCTGGCGACCCTCGCCCAAGCTCGTTCGAGCGGTTTCGCGCGTCTGGCGAGAAGCCCGGCGCGTGGGAACGCGGCTAGGTGGTCTCCCAGCGCGCCCAGCCGGGCCCGGCAGCCTGGGCGGCCGGCTGCCCCGCACGCGTGCGGGAGGAGCGGCAGCGGGAGCCTGAAGCGCCGGCGCAAGGCTGCCAGGAACCGCGCGGGCTTGAACTCGCGCCCCTCGGCGGTGGGTAAAGTGTGAAGCCAGTGAACGGCCCTCGGTCCTGAGCCTGACCTTAGCATGGCCTGGTTGGCCCTGGTGAGGCTGGGCATGAACACGTTGTCCCTGTAGTGGGTGTTGCGTGCGGAACAAGCGTGGAACTGCCAGCCGTGCTGCCGCTCCCCCGGTTCGGCGGCCTCCGAGCGCGGCGGCGCTTCTGGGCGCAGCCCCTGGAGCAGGTCGGCCCAGGAAGGTCTCCGGAAGCCTTCGGATTCGAGCAGCTGTGCGGCCGCGGCGGCTGCGGCAAGGTTGCCCCTACGGCCGGGCCTGGCGCCGTCGAGGAGGTCCCTGATCGCTGCAGCTTCAACAGGGCGCCGTTGGTGGAGCATGTGTAGGGCGTCTGCCCAAGCGCCCCAGTAGGCCGCTGGGGACGTGCGCGCGGCGCTTTGGAGCCCGAGTCCTCCGTGTCGCCCAGGCATTGCTGCCAGTGCGCGCGCCGGTCGCTCTTCGTCTTGCGACATTGCGGGGTCCCCGAGGAGGCGGCGCAGGGTGGCCCACATGTCGCCGTCGTGGCCTCTCGCGTATTCTGCGATCTCCTCTGGCGGCAAGGTTCGCAGCAGGTGGTTGGCCCGCGGGGAGGCGCAGGGGAGGAGGAGGAGCCAAGCGCACTGTAGGTCGGGCAGGTGCGCCAGTTCGTCCAGGAGTCCCCTCTCTTCCTGTAGTCTGCTCTCCAAGTGTGCGGCGACGAATTCTGGGGTGCCTGGGGGGGCGCCTAGGATCTTGATTCCTCGGTCGGGTGGCGCTCTGTCGCCCCTCCAGACGTCTTGTCCCAGCTCGCCGATTCCGGGCGGCGCTGCGCCTCCGCCCCTGCTGTAAGCCCGGAACTTGCCAAGGTGGCAATCCACGTTTGCGTGGAGGTGAATTGCTCCGGTGGTGGTGTGGAAAGCGGCTCTGGCCCTGGCCCGGGTGGCCTTGATGTACGCGTCGTCCAAGCAAGCGACCAGGAAGTCCCCTTGCTCGAGGGTCCTGGAGGCGCCCGCCAGCGCTCCGTGCAGGGCGAGAGCGAAGAGGGCCGGGGCCAGCGCGTCCCCCTGCTCCACTCCCTCTCCCAGGTGCACGTCGTGCACAGTCCCCATTTCGTCTTGCCAGAGGCAGGTGGAGTCCTGCCCGTACCACATCTTCACGAAGGGGATTAAGCCGGCAGCCGGCCAGCTCTGGGCGAGCAAGGAGCTCCTGGAAGAAGGCCGACCTCGACACATGGTCGAAAGCCCCGACTCCATCGATGCTGACAATCACTGCGTCGTCGTCGTGGTCCAGCACTGACCTCAGCAGCATGGCGGCGCAGTCGGTTCCTGCCCGCGTCGTCAGGGCGAACTGGAAGGGCGTAGTTGCGGCCGCGAACTGCTCGGCGAAGTGTTGAGCGAGCGCCCTGGTGACCAGTCGGCGGAAAACGTCGCCGGCGGCGATGCCCCGTACTCCGCTGTCTGGTTTCTGGAGCGCCGTCATCTTGCAGAGGGCCAGAGCGCGGGCAATCGGGGAGGGCACCCGCGCCTCCGCGAGGGCAGCGGCGGCGAATCCGAGCAGGCCCATGGACTCTTCGTGTTCCAGCAGCGGCTTGAGGTGCTCAACGCGGACTCCCGACGGTCCTGCTGCCGTGCCCTTTTTGGCGGACCGGAGGCAAGCGAGGAATTTGGTCTTGTCGAGTCTCGCTCTGTCGGTTGCGCGGTCTAGGTTGGCGGGTAGTCGGCGGCTCAGGGTAGGCGGTCGGCGGGCCAGGCCCCGCAGCCTGTTTAGTGTCTCCCCGTTGCCGGGCGCGCTCGCCGCCGCGGTCAAGACCTGTCTACCCCGTGACGGGTTGCCGTTTCGGACGTGCGCGCAAGCCTGTTCTCTGCGTCTCTCCTGCTGTTGCTCCTCTGTGGCTGGCCTCGGCGCTGCGCGCGCGCCAGTCGTGGTGTTGGCCTCGTGTAGCAGGGCCAGCCAGTCGCCCTGGCGGAACCGTTGGGCGCGTTCCAAGAGCTCTTGTCGGCCCTCGGCGTCGGCACCCTTGGGCTTGCTTAGCAGGAGCCTCGAGGCGAGGAGGAACAGCGTCCATCCTTGGTGGGTTGTTGCTTGGTTGCCCTGGTCGTGTCCTCGTTTGATCCTCTTCAAGGCCGCGGCGAACGCCATCCGGGTCTCCGCGCGCAGGAAACGCGGCACGTTCTGTAGTGTCGGCACGAATCTCCGTAGCTCTTGTTGGAGGTCGATGCTCCCGAGAGCTGCCCAGGACTCTTCGGTGGGTCCGTTGCTCGGGGCTGGGGCCTGCGCTGGTTCGGCCTCGTGGTCGGTCTCCTCGGTGCTGGAGTTGCTCTCGCTGGAGTTGCTGTCGCCGTCGTTGGCGTCTCCATCCTCCGCGCCCGCGTTTCTGCCGTCGCCGCCGCTGCTCGGGCTTCCTCCTCCCATATGGATCGGCGCCCCTTAGATCTGGAGGTCTAAGAGAAGTTTTAAGTTCTAAGTTAAGTGCAATTTTAGATAAGTGGCGGATCTAGGAGACGGATTTAAGTTAAGATCTAAGGGGTGAATCCCACTCTGCGGAACTTGAAGTCGTCATCTCCACTGCTCGCGCAAACATCCCACCCACCCACCCGCAACTTGGTTTGCAAAACCTGTTAAGACCGACTACGACGACACCGACGACAACGACTAGGACGACACCGACGACGTCTCCGACGACTTCGACGACGACAACGACGCCGACGCCGACGACGACGAAGACGACGACGACGACGCCAACGAAGGCGACGACGAGGAAGGAGGAAGGACGACGACGGCGACAACGACGACAACGACGAAGGAGGAGGGAGGACGGTGACGACGCGAACGACGACGAAGGAGGAAGGACGGCGACGCCGACGACGACAACGACGAGGGAGGAGGGAAGACGACGACGACAACGACGACGACGACGGCGACGACATAGGAGGGACGACGATGAGACGCCGACGACGGACGACGACGACGACGTGGGAGGAGGAGGAAGGACGACCACGGCGACAACGACGATGGAAACGACCACGACGCCAAAGAGGACGACGACGACAAACAGGAGAAAAGACAGAGGACGACGTAGGCGACGACGACGACGACGCGGGAGGAGGGAGGACGGCGACGACGACGACGACGACGACGCAAGAGCGCGCGCGCACGCTTTTGTTGAAAATCCGTGTTGCGAAACCTTGGGTTCTTGTAGGTTTTTTGGACGCACGATTTTGAAATCCTTCCGAAACCGATGGGTTTTGAAGGTTTTCGGCATACGTCCGCGACGACGCGCGCGTCTGCACTTCGTCCCATTTTTTGCAGAGGATTCTCGCGACGGCACACGCGCAAGGGCGTTCGACAGATTTCGACATGCGCGCGCGCGAAGCCCGTTTGGTAGCATTTTGTGAAAATCTGGAAAAAAAACACCTATGGTTTTCTTAAGATTTCGCAAGAGCTCGCGCGGAAGTTTTTTTAGAAAATCAGTGTTGCGAAACCATGTGTTTTTGTATGTCTTTTCGGAAACTCGATTGCGAAATCCTTCCGGCACCGAAGGTTTTTGAAGGATTTCGGCATGCGCGCGCGACGACGCGCGCGCGTGCACTTCGTTTCATTTGTTGCAAGGGATTCGTGAAAAAGTGTCCTGTTAGAAAGAAAAATGTCCCCGCATAATGTTATTTGACAGGGAGCCGCAGGGGGGGGGGGGGGGTACCGGCTTGGCTGGGATAGTATGAACTCAGATTTGGATGGACATGTGGTCAGAATCATATGTGATTTACAGCACGCGCGGGGGCCCGATAAGTCCGGGGGGGGGGGGGTAGAATCTATTACTCTTTTAGAAAGGAGAATTAAGGGGCGGATCTAAGGGGCGGATCTAAGGGGCGGATCTAAGGGGCGGATCTAGGGGGTGAGTCTAAGGGGCGAATCTAAGGGGCGGGGTAAGGGCGCCCATAGTCGCGCCCCCACTAGACTACGTACGAACGAAGATGCACGCGCGGGGTGGACCAGAGCCCGACTTGCGAGGCGAAACGAGTAGCTGGAGCGAGGAGGAGGAGGAGGAGGGGGAGGAGGCGGAGGAGGGGTAGGAGGAGGAGGAGGAGGAGGAGGAGGAGGAGGAGGAGGACGAGGAGGAGGGAGAGGACGAGGACGAGGACGAGGGGGAGAATATAAGAATAGAAATCTCTGGGGTGTCTGGGCTCCTCATGCAACTACAAAAAAATCAACGCGTAGACACCTGAGTGGCAGACTGACTGCAGCTATTCACCTGGCTCTGCAGGCGGGGAACGCTCGGGCCACAGCACGCCCAAGCTGGGAAAGCCAGCTGGAGGGGAGCTAGGGCACCATTCATTCATTCGCAATACCTCTCACACAAAAGACGGAAAAAAAAAAAAAAAAAAAAAAAAAAAAAAAAAAAAAAAAAAAAAAAAAAAAAAAAAAAAAAAAAAAAAAAAAAAAAAAAAAAAAAAAACACGACACTATCGAGGCTTCGCTCGTTTCGATCGTTTAGCGGGCGCTTTTCGCGGGACGGGCACAAACCGTTTCGATTCATCCCCTGGGACCCCCGCCATCAAAATATCTGGAGTCAGAGTGACCTGGGACGGCAGAGAAGAAGAGGACGAGGAAGGAAGAGGGGGACTGACAGCAGCGGCACTCACCACCTCACTCAAGGCCCTCACTACTCTGTCATCTCCCTTCTCGACGAGGCTCCGAAACCTCTCACTCCCCGCAAAGGGCGCGAGCCGCCTTCGTACAGCATCCGCTACTTGTCGAACTGTTCCAGCAGCTTGCTGGCCTCCCTCTCCAACGCACCTCTCGGCGCCGCTCCCACTTTGCGCTCTCCCCCCACATGATTGAAGTATGCCACCGTCGCTTTCTCCAAATCTGGAAACTGATTGTCGACACAGAATGCGATCCTCATCTTGTCGCCTTTGCCCTCGACTTTGCGGGCCGGCCTCGCGCGACAATGTCGAATCAGCTCCGACAGGCTCTGAAGCGGCAGCACCCTCACTTTTTCTGCCCACCACTTCTCGAACACTATCTTCGATGACTCTGGACAAGCTGGATCTCCACCCATCGCTTTGAGTACTGCAACAAATACGTGTAAAAAAGGCGGTCCGAGGTCGCTTGCATCTTCCTTGGCCTCCTTCCTCCTCTGGACCTCCGCGTGGTAAGCCGCGCCCGCGGCCTTTCCCTCCTTCACGGCGACCTGGTCCGCCGCCACTAGGTAAGTGAGGAAGACCGCTCCGCGCAAGTCTCTGATGTCGCTTGAGTTTGCGAGCGCCAGCTTTGTCAGTACTTTGACCAGCGCCACTAGTACACTTCCGCCTCCAGCACTCGACTTGGCCTCTGCCACCACCTTCTTTTTTTTGTCTGGCGCCTGCGAACTTTCGCCCTCGGCACCCCGCTTGAGCATCCAACTCGGTTCGACATCCATGTCGGCTCACTCTCTTCACTGGTGGCACAGCCGATGGTACGGCATCGAGATGGCTCAAGAGATGCACTTGGAGTCCCAAAAACTCCGTACATACATAGTCACACATAGGGCGCGACAAATCAGCTGGGATCACCACCGACGCAATATTTCGAGACAGTCCTGGCCGACAATATCCACGTGCAATAGATTGTGCAAGATGTCTCTGGCATGATACTCTCTCACCAAATACTGTATCACACACAGGGCATATGTTACTGACCGCCAGGACGTGTCCTAACTCACGATATCCATGATGCGCAATAATGTGTGTGTATCCCAGATCTCGTAGATAGGAACGACCCACATGGCTTCCCCTCCTCATTGGGTAGCATACATACATAGGCCCCATCTTTATCAATAATAGGACAACTCATAACACATTCAAACATATTTGCCCCATCAAAGCCCATCGGAGGAATACTTACTGTTAGGGCCGCCCCACGGAGTTCACGTATATCCACAGCTAGAAACATATCCCTGCAGTACTCATCCGTAAAGAGATACTTAAAACGCCCATCCAACTCATCCCATAAGATCGCCCCATTTTCAAGCTTGGTTAGAGCCTCCAGATCTTCCCAAAACATCCAGGCCCACGGGTTCGCATCCTTCAGCAGAGCTCCCCGAGAATCAAACTGCGGTTGACTACATACAGCCCCGAAGATAGCAGCGAGACATTGACGATGTATATACTGGTATCGCACAAGTTTCTGCAGCCATCTCAGCCGTCGAACTCTCGCTTCTGTCTCAATCGGTGCCAATCGCCACCAAGAGAACACCTGCGCGTGAGACAGACTACGTGGATGTCCAGCAGCGTCAAGGTCGCATGCCTGTCCACGCATAACCCTGCGTGCGCACGACGCCACGGCCGAGGACAGTCGAGTGATTTCTCGTTTCGTAGGAACCCAGGCCTCAATTCCAGATAACGCAGTGTTATATATTTTGTTGATGAACGTGGCCCGAAGGAGCCTGTGCGGCACCCCTGCGAGAGACCAGAAGGCCCCCATACTATACCAGCCAGCCCGAAGCGCATCCAATCGAGATTCAAGCTCAGGCCCGTATCGGGCCGTGGCATTCATCATGGCCCCCAAACTCTTCACCACTGGCATAAGGGTTCCAGGAAACTTAAACATACCTTCACGTAGAAGACGGTATACATCCCCAATTCCCCTCCCATGCAATGAAACCAGTGTATCCTGCTTACTGATATTCTGTTTGTATCCCCTCTCCCCCAGCGCCTCGTCGAGATCTCGATTCGAAGCCTCGCTCGTGGCCACCAGCTCTGCTAACGATGTTGTTCGCCCCCCCACCAATTTCTTCGTCAGGTCATCAGCGTATTTTGTGAGGGACAGGTCAACCAGCTCCTGGGAGAAGGGATCTCGAACAACCAGCACATCATATTTGGGGTCCCACTGCTGCTGTGACTCTTGCCATTTTATCAACCGCTGGTGCAAAAGTGTGAACAAACGATCGTACCGCGAATGCGTCCCCCATGCATCCCCCGCACCCTGGACGGAGCACAATGTCTTTGTCGTGTCCTGCAAGCGTCAGCGATGCCCATCTGATACGCTGTGCGCCAAAGCCCTCAAGCTCTGGAGCAAACATGCAAGACAAGGCCGAACTCATAGCCGGCCAAGCGCTCGAGGAAAAAGCATTTGCTAGATCATGTGCATTCGTGATGTGCGACCACCCCATGTTGTTCAGTGCATGCGATGTGATATTTTGTATAGTAACAGCCTCTTCACGCCTATGTTGAGGAACGAACCCATGATCTTGATACGAGTAGATACCCCGCCCACGGATTCCCATAAGATGCGAAAACCAAATCTTACCAATAGGATCGAAAAGATGAATCCACCGCGTTCGATCATCTTTACGAGGAAGAGGGGCCCCACGACTTCGATGCCATCTAATAGGAGCCTGCCCACACGCTCGTATTCTAGCAAACCCTCGATGAACGACCTCCCAGAATAGTGGTGCACGAATTTGACTCTGTTCAACTCCGAGTCCCTGGCCCCGATAAGATACCCCACGATTCGGCTGCAGCATCATCAACCACATTTCTAACGGAGATGCCCATTCTGGTATAGCCCGCCTTTTTTCCGCCCGTCGAAGCGCACGACATACCCCTTGCAGGTCTTGACCTGCACGCTTAAAATGAACTGGGAGAAGCTCTACACATTCTACATCATCGGTTCAATTGTCTCGATAAAGTTCCCAATTCTCAATCCTTCGAGCTGCCATCCATCCCGCAGGTCCTGGTCTAGAAAACTGGGTAAACAGCTCCTCACTGGACTCGACAACTCCACACACTGCTGCATAATCCCTTTTTTGGGGGCCAAATCGGGACCCAGTTGCACGCCGTAGTATGCGATTCGCCTCCGCCATCCGTCGATGTCTCCACATTCCCCCCGCCTCCTCAATCAATTCTGCCTGCATCCTACGTCGCTCTCGCACTCGGTGTTTGTGGCACGCGCGACTAGCATCGCGAAGTTCTTCGCGTAGCGCCTCCCCTTGATCGTGCGTGTCAGCCTGAGATAACATTACTCGTAGCAACCTCCGCCTTTCAAGAAGCCGCTCTCGTTCATCTGCTTGAGGGCTCCGCTGAAAACGTTGCGCTGCAGGTTTTGCAAAAAAACTTTGCCCCCTCCTCACGCATCACTTGATTAAGATAATCAAATATTTGATCGGCAGTACTCATACTCTCCATTCGTACAATTAGCTCCGCATCATCTATCAACCGTTCCTCAACAGCATGAACTAGCTCCCGTCGATGTCCCCCCCCCCCCCCCCCCCCCCCTGACTCCTCTCATCAGCGCGTCCATGCCCCATGGCGCACGTTCAGGCGCGACGCGACTGACTCCACCAGGGGAGAGCACATAGGGAAAACCAGCATGCACTAACTTGTGATCAGCAACTCGCTTGGTTCGAATCAATTGCAGTTCACGGCTCAGCTTCGTCAGAGGTCCAGCACTCGAAAGCACGGAGACCAACTCCTTCGAAATCGCAATCATGTCGATGAAGGTCTCCGAACCATTTGGACCCAAAAAAGTGGGTGCGTGGCCACGATACGCATTTGCCACTTGAAGTCCATGTAAAGATAACAGCTGCGCGAATCCAGTGCCAGCAATATGTCCCTTCGTAGCAGCTTCAGGGGGCACCGCATCCAGACCGTTGAAAATCCAGGCCCCCTCTACTTGTTGAAGTCCAATCCCGTCATTTAAGTCAACCCCGACAATGTGGGTAGTTCGAGCAGGCAGTCTAGCCAGCTTCTCTCCCAGCCATGCCAACATGTGATTCACCGTCGTCTCATATCTTGCCACAAACGCAATCTCCGTCGGTCTGGGAGGAAAGTACATACATATAGCCGTAACATCAAAAAAACCCGACTTCGCACGAGATAGAAGCCCCCGTCCTTGCAGAGGCGCTGGCATGGACTCACATTGAATTATATGAGATGTTTTGACACGCTTTCCCCATACAATCGAACACCCAGCTGACGATGTGACGAACGGTGATGTGGCCCATCCTGCATCCACCACGCATCGTCCACATAGTACACGCCGGCGAAGTCGAGTACCTATAACCGCCTTTTGCTTTGTGCCAGACAAACATAGGACGTCGAAGTTCCGCGTCCGCGATAGTATATCCTCCATTCTGTCAGCAGAACTCGCCTGCAGTGGATTGTACTGTCCCACTGTCCACGGCGGATGCATTGCACTCACCTGAGTCATGAGCGGCCAGCAGCCAGTCAACCACGCACATGCGAACGTGTTTCTTATGGACAAGAGAGCTTCAGCAAGCGGATGCGGGGCCATACGCCTGCTCCTGCGAGCAACATGGCTGGACGAGGAGGAGGAGGAGGAGGAGGCAGAGGAGGAGGAGGAGGAGGAGGAGGAGAAGGCAGGCCCCCCTCGGCCGGTCCTCGGCCAGCGCGGGGTCGCCGCCGCCGCCGCAGCCAGGGCGGGTGGGGGCGCGGGGTCGGGCCGCAAGGTCCTCCTCCTTGTCCTCCTCGTCCTCCTCCTCCTCCTCATCCTCCTCCTTCTCCTCCTCATCCTCGTCGTCCTCCTCCTCCTCCTCCTCGTCCTCGTCCTCCTCGTCCTCCTCGTCCTCCTCGTCGTCGTCCTCCTCCTCCTCCTCGTCCTCCTCCTCTTTCTCCTCATCCTTTTCCTCCTCATCCTCTCCACCACATGTTCCTCCTTCCTCTCTCCATCATCATGGTCATTTTCCCTCCTATTTGTATCATCGTTACCCAATGGCCTTCGGCCCATCCGCCACCGTGCATTGGTGGTGGGTTAGGGGCAACATTGATGTTGGATCTCGTGATTGGCATCTCTGGGGCCTCTGGGGACCTCTTGGGGGCCTCTTGGGGCTTCTTAGTGGCCTATTGGGGGCCTCTTAGGGGCTACTCTAGGGGGCCTTTTTGGGGGCCTTCGGGGCATCTTGTGGCCTCTTTCGTGTCCATATTATACATGTGTGTGTTTTCACGTTTCCATCAGCTCAGTCGGAAACAAATTCCTGGGTCGAGGAAAGGGCTTTCAGATAGCGAGGCATGAGCGCACACGGCACTTTGTGCTTTGCGGTCCCTCGGGTAGCATATGTCGCGAGAATTTGGCAATGCCGCATAAAATCCTCAGCAAGTCAGCAAGCTACCCTGCGTGGGTTGATGAAACGGCTGCGCGCACACCAGTGCCGCGCCCAGTGCAGTTTTGGCACTGCTGAAAACAGACACAGGCCTTCGCGATCGGCGAGTAGGCCACATTGGGAATAATACCCTAAAAATTTGCGAGTGCAGTCTCCAACACAGCGAAATCTGATAAAGGTAAAAACAATTCGCCTGCGTTCGAGTCTACAATATCAGTCAGCTCAAAAAGTGCTTCAAGGAGGCCCAGCACGGGCTCATGTACTATATCGCCCGAGAGATGCGATGACCACACGCGAAGCAAGGGTTCGACAAGGCTTTTTGCTTGAGCCCCCCTGCCTTTTAATTTTGGATACTCGTCCCACGGTTTTTTTCATTCATAAATATCTTGAGCGCGATGCTGCTGTAGCTACAACCTCCACGCCTTTGGATCTCAGACCAAATCTGCATCATGTTTTCCTTGGCAGAACCACCGAGACTTCGGAAACACAATAACCGGAATATACTCCCGAGTGCGTACTGACACAGGCCGATCCATAATATGTGGAGTTCATCTGCTTCGACATTCAGCACTGACAAAAAAGAAAATGCCCGAAACACTACGTGCATCGCGTCGCCACGCTTACGACGCCATTCTGCAAGGCTGTGCTGTTTTTTTGTCCACTCGCAACGTCTGGTGAAATTGAACGGGCGCATGGCAGGGTCATGGTGCTTCATGCCGCAGTCGTCGTACTCACAGGAATCGTCTTTCTGGTAATGTTTCAATTTGAGGCATTTCGCGTAATAGTCGAGGTCCCCATTTGATGCACAAAATCACACAAAAGTAATCACCACCTAGTGTCGCACCAGAGCTTGCCAACATGGCCCCGCTGGTTCCAAGCGCATACTATTGGAGGAGATGGTCCGCCTTCGGATACGTGCCTCTGTACAACGCCTGGAACGACCACATAATTATAGACCAAGCCTGATCCATAGTCAACGTGGGTTTACAACTCTCAAAGCAACTGAATATCAACATTTTCTGGCTTGTCACTTGCCCCTTAGCGAACATCGATGACCATGATGTGCAATCGAGAGATTCAGCTGCTGCCCGACCGCAGGCCACCACAGGGACGGCGCCCCCGTGCAACATGATCGGGATAGCCCTCTGTCTCCACCGAAGAATGCGCCGCATCGGGTGGTGCGCGAGCCTCGGGTCGCCACGTGATTCAAGCTCGCGCCAGAACCCCTCGAGCGTTGAAGGTCCGCCGCCTGGGCCCAGGAATGCGTCGATGAACTTTGTCGGCTGCGACTCAAACATCCACGCGAACAGGTGGTGCGGTAGCAGAAACGGCAACTTACAAGGTTCAAGTACAGACTCCACCGAGCGAGCATAATCGTTCTTCACTTCGATACTGCACAAGGAAGCACAGGGGGTGTTCAAATCACCGATCCATTCGTCCAAGTCCCGCTTGCAATTGTTACTATGGGTACCGTTGGCACCAAGAGAACTCAACATATTCAATGTGTTCGATGCGCTGTCTGGGCTCAATCCTTTTGGTACCAGTAGCCTGCGCTGGTCAGATAATGCAAGAGCAGCCTTTTTCTGCACGTGTGTTGCGCTGATCTCGCCCCATGACCATCTCTGAATCAAATCGAGACCCTCTTTGCTATCGAACCTCTGGGCCGCGCCTGCAGACTGACTTCAAAAATCAATTATTCTAGCCTCTTCCCTCCTCCTGTCCTCCCTCATGTCCCTCCTCCACCGTTGTGCCCTTCTGCCTCGATCCTCCATCCAAGATGTTGGTGCCACTTCTTGGTCAAAGTGGGGCGTTCTCGGGCATTGATGTCCGATCCCGGGCCCTGCCATCGGTTCCTTTTGAGCCTCGGGGGCCTGATTCGGAAGAGCGGGGGGGATGTAACCAGATGCCCCTCGAATGCAAAAACAGTTTCCCAACCAACAATTGGTTTACCCGTGTAGCCTGCAGTGCCATGCGCTGCATCGAGGTCCCCCAGTCGCGCACGCTTCTGCTGCCGCCCTGGCATGAGAGCTGAAGGTGACCATTCGAGCCACAACGGGTGCAGGAAGGGGGGATGATGTAATGACAGGTCTGATGAGGGCGATGACGTAAGTCAGGGCTCAACATCTCGACCACCCCCCGTGCCATTCACGAGCGCAATCGATGATCATGGGCCCGTTTGGCCTGGGACATGCACTGGCTACGTAACATGATTGGCTGTGCAACGCGGATGTTTAAGGGGCAGTGTTTTAAGGTGTTTTAGGGGGCGTGCTTAGGGATGTTTCAGGGGCCGTGCCTTAGGGATGTTTCAGGGGCCGTGCTTTAGTGATGTTTCAGGGGGCCGTGCTTTAGGGATGTTTTAGGGGCCGTGCTTCAGGGACGCGTTAGGGGCCGTGCTTTAGGAATGTTTGTTTTGGGCCGTGCCCTAGGGGAAAGTTAGGGGCCGTGTGTTGAGGGTGTTTCAGGGGCTGTGCATGAGGGATGTTTAAGGGCCGTGCTGCAAGAATGATTTAGGGGCCGTGTAACAAGTCTGTTTTATGAGCAGTTCGGGGATCGACGAGTGCAGGCGCTGCTTGGGGCAGCAAGCACGGAGAGGGGATCTCTGAGTGCAAGCACTTGTTTGGAGATCTTTGAGTGCAAGCACTGGTTGGGGCAGCCAGCACTTCGCGGGAACCTCTGAGTGCAAGCACTTATTTGGGGATATCTGAGTGCAAGCACTGGTTGGGGCAGCAAACACTGAGATGGGGCCTCTGAGTGCAGGCACTTATTTGGTGATATTTGAATGCAGGCACTGGTTGGGGCAGCAAGCACTGATTGGGAACCTTTGAGTGCAAGCACTTATGCGGGGATCTCTGTGTGTAAGCACTGGTGGTGTCAGCAAACGCTGAGTGGGGCCCCTCGAACTAACCGCGCCCGTCACTCCGTCAGGGCTCTTGTCTATATTTGTTTGGGTCGGGGATATAACGACGCAGGTCGGTGTGAGACTGCGCGGGGCCCCTCCCCGCTCGTCGTATCGAGTCGCCGCCCTCTCGGAGCGCGGTCTGTTCCGTTTTTGCCAGCTGCCTTGCTCGAGTGTCCACCTGGCGCTTGGCGGGAGCTCCCGCGCACGAAAAAAAAAACGACTTGTGCCCCCCTGCATGGCGACATTGCTTTGCAAGGGGCGTGAGTCCAGCACCGCGAGCCTGCGCTCGCACGCACTGGCACAGAGCAGCGGGCACCACGCTATGCATGTGCAGGCCAGGGCATGTCACCTGGGGGCCCCCAGAGATGCCCGAATGCATATGGTGACCTCCTCCTCCTGATCATCCTCCTCCGCCTGCTTCTCGTCCTCTTCCTCATCCCCCCCATCCTGCCCCTCCCCCACATCATCCACATCATCATCATTCTCTTCTCTCCTCTGGCGCAGCTCATTTTCTGACCGGTCTTAGAACATAAACACAGTCCTCCTCCCACAGTCTGTTCCACGTAATCCTCCCACTCCTCATCTGCATCCGTATGATATGCGTATCGGGTGTGTGTCGTAGATGCATCTTGGATGTATCTTAGATGTGTGCATCCCTTTTCGCGCCACGCGTGCTACCGCAGGCTCCCAGACACCAGCGGAGGGCATCGCTGGAATTACCTTCGAGGCACCAGCGGGGAGCACCGCTGGAATTACCGTCGAGGCACCAGCGGAGATTACCACTGGCATTACAGTCTACGCTGTATAGTGTTCCTTAGATTTATATTAGATTTATCTTGAACTTACCTTAGATTTATATCAGATTTATCTTAGATTTGTCTTAGATTTATCTTAGATTCATCTAAGATTTATCTTAGATTTATATTAGATTTATATGAAATTTATCTGAGGTTCGATCTTAGATTTATCTTAGATTTATCTTAGATGTCTCTTAGATTTGTTGAATCTAAAACATGTTATCGTAGATTTGGCAAATCTAAGATAAATCTAAGATAGATCTAAGATGAATCTAAGATGCTCGACAATCAACTCTACGATAAATCTAAGATAAGTCTAAGATAAATCTAAGATAAATCTAAGATAACTCTAAAATGATTCGAATGAAAAAAAAAACTATACAACGTATAATGTATTTCCAGTGGTGCTCTCCGCTGGCGCCTCGAATGTAATTCCAGCGGTGCTCTCCGCTGGTGTCCCGAGGGTAATTCCAGCGGTGCTCCCCGCTGGCGTCTGGAAGCTTGCGGTAGCAAACGTGGCGCTGACAAAAAAGGTACATCTAATATAAACCTAAAATACATACACTAACATATTGTGGTTCCACATCTCGCCGTCTCCTCCCCCTTATCCTCCTGCTCCTTCATCCTCCTCCTCCTGCTCCTCCTCCTCCGCCTCCTCCTCCGTCTCCTCCCCCCCCCTCCTCCTACTCCCCCTCCTCCGCGCAAAACGCAGAGGTGCTCACTGCCACCGTCTAGGCCTTGAGGGCGGCCCGTTGTTTCTTCTTGTCGGTGTCGATGATCCCCTTGAGCTGACCTCGAGTAACTGCTCGTAGACCTTCCCTGCAGAGATCAGGGCGCCCTCTGCTGCCAACTTGCGCGCGCTCGAAGGATCCGTCATCAGCAACTTCTGAACTACCTCAGAAGGCTTCGCGGCCTGCTTCAAGAGGTCGACGCCCTCCTGCGCCGGGCGCTTGGTCACCGAGATCGTGGAGGCACGGCGCACCTGTGGAGCCATGCGCTGCAAGTCGAGGCTCACACTCGTCAAGCTGCCGTGGCAGTTCTGGAGCAGCATCACGTCGGTCTCGTCGGCGCAGTCGCCCTGGCGGGCGGACGGGGCGAATGAGGGAGAAGTCGGGTGAGGAGGAGGAGAATAACATTAAGACGTCGAAGAGGATATCTAGTCCTTGATGGACTTCCGCTCGTTCTTCGGCGTGCGCTGGGTGGTCATCCGCTCGGGCTTCTCGCCGTCCTCGATCATGCGCGCTACGCTGCCCATGAAGTTCTTCTTGTCCTTGACGTTCCACACCTCCGTGGCAACCTTCTTCGGACTGCGGCTGTCCGTGTTCTTCTTCGTCTTCAGCGAGTACTGGTAGAGGGTCTCGTCCTCGGGGTCGGTCCACACGTCTCCCTCGTCTTTTGCCTCCTGGAAGGCGTGCTTGTTGCCGTTGAAGACCGTCGCGATCATGACGTTCCTCTTCATGCTCGTGGAGAGCTCCGCGTCCTTCTTCGCGTGCTCCCTCGTGTTCACGCGCGCCAAGGCGCGGGTGTCTGGCTCGATGCTGGCCCCGTAGCCTGCGCCCCTGGGCACGTACGCGTTGATGATCTCGTTGGCCAAGCGCTCCTTCCCTTTGATCTGGCACTCCTTACTCTTGTAGAAGTCGTACGTCTTCAAGTCCTCGGGGTCGATGCTCTCCCTGGAGCTCTTGAAGGTGCGGCGCTGGGCAAGCGACGTCTGCCGTTGGTCTGGCTCGCCATCCTTGCGAGTGGCCAGCGCGGTATCCTCCTTGAACGTGGCTGGCGTGGCTTTTGACATGGAGCCGTCCACAGCCGCAATCTGCCACATCGCCTTGCCGTCGTTTGCCGACGACCTCCTGGTCTTCGCTGCTGGGGCCGCTGCTGGGCGTTTGACAATGGTCTTCTTGGGCTTGGCGACGGTCTTCATGGGCTTGCGCTTCGGGGCCATGCTCTGACCGTGGCCCGCGGAGATCACTCTCGCGAGATGCGTCTGGTGCAAGAACTTCCTCGAGCCAAAATGTATACGATGTTTGTTTTCAGTTTGATTGTTTTGATATGCGTTGATGTCCTTATGTGCGCTTATTGTTTGTGGGTTGATCATTGTCTGTTGGTTGCTTATGGTTTGTGTTTTTGTTGCTTTGATTCATATTTTTTGATTGCCTTCATCCTCCCCGTCCTCGTTCTCCTCGTTCCCCCCCCCCCCCGCTTCGGCGGGCGGGTGTTTTCCTTAGGGGCGCTGTGTTTTGGGGGCGGGGAAAACCTGCGGTTCGAATATTTCAGGGCTCGCCGTGGGCACAGCCACCCGATGCGCCAGCGTCTGCGCGCGCCCGTATTCACAGGTACATGATGGGTCACCTGGAGCAGGCTCGCTAGACGCAATCTCACGTTTAAGCCTAAGTAGTAGATCACTTCCTACGTAGCACGATTGGGCTCCTTGGCCTTCCCCAGAAACGTATCTCGAAGCCGAAGTGCCTCTGCCTTCGTCATCGGTTCTTTTTGCATGGCTGCGAAAAGGCGGTCCGCCGCTGCAAACTCCTCTGGCCTGGCCGTCGTCCAAATGTGGGTCCTCTTGTTCGTTTCGGTGAAGGCGGTCAGCTCGATGCGGGGGCGATCCTCGTGAGTGGGGCCTGACTTCTTGGGCCGCGCGAATGATGGGCTCCGACGTCTTCTCGGCACTGCGCGCAACCTTGCGCTGCTTCTCGGCACGGGGCGCCACTGGGTGAAGGGGTTCCGCAGGGGCAGGGGGGGCGAGTCCAGCAGCGACGACTTCTGGGGCGCGGCTGGCTTCCCACGCTTGGGCACCGTGGGCGACCGCTTGCCCTGCAAGCGCTTTCGAACAGCCTATGGGGCCCCCAGGGAATTTCATACTGAAGCTTGACTTTCACACCGAAAATCTGCTAGATCCCAAGGGTGTTCACATCAAAGCCCGACTAAACTAATCCTCCTCCTCCCTCCTCCCCCCACCCGCCCTCTTCCTCCTCCTCCTCCTCCTCCTCCTCCTCCCCCCCCCCCCCCTCTCGCTCCTTCTCCTCCCTCCTCCCTACCTCCCACCCAGCTTCCCTGAACGAATGGGGGATGGGGGCCGTTGCAGAGCAGAGTTGCGCAAACAGGACGCTGCCGAGACGCACGGGGTGACCCATGGTTCTCCTCCTCCTCCTCCCCCCCCTCTTCCTCCTCCTCCTCCTCCTCCTCCCCCATCCTCTTCCTCCTCCTCCCTCCTCCTCCTCCCTCTCGTATTCTCGATCTCGGTTGAGATCCAAAACTGCGCCTCGGCAGTCGTCGTGCGGTCCTGCGGCCTCTGCCGGAGGAAGCTCGGGCCGCCCGTGATGCCCTGGAAAACGCCAGTCGCGTCGTAGATCGCCTGCGCGGCCTGCTTGTCATCGGGGTACGTGGCGGTGGAGTCGCAGATGTCGTCGCCCTTGTCCTTGCTGGTGTCGTCGTTGTCGTCGTCGCTGTCGTCGCCCTTGCCCTTGTCGCAGCCGTCGCCCTTGCAGTTGTCCTTGCCCTCGTCGCTGTCGTCGCCCTTGTCGTCGCCCCTGTCGTCGCCCTTGTCGTCCTTGGATGTCTTGGGCGGCGACTTCTGGTTGAATAACGATCTGTAGCGAACGAGCAAGGCGGAGCGCGTGTCGACGGGCGCGTCGTGCACTGGAACAATAGATTTGGCGGAAACCAAGGATGTGGCCGAATGTGCGTCATCAGATAAACATTCCTTATCACTGAGTTTCACCAGCTTGAGCGAAACGTGCACAAGGATACTGCCCGTTGCTGTCATAGCCTTCCTGAACCCGCCAGTCTTGGGGTAGCGGCGCCGCCCTGAAGGTGTAGTATGCTGGTTATCATCTTCCATCTTGAACAATCGAAGTGTGTTAAAGACGAGCCGCACGTGGTCTGCAATCTCCGTAACCCAACGAGTTTGGCAATAGTTCGCGGGGGGGCTTCTCACTATCGGGGATGGACCTCAGGATACTTGTCTCGACTTTCGGCATTGCTAATACACAGCTCTCGAATCCAATGTCTAGAAATCCTTGAAGCAAGGGCGCCACTGTTGCCATCATAGTCGGCGTCACCTTGTGCCGATCTTTCACCATGTGAGGAAAGAAAATGTCCGTCCAACTCCTGGTGCCTTTGAATTTTCCAACCACTGCCGAAATGTCATCTTGTTGAACACATGGGTTTGCAATCTCGCGGGGCTTTCTACTCTGAATGGACATGTGGCCAGGACAGACAAAGAGCCTCAATGTGTGCTTCAAACGTAACGGCTACGACGTGATTGTGATGTAATGGATTCTCTCGGAATGCGTCAGGCGTGGGCCCCAACCGTTCGCTCAGCGTGAACCCCAAACGCACGTCCAACGAGTACCCTAAACGTGACTTCAGCGTGAACCTCAAACGTGCGGTTCGCGTGAACCCCAAACATACGTACAACGAGGACCCCAAACGTGATTTCAGCGTGAACCCCAAAAATGCGGTTAGCGTGAACCCCAAACGTACGTTCAAGGAGGACCCCAAACGTGATTTCAGCGTGAACCCCAAACGTGCGGTTAGCGTGAACCCCAAACGTACGTTCAAGGAGGACCCTAAACGTGACTTCAGCGTGAACCCCAAACGCGCGGTCAGCGTAACCCCCAAACGTACTGTCAACGAGGACCCCAAACGTGCATTCAGCGTGAACCCCAAACGCGCGGTTAACGTGAACTCCAAACGTGTCGGCTGAATCCGCTTACCCACAGAGGGGGCTCCAGGTGTAGGATGGCGAGTTTAAGGGGCGACCTTGAGGTTGATGGGGCTTAGCGTGAAGCCCACACGCCTGTTCAACGAGGGCCCCAAACGTGACTTCAGCGTGAGCCCCAAACGCGCGGTTAGCGTGAACCCCAAGCGTCCGTTCAACGAGGACCCTAAACGTGACTTCAGCGTGAACCCCAAACGCGCGGTTAGCGTGACCCCCAAACGTACGTTCAACGAGAACCCCAAACGTGAATTCAGCGTGAACCCTAAACGGGCGGTCAACGTGAACTCCACACGCGTCGGCTGAATCCGCCTGCCCACAGGGGGGTGCCAGGTGTATGCTACCATAAATCTATATACATGAGCGACTTTAAGGGGCTATTTTGAAGTTAAGGGGCGACTTTAAGGGGCGACTTTAAAGGGCGACTCGGTACGGAAGATAAGTTAAGGGGCGATTTAAAGGTTAAGTTTAAGTTTAAGGTTAAGGGGCGGAAAGATAAGGTTCGGAAAATTGAACTTAAGTTCTGTTCCGGAAATCAAAGGGGCCCCGATCCATATGGTCCCCCTCCTCCGCCGCCTCGGCCTCTTCTGGCGCCTCTTCCCCTCGTCTGCTTTCTCTGGCGCCTCTTCCGCTTCTGTCTCCGGGGGCGCCTCTGCCCGCCACGGCGGCAGGGCCGTTCGCGTGCTGGTCTCCAGGCAGCTCCGGCTCCTGGGGCGCCTCTGGCGGTGGGAGCGGCGGCGGGGGCGCCGCATCTGCCCAGAGAGCTGGGTTGCGCAGCTCGTTTGTGCGCGCGTCAACTCCTCGTGCAAGCGCGCCACCACCGAATGCTTCGAGGAGGAGGTCTTGCACCAGCGGCTGTATGTAGCCGGTGCTGCTGTGCGCCACGGCCTGGACGACTGGCGCAAAGGATACGTACCCTGGGCCGCTGGCACCTCCCCGGGCCGAGCGTCGGTGCACGCCAGCACTTGGACAAAGGGCCCTGTCAGCACGGGCCCTGCAAGCCGCAACGTCTCTACCGTCGGCTGCCACCAGGCCTGTGTGAGGCGGCGCTCACTCCACTGCGCCCCTTCGCTTGGGTCTAAGAGCCCGGCGGCCGCTAGCAGCAGGGGCGCGTGCGCTGCCGAATTGGCGCGTGCCTGGAGGGGCGCTTGCGGTGGGGCCCAGCCGGCGAAAGGGCTGCGTTGTGGCGGCCTCGCGGCGGTTCGCTCTGGCCCTGGTGGGGGGGCTGGCGGTGGTGGCTCTGGCCCTGGCGGGGCTGGTGGTGAGGCAGAAGGCACTTCTCTGGTCCATGCGTCTGGTTCGCACAAAGCGCACCTCCATTCGCCTTCAGCCGTGCTGGCTTCCGCGGCCCACGTGCCCGGCTCTAGGCACCTCGCGCACATCTGTTGGCCGCCCTGTGGCGCGATCGTGTCGACAGCGCAACGCGCCCCGCAGCGTGGGCAAAGCCATGACTCTCTAGCCACTGCGTGATCCTCCCGTTGGTGTCTCGTGCAGCGATCTCCGGGGACATTCCACGCGGCGGTCTGGCACTTCGGAGAATTCGGGCGGGGGGCCGAGACGTCGGCAGCAGAGCGATCGGAGCAGCGGTGGCTCTTGTGGTGGTGGTTCTTCGCCTCGCGCGTAGCTCCGAAACCCATTGTAATATGGGACGGCCTGGGCGCTGGCGTCGTGGGCCGGGAGGCGGCGGTCGGTCTATGTCCACGCCCTGCGCGGCGCGCCATGCCCGTAACTCGGCGGTGGTCGGAAGTCGGGCTCGGCACTGCGGGCACGCGGTGGCTTCGCCGAGGTGGCGGGCCAAGTCGGCTCGGCAGCCCAAGTGGAAGTGGGCGCCACAGCATGCCTCCTGTGCTGGTGTGTCCCTGCCCGCCCCATGGTGCGGGGTCACTTCCTGGCAGACGACGCAGATGTTGGCATCTTCCGTCGGCGCTGGTGGTCGGTCCGGCTCCTCCCGCGCTGTTGCTCCCGCTTCTGCTGCCTCGCGCTGCCTGTCGCCGCGCGGGGCGAATAGGAAGCAAAGTTCCATCCGCCTTCTGGCGCCCTCCCGAAGACGGCGCCAAAGTGGTCCGGCACGGCTTGGGCGCCAAGCTGAAACCCTGCGGCTTGTAGCCGGAGCAGAGCCCGTGGCGGGGTCTCTTCCTGCGACGGGATTGGCGCCGCGCCGCCGGGTGCGTGCTCTGGCGACTCTGGTGGTGACGTCGTGTGTCTGGGGCGCGGTGTTCGGGGGCTGTCCCCGGATGCGTCTGGAGGTCCTGGGTGGCTGGCCTCGCCCACTCGAACGCCTCGGTGACCCCATCGCGCGTCGCGGCGGCTTTTGGAGGGGTTGCGCTGGTGCTGCTGCTCGTGGTGGTGCAGGTCGTGGTGGTCTTGGTCGCTGCCTTGTGCTGTGCGCTGGTGTTCTTGCGCGTGGTGCTGGTCGCGGTCGTGGGCGTTGTTGCCGCTGTGTTCCTCGTCGCGCTGGTGTTGCTGCGCGTGGTGTTGGTGGTCGCGGTGGTCGCTCTGCTGGTGCAAGGTGCTTTCTGCTGCTTCTCCTGCTGCGGCCGCCCGTCTGCGCACGGCTCTGGTGCGAGGGCTGGCCCTCTTCGCCTTTGCGCGCCAGGTAGAAGCGGTGGCCTCCGTTTCTGGGAGCTGCGGGGCTGCTGGTGTGAGCAGGGGTGGCGGGAGGGAGCAGTAGCATTGCATAGTTGGTGAGTCGGTCGGGCCCCTGTGCTTGCCTGTCGTGTAAAGCAATCTGGACTGTAGCACGGCAGCTGGCCTGGTCAATTTGGCAACAGTTTTTGTCGTGCGTGCATTGGCAGTAGCTGCAGTTCTGCGTTGCCCTTGTCGGCCCAGCGCGGGCAGGACGTGGTGATAGCATCGTGGGCTGCCACTGGACGGCAGTGGCATCCTCGTGTTGGCGACGCTCTGCGGTCCCCTTGCTGGCGTTGGCTCGGCAGCGTTCCTCTTCCGCTGGCGGGCGCGTTGGCGCGCGCCCGGCTGCAGGGTCGGGCTGTCTGTCTCCAGCGCCCCCACCCCGGCCTGCATCATGACGGCCGTGGCGCCCTCGTTTGTGTAGTCCGGTCTCGTGTTGGGTCCGAGAAGCGCGTGCAGGAGCTTTTGGATGCAACCTCGCGTGCTTGCTGTGGGTGAGTCGTGGTCGGTGTTGTGAGCTTGGTAGTCGGGGTGGTGGTTCGCTCTTCGGACTTTGCGCTGCCCCGCGTCGCGTGCCGCCTCAGGTTGAACCGGTCCTCGAGGTAGGTCTGCCGCCTGGAGAAAGCTTCCTGCTGCCGCATGGTCTCGGCATGTTCGTGGTAGGCGTGTGCCTCTCTGCTCGCTCGCTCCCTCTTCTCGGCGCGGCGTCTGGAACGACGGCGGTTCCTCGTGGCGCACCGAGTGGGCGAAGGCGAACACCCAGCGTTAAGGAGTCTTGGCGTTTTTTTTTCCCCCTCCGCCCAAGGCAGCCGCGTTCCCCCGTCGGCCAGTCCGAGCCCCCCCCGCGCGCCCGCGGTGAGTGCGGGGCGGGGGCGCGCCCCAAAGGAGCGGGAGGTTTTCGGCCGGAGCCGGGAGGACCTCGAACCTGCCGCGGGCGGGCCTTGGCGCAGAGAGCGCCCGCGCTGCCGCGGCGTGGCGAGCAGGCTCGCTCAGCCGCCGCCTGCAGGCCGCAGCCGCCGCGCTGCCCCAGCTTCCGCCGCCGCCGTCGCGGCCGTCGGCCAGGCGGCCGCCGGCGTGGCTGCCTCCGCCCCCGCCGCTGCCGCCAGCGGCCGCCGCTGCCCGCCGCTCGCGGCGCGGTCTGCCTGTCGCGGCCTGGCCTGCCCGCCAGCCGCGCCTGGGCCTGCGCCAGCTGCCGCAGGGTTCTGAGCAGCGCCCCAGGCGCAAGGCGGCCTAGCGCCAGCTGCCTCGCCCTCCTGGCGCGCGCTGCCTCCTTCTCTGCTTCCTCGGCCGCGCCCTCTCATTCTCCGCCTCGGCGCAGCTGCGGCGGGGGTCTGGGCGTGGGGCCCGTAGGCGGGCGCGCTGTAGCCCCGTCCCACGCCCGGGAGGTGGGGCCCGCAGGCGGGTGCGCGGTAGCCCCGCCCCACCTCCCACCCCCGTTCCGCTTCTGAGGCCGGATCGTCGCCAGCAGGCCCCTGTTCCTCTGCGTTCTTGGAGCGGGGGCCCAGGCGTGGGGCCCGCAGGCGGGCGCGCGGCAGCCCCGCCCCACGCCTGGGAGGTGGGGCCCGCAGGCGGGTGCGCGGCAGCCCCGTCCCACCTCCGGCCCCCGCTCCATTCTGGGCCCCTTCCTGGCCGTCTTCGTCGCGCTGCTGCTCGTCGCGGCCGTGGTGGTGGTGGTGGTGGTGGTGGTGGTGGTGGCGGTGCTGGTGGTGGTGCTGGTGGTGTCGGTGCTGGTGGCAGTCTTGCTGCTGGTGGAGGTGGTGGGTCGTGGTGGTGGGCCGTGCTGCTGGTGCTGGTGGCAGTTCTGCTGGCGTGGTCGTGGTGGGGTGGTGGTGGTGGTGGTGCTGGTGGCGTCGGTGCTGGTGCTGGTGGCAGTTCCGCTGCGGGTCGTTGTCGTGGTAGTCGCCGTCGTTGTGCTCGTGGTTGTGGTCGCGGTGGCGGTAGCTGCTGCGTCGCTCTGTGTCGTGGTGGTGCTGGCGCGGGCTCGGGCGTTGGTGCTGCGGGCTGTCGTCGTCGCGCTGGCTGTGGTGGTGCTGCTGCTGGTCGCCGTCTTCGCGCTGCTGGTCGCCGTGGTAGTGGTTGTGCTGGTGGCGTCGTTGCTGGTTGCTGTCGTGGTGGTTCTGCTGCTGGTGCTGTTGCTGCTGCTGCTGCTGGTCGTCGCTGCGCTGCCGTCGGTGGAGGTCGCAGTCGTCGTCGTGCTGCTGGTGGTGTTTTTGCTGGTAGCCGTCGCTAAGTTGGCGTTGTTGTCGCTGCTGGTGGCCGTGGTAGTGGTGGTGCTGGTTGTCGCCGTCGTAGTCGTAGTGGTGGTGGTGGTGCTGGTCGCTGTCGTGGTGGTTCTGCTGCTGCTGCTGGTCGTCGCGTCGCCGTTGGCAGGGGTCGCAGTCGTCGTCGTGCTGCTGGTAGCGCTTGTGCTGGTAGCCGTCGTAGTGGTCGTGGTGCTGGCGCTGCTGGTAGTCGGCCCCCGCTGCCCCTCGCGCGGGGGCCCGCGTCCTCAGGGGAGCGCCGACAAGAGGTCCCCTCGCCAGGGTGCTTCTCCGTCCGTGGCTAGCGTCTCGCTGGGCGCGTCCTCTAGCAGGCTGGCCGCAAGGGCGTCGTGAACGAAGGACAGCATGCCAGTCCACCTGTGCAGCAGCGCCGTTGTCAGCGACCCTCGGAGCGCAGCTGGCGCGCCCCTGGCCAGGGCCCGTGCCAAGACCACGAGGAACTTGCACGCTTCCTCGTCCCATCGTCCGCCCGTTTCTGCTCCAGCAACCAAGAGGTAGCTGCGCCGGGAGCCCGCGAGCTCGGGGTAGGTGGTCGCGTTGCTGCTGCTGGTGGTTCTGCTTGTTGTTGTCGCTGTAGTTGTAGTGGCCGTCGTGGTGCTGCTGGTCGCCGGCCGTGCTGCCCCTGGTCGGCGTCGCGGTGGTGGTGATGCTGGTCGCCGTGCTGGTGGTGGGGGCATTGCTGGTCGTAGTCGTAGTGGTTGTGGTGGTGGTGGTGGTGCTGCTGCTGCTGCTGTTTGTTGTTGTCGCTGTAGTTGTATTGGTTGTCGTGGTGTTGCTGGTCGCCGTGCTGCTCCTGGTCGCCGTGGTGGTGGTGGTGGTGGTGATGGTGGTGCTGGTCGTCGTGCTGGCGGGTGTGGCGCTGCTGGTCGTAGTCGTGGTAGTTGTGGTGGTGGTCCTGCTGCTGCCGCTGCTGATGCTGCGTGTTGTCGCAGTTGTGGTAGTAATTGTCGTGGTTCTGCTGGTCGCCGTGCTGCCCCTTGTCGCCGTCGTGGTGGTGGTGGTGGTGCTGCTGCTGCTGTTGCTTGTTGTCGCAGTTGTGGTAGTAGTTGTCGTGTTTCTGCTGGTCGCCGTGCTGCCCCTGGTCGCCGTCGTGGTGGTGGTGCTGGTCGCCGTGGAAGTTGTGGTGGCGCTGCTGGTGGTAGTCGTA
Source organism: Prorocentrum cordatum (assembly GCA_963575745.1). Classification (NCBI taxonomy): domain Eukaryota; class Dinophyceae; order Prorocentrales; family Prorocentraceae; genus Prorocentrum; species Prorocentrum cordatum. Next base: position 561,114 of record CAUYUJ010003636.1, read on the forward strand.
GTGGTTGTGGTGGTGGTGGTGGTGGTGCGGCTGCTGCTGCTGCTGCTTCTGCTGCTGCTGCTGCTGCTGCTGCTGCTTGTTGTCGCTGTATTGGTACTTGTTGTCGTGGTGCTGCTGGTCGCCGTGCTGCCCCTGGTCGCCGTCGTGGTGGTGGTGGTGCTGGTCGCCTTGCTGGTGGTGGTGGCGCTGCTGGTCGTAGGCGTAGTGGTGGCGGTTATGCTGCAGCTGCTGCCGCTGCTTGTTGTCGCAGTTGTGGTAGTGGTTGTCGTGGTTCTGCTGGTCCTCCTGCTGCGCCGGCGGGCGGGCCCCCGGGGTGGGGCCGCGCCCGTTCCACCGCATCAGAAACACGGCGGCAGTCGGCGAGGGGCCGGCGTCTCCGTGTAGCGGGCGTCCGCCAGGAGGTCGGCGAGGTGCGGCTCGTCCCCGTCGACGGCCAGGGTGCGCGGCGGCAACTCCAGCAGCGTGGCCGCGAACGCCCTCTGGGCCGCGACCGCGGCCAAGCCTGTCCAGCGGTGTAGGTACGCCGCCCGCGCCGACGCTCGGAGTCGCTGCGGCGCGCTGCGGGCTCTGGCCCTGGCGAGCAGCCGGACGAAGGTCTGGGCCTCCTCGGACCACCTGCCGCCGACTTCCAAGCCCAGCACGACCAATCGGCATCTCCTTGACCCGATGAGCTCGGGGTAGGTCGCTTCCTTCCGGCCCCGCGCGACCGCGAGCTGGACTCCGTCCTCGTCCGCGGCTCTGGGCTGCGCGGTGCCGTCGGCGCGGACTGGCGACACCAGGGTCGCGTCAATCGCCAGCTGCGCTCCTCCCCAGAGCGGCAGGCCGTTCGCGATGACCTCGATCTTGCGCCCGTCGCGGGGGTCGACGCCGTCCACGTTGAGGTCTCGCAGGAGCTGATTCTCTGCGACTCGGCCCCCAGCCTCGCGGCAGATACGTGCAGCCGCTTTCTCCAATGGGATGGATCTCTTCTTGAGCACCCCTGCCCTTGGGCACGCCGCTCTGCGGTCACCTTTGGCGTCCAGTCTGCCTCTGCATCTGCAAGCGCTCGCTGCGAAGGGTAGATCAAATCGCAAGCGCCTGAGGAGCAGGACTCGAATTCTGCCGGCGGGATGTGGAAGTCCCCCGTCGTGGGCAGCGCGGTGAAGGCTCGTCCCGCGCACGGCCCGCTCTGTTGTTGTAAGTACCCGGGAGCGGCCGGCAGCGGGCCCCGGTCCAGCTCGCTCAGTGCTGCGCAGATCTGGTTTGTGAGCTCGGGGCAGCGTTCGCGGAGCATCTGCGCGCAGTCTGCCCAGGAAGCCCACCAGGCCGCCGGCGCCGTCCTGGACGCGCTTCGCAGGCCGAGCCCTCCCATGCAAAGCGGCAGTTGGCAGCGTTGGCGCGCTGACGTGCCTTCTGCGACAGCTTCTTGCGGGAGTTCCAGCAAGTCGGCGAGCGCGTTGGCCAGGTTGTCGTCGTGCGCTGCGGCGAAGGCGGCCGTGTCCTCGGGAGCCAGCGCCCTCAGGAAGAAGTTGGCCCTGGGGCTGGCGCACATGCTGAGCAGGAGCCACGAAGATTGCAGGTCCCCGACGTGTGGTATCCTCGCGAGCAAGCGGCGGTGTTCTTCCAGGATGGCCTCCAGGTGTTGGGCGACGAAAGCTCCGTGGCCTATCGGGGCCCCCAGAACGACCAAGCCCTGGGCTTCCGGCGGGGTGTCTGCTCCTCCTACCCACACCCGGTCTGCTGCTGAGCCCAGCTCTCGGATGCCAAGTGGCTCCCGCCCTCCCCTGTTCCAGACTCGCGTCTTCCCCATGTTCACGCTGATGCCGCAGTGCGCTTGGAGGGCGTCCCGCACGGCGTTGAAGAGGAACCTCGCTCTGTCTGGCGTGGTGACCAAGTACACGTCGTCAAGGAAGGCGAAGATGCGCTCCCCGGGCCGGAGTATGCATTGGACCTGTTGCAGGGCGGGGTGTTGTCCCAAGGCAAACAGGGCTGGCATGAGCGGGTCTCCTTGCTCTCCTCCTTCCGCCTGGTCGATCGCGCGCCCTTGTCCCGCGTCGTCGTGCCACCAGTACTGCGACCTTTCCCCGTAGAAGAGGCGGCAGAAGGGAAGCAGTGCGCTACCCCTGGCCAGGTTTACAAATCCTTCGAGCATCGAGTTTCTGGACATGAGGTCGAATGCCCCGATTCCGTCTATGGAAACCACCGTGGCAGCCGGGTCACCCTGGGTGAGAGTCTGCGCGAGGTGCGCCACGCATTCCGTGCCTGCTCGGGTCGAGAGTGCGAACTGGAAGGGGGCAGTCGCCTGCTCGACCTCTTCGCCCACTTGCTGCGCCAGTGTGCGGGCTACCAGCCGCCTGAAGACGTCGCCAGTCACGATGCCTCGCACCCTCCCGTTGCTCTCGCGCAGCGCCGTGAGGCGGCCGAGCCGGAGGGCCTCTGCCACGGGGCCAGGGATTTCCGCCCTCGCAAGGAGCGTGGCAGCGTGGTGCAGGAGGTCGCAGCAGTGCTCGTCGTCCAGCAGCGTCTGCAAGTGTTCTCCCGTCATCCCTGAGGGGCCCGGCGCAGCGCCCCGGCGACTCCTGCGCACGTTCGTGAGGAGGCGGTCTGGTTCCAGGCTGGCGAGGCCTTGCGGCGGCGCGCGGGCGGCTCGCTCGCTGAGCTGCTCTCTCGGCTGCTGCAGGCGGCGTGCCGGGTCCCGGAGTTCGTCCAGAGTGGCCTGTGTGCCTGGTGCCACCACGCTCGCTGTCAGCGCGTGCCGCGCCGCCGAGACCTACCTCGCCGAGGCGGATCAGCTCGCGGGCCCTCTCGCAGCGGCTGCGGAGCTCCTCGTTTTCGTCTGGCGCCCGGCCCCGTCGTGCCTCGGGCGCCCTGCTCTGCCCGTTCGCGTCTCGCTCGGGCGGCCTGCGCGGCGGGCCCGGCTGTGCTTCTGTCAGAGGCTGCGCCCAGTCTCCAGCCTCGAAGCGGGTGAGCCTCTCCAGGAGTTGCTCCTTGGGGATCCTTTGCTGCCCCGCCTCTCTCCACAAGAGCAGTCGTGGGAGCAGGAGGAACAGCTTCCACCCTCTCGCTGCTCCTGTCTCGTCTGCTTCGCCCTCTCGGATCAGCTCCAAAGCTTTGCGCAGGGCGTTGCGGAACGGCCCCCGCGCGAACGCCGGCGCCCGTTGGAGGGTTGGCACGCGGGCCCGGAGCACAGATGCTGCGTCTGTCGCGTCCAGCGCTTCCCTCTCTGCCGCCGTCAAGCGAGCGCGGGCGTGGGCGGGGCGGCGCCCCAGGGGCGCCCGGGGAGGAGCAGCTCGCCCCGCGCCCCCGTCTCGGCGGGGCTGGGCCAGCGGCGCGGGCAGCGCGGGGCCAGAGTTGCTGGAGGCGCTGTCCTCAGTGTCCTCCTCGCTCTCGCTGGCGGTGCTGCTGCTCGAGCTGCCTCCTCCCCCTCCTCTGGCGCCTCTTCCTCTTCGGCCCCCTCTAGCGCGTCGCCCTCTGCTTCCTGTGGCGCTTCCTCCTCCTCTGCCTCCTCGGCCTCTGCCTTCTCCTGGGCTCCCCCCGCTGGCGTCGTCGCTGGGCTGAGGTCCTGCTGGCGCCGCTGGTGGCGGCCTCGGCGGGCGCGGCGCGGCTGCGGCCCACCTGGCCGGGTCGCGGAGCTCGTCTGCGCGCCGGTCGACCCCCCGCGCCAGCACGACCCCCCCGAAGAGCTCGAGCAAGAGGTCCTGGGCGAGGTTGTCGATGTAGCCAGCGCCGTCCGCCAGGGCTCTGACCACAGGCGGCAGGTGCACGTGTCCAGGGCGTGCTCCGCCCCCAGCGGCGATCACGGCATATACCGCCCCTGGGCTGGCCCCTGCGAACTCCAGCCCTTGGGGGAAGGTCTCGGCCGGCACGGGGTCCGCTTGCTGCAAGGCCTCCACTGTCGGCTGCCACCAGTCGTGCGTGAGCGGGTGCGTGCTCCATCCCGCCGCCTCCTGCTGGTCAAGCAGCCCCGCCGCTGCTAACAGCAAGGGCACGTACACGCGTGAGTTGGTTCGTTCTCGTAGTGGGCCCGCCAGGGGAGGCCACCCGGCGAAGCGGCCAGGCTGCCGTTGCTCTGCGGCGGTGGGCGCCTGCTCGGGGCGCGCCAGTCGAGGATATCCTGCGTCTGCTGTTGTCGCGGGCGGCGACGGAGGGGCAGCGACCACTGGCTCCGGAAGCGGCGTGGCGGCGCAGCCCTCGCAGAGCCAGGCCCCGTGCCATCTCCACGACCCTCCTGTGGCCCTGGCGGCCCTGGCGACCCACTCGAGTGGCCCTGGCCGTCCGCAGGGGCAGCGCGGCGGTCTCGCGCCCTGCGGCGGCGAGACGTCGCTACCCAGGGGGGCCACGTCGCAGGCGCGGCATTCCCAGCTGCCCGCCAGCCCGCTGGGCCCGCGAGAGTGCCGCCACCGCAGGGGGTGGAAATGTCGCGGGCAGGCTGCGATGGCGTGCGGCGCGGGCCCTCCTGGCTGCTCGAGGGGTACTCCTGCGTAAGGGTCCGCCTCCGCCTCACTTGGCGGGCCGGCCGCGACTTGGCAGCGTGAGCACCTGCACCCTCGGGTGGGGTAGTCTCCAGAAGCGTTCAGGGATTCCACGAAGCCCGCGAGCGCCGCTACGCCACCCGGCGAGTCCCCCCACGGGCTGTTGCAAAGGGGGCATGGCGACCTTTCGGCACGGGATGCGTCACCTGTGTGGTACAAGTGGGCCAGGCCCGCCCGTGTCCGCCGATGCCTCGCTGCGCGCGCTGCGTGGAAGCGGCGGGGGGCATGGCCGCAAGCTGGCCACGTCACGGTGTCCCCTTCGAGCGGCGTCTGGCAGATGGCGCATTCCTCCTTGTCTGGCCGGTCTGGCCCCTGCTGTTGCTGCGGCGGCTGTCGCTGCTCCTCGGCCGCCTCGCGCCCTGCTGGCGGCAGGGAGAGGCCCGAGAAGTCCCACCTCCTTCCCTCTGGTTCAGGGGGCGCTGCCGGCCAGGCGCCGAAAATGCTGGCGAAGTGGTTCAGCTGCGGTGGCGGTGGCGGTGGTGAGGCCGACCGCGCGCCCGCTCGCGAGTCTGGCGTGGCAAACCTTTCCGGCGCCGACAGCATGTGCGGCGGCGTCTCCGCGAGCGCTGGTACCGGGGCAGACTCTCCCGATCTGCGTTCCGGCGTACCCGGCGGCTCGTCGGCTGGCCCGGGGGGGCCTGGGTGGCTGGCTTCACCGACCCGTTGTCCGCGGTAGCCGTAGAGCGCCTCCCGCGGACTCCTCGCCAGTGCGCACTGCTCCTGTCGTGGTGGTGGCAGTGCTTGTGCTGGCGCTGGTGCTGGTGGCGGCGCTGTCGGTCGCTGTCGCGGTGCTGCTGCTGGTCGCTGTGTTTGCGGTGGCGTTGATGTTTCTGCTGGTCGGTGTCGCAGGGTGTCGTTGTGGTGGTTGCCATGCTGCTGCTGCTGCTGCTGCTGCTGCTGCTGCTGCTGCTGCTGGTCGTGGTAGCGGTGGTGGTGGTGGTGCTGCTGCTGCTGCTGCTGCTGCGGCTGCTGCTGCTGCTGCTGCTGCTGCTGCTGCTGGTCGTCGTGGTGGTGCCGCTGCAGCTGGTCGCAGCGGCGACGCTGCCGCTGGTGATGGTTGTCGTGGTGGTGGTGATGTTGCTGCTGACGTTGCTGCTTGTCGCCGTCGTTGTGCTGCTGCTCGCGGCGCCCTTGTTGGGAGTCGTGCCGCCTCTTGTGGTCGAACATGTTGTCGCGTTGCTCCTGCGGCCTTGCTGCACAAGCCGGGGCGCCACCGGGGACCGCAGCGGAGCCGCGCGAACCCCGATGGGGAACTGGCCCCAGGGGAGTCCTACCGTGGGAATGGGGCTCTTCCCCTGGGGGGCACGGGCTGCAGCTGACGCCAGCCCCCTCCCTCGGAAGGGGCTGGAGGGCTGGCGGCCAGACGGCTGGAAAGGCCGTCTGAGGTGGCGGAGGGCCCTGCTGGCTGCCGCTGCTGTTGCTTTTGCTGCTGCTTTTGCTGCTGCTGCTGCTGCTGCTGCTGCCAGGGGGCTGCCGTCCGCAGTCGTTGGCTGCGTGCTGTGGTGCTGTGGTGGTGCTGGTCGTCACTGTGGTGCTGGTCGTTGGGTGCGTGCTGTGGCGCTGGTCGTTTGGTACGTGCTGTGTTGCTGGTCGTTGGTGTTGGTCGCTGTGGTGCTGGTCGTTGTGGTGGTTGCCCTGCTGCTGCTGCTGCTGCTGCTGCTGCTGCTGCTGCTGGTCGTGGTGGCGGTGGTGGTGGTGGTGCTGCTGTTGCTGCTGCTGCTGCTGCTGCTGCTGGTCGTCGTGGTGGCGCCGCTGCAGCTGGTCGCAGTGGCGACGCTGCCGCTGGTGATGGTTGTCGTGGTGGTGGTGTTGCTGCTGATGTTGCTGCTTGTCGTCGTCGTTGTGCTGCTTCTCGCGGCGCCCTTGTTGGGAGTCGTACCGCCTCTTGTGGTCGAACATGTTGTCGCGTTGCTCCTGTGGGCTTGCTGCACAAGCCGGGGCGCCACCGGGGACCGCAGCGGAGCCGCGCGAACCCCGATTGGGAACTGGCCCCAGGGGAGTCCTACCGTGGGAATGGGGCTCTTCCCCTGGGGGGCACGGGCTGCAGCTGACGCCAGCCCCCTCCCTCGGAAGGGGCTGGAGGGCTGGCGGCCAGACGGCTGGAATGGCCGTCTGAGGTGGCGGAGGGCCCTGCTGGCTGCCGCTGCTGCTGCTTTTGCTGCTGCTTTTGCTGCTGCTGCTGCTGCTGCTGCTGCCAGGGGGCTGCCGTCCGCCGTCGTTGGCTGCGCGCTGTGGTGCTGTCCTCCTCCTGTCTCCGACGGGCGGCCCCGGGGTCCCCGCCTCCCCTGCCCCGCCTGGTCCTGAGGCCCGCTTTTCCTTTAGACCTGGTGGGGGGCCGGCGGCCCCGCCCCCCAGGTGATCCAAATGAAATTGTCCACATTTGACTTTCTCGCTTCTGTGCATGGTGCTTGCGCGGTCGATCGTCACTGTGGTGCTGGTCGATGGCTGCGTGCTGTGGCGCTGGTCGTTTGGTGCGTGCTGTGTTGCTGGTCGTTGGTGTTGGTCGCTGTGGTGCTGGTCGTTGTGGTGCTGTGTGCTGCTGCTGCTGCTGCAGCTGCTGCTGCAGCTGCTGCTGCTGCTGCTGCTGGTGCTGCTGCTGCTGCTGCCGCTGCTGCTGCTGCTGCTGTGTTGGTCGCTGTCGCGCTGGTCTGCTGGTCGTTGTCGCGGTGGTGTTGCTGTTGTCGCTGTTGCTCGTCGTTCTGCTGTTGGTCGCTGCGGTGCTGGTCGGTGCGCTGGCGTTGTTGTGCGCGGCGCGGGGCCGTGGCAGGTGTGCTCCCCGAGTACCCCCGCTCGCGCCATCTCCTTGTCAGCCTGTGCCTTTATGTGTGGTCGTGGCGGTGGTTGGGCGTGACGCGGTTGCATGGTGGGCACGCCGCGCTGCTGCTCTCTCTGGTGGTGTTGTTGTGGCTGTGGTGGTTGTTGTTGCTGCTGCTGCTGCTGCGGCCGTTGCGGCGTCTCCTCGGCCCCCGTGGTATGCAGCAGCTTCTGGTGAAAAGCGGCCTGCAGCCGACGCTTCTCGAACCGCTCGGTGACACAGCGTCGCCGCCGCTCGGAGGCCGCGCTCAACTCCATCAGAGCGCCATGCTCAGCCACCGCTGCCTCGAAACTAGCATCCTCCTGCAACCGCGCGGCTCCGTGGCGGCTTCGGCGTAGGCGCCTGCGTGCGAAGGCTGGTACTGCAGCCCGTGGTTGCTCCTGCTGGCGCTGGTGCGTCCCCCCTGCCCTCCCCCCATCACTTCTCGCCTCGCCCTCGGCCTCATCCTCCTCAGCCTCACTGGGTCCCGTTCTCCTCCTCGGCCCTCCTGCTGCCAGCTGCCCCTCGCGCGGCTGCCGCGTGCCACTCGCAAACACCTCCTCGGCAGCCGGCCGAAAACAGAGGGGACCGAACGACTCACTTGCAAACCTCATGGGCGGTGCAGCCCTCAAATCCTGCACCCTTCTTCTGGACCGGCCCGCCCCTCTCAAGCCGGCCTCCGATGAACGGCGACGTGCGCCAGCCACCTCCCATAAGCCCGGTGGTGGGCCAGGGTCTGCTGGGAGCGGTCTGCGGTGTCCTCGTGGTGCTGCTGAGGGTGCTGCTGGTTCCGTGTGCTGCGACTCGCGTGCTGCCCCTCCTCTTCCTCCTCCTCCTCCTCCTCCTCCTCCTCCTCCTCCTCCTCCTCCTCCTCCTCCCCCCTCTGCCTTGGTCTCGGCGTGGCCCGCCTGTGCGAGCGCCCCCGCTCACTGACTGCGGCCCCCCCTTCTGGCGCCACCCCTCGCCTCCGGCACCCCCTGTGCCTAAGGCGTCAGCGCGTGAAGCGAAGCTCCCAAGCAGCGGCGGCGCCAGCGCGCGCAGGCCCAGCGGCTCCCCGCGGCGGCGCGCCACCCCAGGCGAAGGCGCCATCGCGCGCGGCCCCCCGCGACTCCCCCCACGGACCCCCGAGTCGATGATACGACTGGTGCCCCCGCCGCTTGTTGAGCCCGGTCTTGAGCCGTCTGAAAGTCGACTGGTCGGTCTGCGAGTCTGGGTCGGCTGTCCGTGTCTTCGGGCGGCGGGGCAGGTGTGAGGCCGTGCTCGCCTTGAGCCAGGTGGCGGAAGGGGTTCAAGCGGAGGGGGTCGGGGGCTAGTCGTGTCGTTGGGTGCTCGGTGGTTGTCTTGGTCGTGGTTTTCTTTGTCAGCTCGCGGCCTGGAAGGGCCCCTCTCCTGACCGAGATTCTCGCTCGGCGCCCGGCGTGGTGACGAGGTCTCGGCGGGCTCGCCCTTCGCCTCCCGCCTCCCTGCGCTCGTCTCCTTCGCGCAGCCAGCGTCCAAGGAGGCCCGGTGGCGGGCCTGGGTCCGGCGGGCGCCCCCCTTCGCCCGGAGCACTCCCCATGCTCCGAGCGTCGGCGCGCGGACCCCGTGGCCCCCTGGAGTGCGCCATGCCTGCGCCCCGCGCGCGCCCCGCGCGCGCGCCGGCC